>OZ020193.1:1434416-2034416 GCA_963971165.1 Philopedon plagiatum
TATGGAAACCTCGAAATATCTTGCCAACCATTCATCCAATTTTTATGAACTTTTGTACACTTGGGTACGAAATTACGCCCGATCCAATGGCGAGTTCCGCATTGTTGTCAAGTTTACCGTTTTCCTGAAATCGACAGGAACTTTTTGTTTTTCAATGGAACGCACAATATTTTATTCGATTTTCGAATTCAGCTTAAAATTCTGAATACTTTTTATTGGGAACATTTTATCCTAAAGTTAACTGTTTTTGAGAAAATGGTGGTCAAAAATCGTTATTTTATTGTATTTTTTCTTAAAATACCTGTACACGAAAGTTTACCTGAAATGTCTGACTGTCAGTTTCGTTTATTTACAAAAAATGCATCATTTAATAGAAACCCAAAGAATTGAAATTATCATAATACTGGGATGTAGGGACAGAATGCGAAAGCAACAAGAAGTTTGTAATATTTTGGATGACAAATATGCCGACAGAAATCCATTACCTATTACATCTACTGTAAGTAAAGTTTTTAAAAAATTTCGTCAAACTGCAAACGTAAAAAACGCTATACGCTCTGGCCGACCTAAAAGTGCAACAGATGGTGATAAGGCTTTGAATGTTTTACCGAGTGTTTTACTTAGTTTAGAGGAAAATCCCCATCTTTCTACCAGAACACTGGGAAAAGAAAACAACGTTTCACACAGTACATGTCCGTAGACGGCTTTCTGAAAACCGAAAAGTTTCATCCGTACAAAATAAGATTTGTGTAAGAGCTCTCAGAAGATGATTACAGCAGGCGCTTGGGATTTTGCGAAACCCTGATGCAAAGCCAATCCAGATTCTGTCCACCGAATAATTTTCTCTGACGTTTCAACATTTTTTTTAATGGAAAAGATAATAGGGCATAATTGTCGATATTGGGCAGGCAAAATCCTCACTGGATATGCGAAAATCATACCCAGCTCCCCCAAAAAGTAAATATTTGGGCTGGTATAATAGGTAGGAGAGTAATTGGCCCCTTCTTCGTGCAAGAGACATTTTATGGAGAAAGGTATTTGGATCGTCTATAAGAAATGAAATTGTCCCGGCTCTTGCACAACTATATATTTCCAAATAATCGTAAGTAAGTGTTGTTACTTTATTTTACCTGTTGTATTGATTATTTGAATATGATTCTTTAGGCAGTAATCAAGCACCAAATGATGAAATATGGTTTCAGCAGGATGGTGCCCCACCGCACCATACCCATAATGTTTGGCAATAGACGATGGTGTTTTTTTTAGATGGATTGGACATAGGGGTACAATCGAGAGGCCAGCTCGGTCTCCGGACTTGACACCCCTCGACTACTTCTCGTGAAGCCAGCTCAAAAATGTCGTTTTCAAAGGTAAGTCAAATGACCTCGATGATTTAAAGTTAAGGTTATAAACAGAATGTAGAAGAATCGAGCGAGGGGCGGCTCACTCCCTTAAATCTGTGTACATACTGTTGTTAAATCACATTAAATAATTTTAAATCTTTCTTAAATCATTAGATTTTTTGATTTTTTAAAATCACTTACATCAATTTAAATCGCCTTAAATCATTTTAAATCACTTTATATCATATAAAATCGATTTAAATCACCATAAATCATCAATAAATCACAAAAATCACCTAACATTCGTTAAATCATCATCACAATTTGGCATCACCTACAGCGAGTTACAGCAATTAAATCGTGTTAAATCAGATTAAATCAATACTGATTTAAAATCTGTGTACACCTTTTTTGGGACTTAGCCGCCCCTCGGAATCGAGGAAACTGACATTCCTCTAAACGTTTTGCATGTTTTTCCGCAGTATTTGGCTTACTGCCAAGAAGTAAATGGACAACATTTTAAACATTTGATTCAGTTTTCTTCATCAACTTTTAAATTATTTCCTCCTGTATTGTTTATTCTCGTACTAAATATCCAAATAGTATAGCGTTTTTCACGTTTCTAGTTTGACGACAGTTTTTTAAAACTTTACTTACAGTAGATTTAGTTAATGGATTTCTGTCAGGATATTTGTCATTAAAAATATTACGAATTTCTTGTTGCGTTCGCATTCTGTCGTCATAACCCAGTATTATTAAAATTTAAATTCTTTTGGTTTCTGTTAAATGATCCATTTTTTTGTAAATAAACGAAACTGACAATGTCAGACATTTCAGGTAAACTTTCGTGTACAGGTATATTACGGTAAAATACAGTAAAACCACGATTTTTGACCACCATTTTCTCAAAAACTGTTAGGATAAAATGTTCTCAATAAGAAGTGCTCAGAATTTTAAGCTGAATTCGAAAAATGGAATAAAATATACAGCGTTTCATTAAAAAAAAAAGTTCCTGTCGATTTCGGAAAAACGGTAACAATGCGGTACTCACCATTGGATCGGGCGCAATTTCGTACCTAAGTGTACAAAATATCATAAAAATCGGATGAACGGTTTGCAAGATATTTCGAGGTCCTCAACAGAAGCGAGGATATAAACACTAAACCAGCTCTGCCGTACGAAAGCAGAACCTAGTAACTCTGAATTGACCACTTTTCAGGAGAGCGGTTTTTCTAAAGTTCTCTAGCCGTTTGAAGAGATAAAGAAATAACTATAGTTCTTGGGGTCTAGCGGCATAGTTTTTGACGAGGATTTACATGCCCTATATATAACTCACGAATTCTAAGTAATTTGCCGTGAAAACTGTGTTACTAGGTTTTGCCCAAGGAATATACTGCTAGTATGTAAGTAATGTATGGACGGTAAGAAAACCTAACATCATTAGTTATAGGAATTCTACAGCATGATTCTTATAGATTAGTAAACTTATAGTAACTTTTCGTGTGTTCATCACTCATATAAACATTGTAGTACTCTTCCGGTGTGGTTCCACAATTCTCTAATGTTCAGGTCCTAATGGTACTATGTTAATACGAGTGTGCAGAATCATAATACTACTTGCAGTAACTTTAGTTCCTACTTGTACTGTAGGTACATTTACGTGTGCAAAACATAGTAACTGGAGTTACTATGTTCTCCTAAACGCACATATATGTATAATATCCTACTACTACTACTGGTCGTAACTGTAGTTACTGTCTTTTGCCGAAGCAGATATACAGGAATTGTGAAGTTACTAGAAAACGAAAGAGCTCTATTGGAGCAACCGTAATCTAAACTGCTGGCCACTCGAACTTACACATAGAGATTTTTAGGCAAAATTTAAAGTTCAATATTTTCAACAGGAATGCAAATTTTTGAACGCGTCTTGCAGATTTTAAGAGCTAGTTTTTTCCGGATTAAGCTGCATGACGTATATTTATCGTAGGACCATAGGTTTATTATATACGGGGGTGATCAATGAAGTCATGCAAAAAATCAAAAAGTTTGTATGAGTGAAATTTCCGCAAAAAATTTTTTTGGTCGTGGCAATATGGTTCGTTACTAAGGTAACATCAATATCTCTAGACGTTTTTGTCACTTTTTGGATTAAGGCCCTTAGGTCTTGTACACATTACTAAACATAAAATTTGGGTAGCCAAATTTTTAAAATGCTATAACTTGACATTGGATTGACGGTTCTTGATGATTTTTACGGATTTGGAATCCTTATTTCACGTAGATTTTCTATAATCTAAGCATTTTATTACGTATATTAAGCTAGCTCACCATGGTCACGTCGCGAATTTCTAACCTAATGGATATTTAGTTGCTAATTAGTTGCTAATTAGTTGCTAATTAGTTACGCTAATCCCGATTTAGTTGCTATTCATCCCTCCAAGATACACGCGGTGAGCTAACTTAAATATTAATCTAGCGGACCAATTACTATAACTCGGGTTCTGATCAACTTATCGACTTTGTTCAGCCGCCATATTTAGTTGCTAATTAGTTGCTGGAAGATAGCATAGTTTATTTTACCCCCCCGTCAACCCTTAACTCCAGGATCGGCACCCCTAAAGGCATGAATTTCAGTATGGCTCTGTAGGTAATTATAAATGGTTCTATATTTAGTTGCTAATTAGTTGCTGACGTTTTATGGTTTTTATTTTTTTTTCCTCCCCATTATACCCGATAACTACGGTGGTGCTAGAATAATTGTTTGTCTATTCAACCCTTCCGCGCAACTTTTGATCAATGAGAGATATCGACTTCGTTCAACCGCCATATTTAGTTGTTAATTAGTTATTTTAGCACCATCGTAGTTTTCGGTTATAATGGGGAGGGAAAAAAAATTAAAATCATAAAACGTCAGCAACTAATTAGCAACTAAATATAGAACCATTTATAATTACCTACAGAGCCATATTGAAATTCATCCCTTTAGGGGTGCCGATCCTGGAGTTAGGGGTTGACGGGGGGTAAAATAAACTACGCTATCTTCCAGCAACTAAATATGGCGGTTGAACGAAGTCGATATCTCTCATTGATCAAAAGTTGCGCGGAAGGGTTGAATAGACAAACAATTATTCTAGCACCACCGTAGTTATCGGGTATAATGGGGAGGAAAAAAAAAATAAAAAGCATAAAACGTCAGCAACTAATTAGCAACTAAATATAGAACCATTTATAATTACCTACAGAGCCATACTGAAATTCATGCCTTTAGGGGTGCCGATCCTGGAGTTAAGGGTTGACGGGGGGGGGGGGGGGGGGGGTAAAATAAACTATGCTATCTTCCAGCAACTAATTAGCAACTAAATATGGCGGCTGACCAAAGTCGATAAGTTGATCAGAACCCGAGTTATAGTAATTGGTCTGCTAGATTAACATTTAAGTTAGCTCACCGCGTGTATCTTGGAGGGATGAATAGCAACTAAATCGGGATTAGCGTAACTAATTAGCAACTAATTAGCAACTAAATATCCATTAGGTTAGAAATGCGCGACGTGACCATGGTGAGCTAGCTTAATATACGTCATTTTATTTGGGGGTTGAAATATACACGTTGAAATTTACACATTATACCGGGTCGATAATACACAAAAACGTAGCGACAAGAACAAGTTTATTACATTATATTCTACAATATACAAGATTGGTTAACAACGGCCAAAAGTCAATTCTTATAAAATTTCTAATTCTAAACCTAATTTAAAGGTTCCTGCAATCCCTAAAAAAACCGGCAAATATCAATGGAAAATTGCCAAGTGTCCTATCTTTAAATACCTAATCTTTGGTAATAATTTATAGACAAAGAACTCTATAAAACTGAATGACTCTTTGAGACAATAAACTGGGGTGAGAGTTTTGGACAGAACAGTGAGAAGGACATTAAACAAAAACAACTTGAGGTGAGAATTTATTTTTACAAAAACTTAAATAATGCCAAACCGTAGAGCGCGTCGTACCCTACGTTTTTGTCTATTATCGACCCGGTATAATGTGTAAATTTCAACCTGTATATTTCAACCCCCAAATAAAATGCTTAGATTATAGAAAATCTACGTGAAATAAGGATTCCAAATCCGTAAAAATTATCAAGAACTGTCAATCCAATGTCAAGTTATAGCATTTTACAAATTTTGCTACCCAAATTTTATGTTTAGTAGTGTGTACAAGACCTAAGGGCCTTAATCCAAAAAGTGACAAAAACGTCTAGAGATATTCATGTTACCTTAGTATCGAACCATATTGCAACGACCAAAAAAATTTTTTGCGGAAATTTCACTCATACAAACTTTTTGATTTTTTGCATGACTTCATTGATCACCCCGTATATAATAAACCTATGGTCCTACGACAAATACACGTCATGCAGCTTAATCGGAAAAAAACTAGCTCTTAAAATCTGCAAGACGCGTTCAAAAATTTGCATTCCTGTTGAAAATATTGAACTTTAAATTTTGCCTAAAAATCTCTATGTGTAAGTTCGAGTGGCCAGCAGTTTAGAAAAATATAAAAAAAATATGTGCAGATGTAGGTTGACGAGCTGAGTTCAAAACACACTAATTTTTTAAAACCTAGTAACTCGAGTTACTAGGTTCTGCTTTCGTACGGCAGAGCTGATCACTGGCACTAGTAACTGTCACTTGTCAACTGTCAAAACACGAGCCGATCAGTGCATTTTACTGTAACCGTGGCCTTGAATGCAAAAAGCACGGGCCCAACCAAGCAATTATTATAATAAGAGCTAGAACGGAATCTAATTTTCCCAATTTTCCATATTACAAAACTATTCCGATAGAAATCCATAGCTAATAATAATTACCTCTGATGGTCCGGCCATTACCACAAAATGGCTTCTAAATTGAAAGTTGTTTTCGGTAATTTCTCCAGAGTTTGACATGTGATAAGTCAATTAGTAGAGTGCCCCTCACGCGCTTGTTTACTTACAAAAATTAAATATAAATAACGAAAAATTATAATAACATAAAACTTGATTGATTCGGTAGGTTATTAAAAATAAATAAAATATACCGGGGTAGATCAATGTGTTACGTTCTAACAGTAGAAATTGCGGGTGAGAAATTATCACAAAAGGGCCAGTAAATACGAAACTACAGGGTCCCCACCAAAATTGTTGCTTCCCTTTCGTAAAAAGCCACTTCTGTATCTCCTAAAAATTGAATTCAAACAAATTTATCAGACACCACATCACTTTCGTGCAAACTAAAACAAAAACAAAGAAACAAAGCTCACAAACACCAAAGAACGAGGTTTTGGATTAAGCTGGAGATGGTATTGCAAGATAAAACATTTAACTTTAACAAAAGACAAAAGTGCGAAGGAACAACGTTGGCTTTGTCCCGTCAGCGTCCGCCATTGTTCGATAAGCTTTTGTTTTTATCTGATTCTGCACGTAAATCGAGTTCGTTCAGGTTTAAATTAGAGGGTTTCGGTTTTTGAGCGACTGGCACAGTTTTCTGTCGTTTATGAGATAATTGTGCATTGAGTAGGTGGTCATAATTCTGGAATACGTCCCCGCCAAAAAATGAGCATCGATCAAAAGGGAAACGACATGAAAGAAGGCTAATGTTGTCACTTGTTTTCATAGTAAGGTATCTAGATTTAAAAGTTCTCAAAATTGCAGCGATTTCGTTTACCGATACATGGTTCCTGACTTGGCTAAAGTTCGGATATTCCTGTCTAACTAACAAAAATTGACAGCAAAAAAGCACAAAGCTGACGAACTCCTGCAGGATCAAGCAGGGCTATTAAGTTCCGATTAAATAGGGCAATAATTTCCTAAGATGGATGATATATCGATTATTTTAAACGAAAATCGGGCAGTTTTAATTTACCGAAAAGGTAATTCAGAGTGATTGAGACGGTAATCACTGCAAAACACGCAACGATCGGCGGTCCTGCTGCACGCACGTCGAAGCTTCGTCGGCATTATTGGAATCCCTGAGCGTAGGTGCATGATAAGATCAATAAGATCGTTGCAGGAAAGTTCGAAAATTAGCAGTAATAGAAAAATCAAGGGGCATCAAATCAGGAGATCGTGGAGGCCGCGCGTTGCATTTTGGATCTTATGTACCTGAATAAAAGGTGTGAAACAATTATATTAGGTTACCCCACTGGAAAGAACATTTAATAGATAATTTTGTGCTGTCAATAGAGCCTTGCTAGCACTACCGAACGGCGATTGGTCAGGTTCCTTTAGGTTTGTCCTCTAGATGGAGCTGCGCTTGTTCTAGCAAAACGGCAATTGTCCCATTTTAATTTACAATGTAGCCGTGATTAAGAGAGTGGAACAAGTGAGTATTTGCTGATCAAAGTGAGGCTCCATTAAGAGGTCAGTATGTATGGGCTCTTCTACTATTGCAGCTCATTCTATATTCTTTGCTTTGTAGTAGAGGTAAGAGGAAGGAAGAGGTATGGTAAGGTCCTGCTGCACGTACGTGGAAGCTTCGTCGGCATTGTTGGAATGCTTGAGCGTCGGTAGGTGCATGATAAGATCAATAAGATCGGTACAGGAAAGTTCGAAAATTAGCAGTAATAGAAAAATCAAGAGGCAATAAATCGGGATATCGTCGAGGCCGTGCGTTGCATTTTGCATTGTATGTACTTAAATAAAAGGTGTAAAATGATATATTGGGCTATATCATTGGAAAGAACATTTAATAGATAATTTTGTGCTGTCAGTGGCGATTGGTCAGGTTTGTTTAGGTGTGTCTTCTAGATGGAGCTGCGCTTGTTCTAGTAAACGGCAATTGGTCCATTATAATTTACAATGTTGCCGTGATTAAGAGAGTATTGCTGATCAAAGTGAGGCTCCACTGAGAGGCCAATATGGATGATTCTTCTACTAGTGAAGCCTATTCTATATTCTTTGCTTTATGGAAGAGGTAAGAGGAAAATAATGAAAATAAATCAGAGATAAAGCAATTTTAATTAAAACATAAAATATCAAGGTTCCATATCGTTGTTAAGTTTTAATTAAAACAATAAAGTAATAAAAGGTTTTTTAATGCAAACAGAATTTTTACACGGTATAAAATTAATTTTTAGTGCTCCTGGCGTTAACGTTTTCGCGATTTGGTCGAGAGAAGGACGATAAATCAGGATTTTTCATTGGCTGCAAATTGTGATATTCATAGTCTACTATAATTTTGCAAAGGTTCTGCTGTAATAATTTAATCTAACTACGTTGGTAAATGGTGAGCAATTATTGGTGGTACCGCGACCGCGATGTTAGCCTGGTACTATTAAATTTAAAAGGAGGTGTGCAAGGCAGCCAGTAACGAAGCAAAAAATAAGAACAATGTAAATGTCTACATACAAAAAAAAATTTAATTGAGCTCCAAAATTATCTCAAAAATTTCTGTTTAAAGCTCGTTTCAAGCTCTTTCGTTGACCTATTGCCTGGAATAAACTATTATCGATACCAGCGGTAATAAAACCAAATACAATGGAATCACAACGATAACAATAGTAGAGCTTGATTATTTAAAATCTATAAGAAAGGACAGATTAGAAAATCGTTGCATTATCTACCTCGAAGCAACATTGTTTGATACATATGACACCCCAGCAAAAGGTAGGGTAGATCCATTGGGAAAATGCGAAACCAAAGCCCCATCAAATAGGGGTATAAGAATTATCATTTTACATGCTGGTTCTGAAGATGGTTCTGTTCCAAATTGTTTGTGGTCGGCCGCTAAAAATATTAAAGATTTTGGGCTTGATTTTGGGCTGCCATGAAGACACCACAGCAGAACTTTTTGAAGATTGGTTTAAAAATCACCGTTTGCCCAATGTAATACCTAAGAACAGTGTAATTGTTATGGAGAATGCTAGTTGTCTTAGCCGTCTTGCCATTTTCCGATCCTCACCAGTTCCAATAGAGTTCTGAAGCTTGGGGTCCTTTACAACCTCTGAAAATTTACATCGACCATGGATTTATTAAGAAGGATTCGATGTTCCGTATACTGTGAGCGTATCGAACGTGAAGCCTGTTTATTTGTTGTTTGTTATGAAAACATTTCCCCTAGAGGTCTAGTTTACGAACTTTAAGGAAATACGTAATTGAATCGAGAATGGTAGTAGAAAGAGATAAAATAGCATTGGAGTGTTGGAGCTCAGAAGTGTTCCTGTCTCTGCTGGTTGCTTAGGAAATACGTCTGAACACTCGGTTACACGTACTTCTTTGTCTAATGAACTAGAAAAGAAAAAGTGCGATTTATAGATTTATAAATGACTCGGAGCGACTTTAAATAAACCTTTAGAAATAATATAACCTATAAATAATAAAACCTTTTAACTTAAATTTATTATTATTTAGCAGAAAAATAAAATATTTTAGGCCTTTATTACTTTTAGTAAATCTTGTGACGCTTGTAACGTATGTTTTGTACAAAAATACAAGGTAAAATAAGATGTGGCCAATGTTTATAAATTGTGTTTACAGTGTCGCTTAGAATGGTTTGTTTTGGCTTCAAAGAATATTAAATCATCCCGTATCCATTCTTAATAAATCCATGACATCGACTTAATTCACTTTTGCGACCTGTACCCGATTACAACGGAAATCGCGGAAATTTCGGCTTTGACGTTTAATAGCTCCGAAACGAAACATCCTGTATAACTAAATTTTTTACCGAAGCTACTGGCACTATTCCTCTATCAACCCAAAAAATTCGATTGCTCCCCCTCTGACTGTTTCCGAAAAAAACAAACCTGTTCGACTTTAAGTTAAGCTTTACATTAACATATCGATTGACAATTATTTTTGCTGATCTCCTGACGTCATTATTCATTAAGGACTGCTTTTTAAATTGTAATAAATTATTCAGAAAATTAACCATTTTTTGTAGCTAAATTATTGTAGCAATATTTTTTAAAAATATTTTTTTGGGTTTGTAATAAACGATTTATGCAATAAGAAAAGTTGTTGCACACTTACTATTAATATCAACAAATAGTTGTTTAAAGTTCTATTCTTGTTATAAACTACTTGATTTTTTTAAATAAATTAAAATATCCTATATGTATTTGTGATTTTTTAAAACTTTTTTGTCCTAGCCCCGAAAGTACTACTTTCGTAGCTATCAACGCATAGCAACCAGGTAACACGAAGATTTACTTTCCTTGTCATTCCTGTTGCTAGAACCACAAAGTTCTCTTATTTATACAGTAGTAGAAAAAGTAATTGTTTTACTTACGAGTTTTTTTCAACAAAATCTTTCCAAAACGAAAAAGAAAAATGTTACAACCAAATCATACCAAAGTATCCAGGTGCAAGAATATAAAACTATATCGTCAGTGCACTCCATCCGATTTTTATGATGACGTAGAAGTTTACGATTTTTATACGATACGTGATTCGGTTACGACGGGGAAATAATTCAATTGTTCCGCCGTATCCCGATATGAAGTTGCCAGTTTTCTTTTTAAGAAACTAAAATGTTGAGAACATTGGAATATTTTTACTTTTTAGCGACTTTTAAATAGAAATAAAAGTTGTTTACGAAGTATTATAATATCAGCATCAACGTCTTTGTTTTACCTATTCCTGCACGGCCTGCTGCACTGAAAAGACTCAGAATAATAATCTTTTTTTGTCGGTCTTCGTTCGGCTGCCTGCAACCTGTTCCCCCAGATTCCTGACGCGATTCCGCGGCAATAATTATCCAAAATGTGCCTTTTTGGTCCGAACGCGATGGTCAGGACGGATTTGCAGGAGACCGCGTTTGTTTCGGAAGCTTATCATGGTTATATTCACATTTTTGTGATGGTAGCACAAATTAAACTGCTAAAAATCACATAGAATTTTAAGGATCTATATTAGTATAGCAATGGAAGGAAATCTCAAGCCACATTAAGTCAGGTTATCGTGCAGGCCAGTCGTTGTCTTATCCGCAGAATTTATTACATTTAGACAGGAAGAGGTTTATTATTTCCCTCTTAGAAAATGTAAACATACTCAAAGTTGCAACAAAATAATATCCTGCGTCTCTCTTTGGTAGTTTTCAGCAGAGTCTAGGTGCTAATTTTGCTTCTTTGGGGCGAATCAGGCTCCCGAAATACATGTAGATTCGAGATTTGCGTTTATTTCGGAAGCTTTTGATCGTCATATTTGATCGTTATATGACATTTTTGTGATTGTAACCCAAATTAAGCTGCCAAAAAATCACTATCATATAATTCTAAGGATCCATACATCGGTATAGCTATGGAAGAAAAAGGACCCTATAAATAAAATCTCAAGCGGCACTTGGTCAGGTCATCCTGCAGGCCATTCGCTGACTTATACATACATTTATTACTTTTAGACAGGAATAGGTTTATTATCTCCCTTAAAAAATGTAAACATACTCAAAATTGCAACAAAATAATATCCTGCACCTCTTTTTGGTCGTTTTGAGCAGAATCTAGGTGCTAATTCTACTCCTTGGGGGCTAATGAGGCCGGACAAACACATGTAGGCTCGAGATTAATTTCAAGCGGATCGTCATTCATTTGTTTTTGAAGCCGATTCGTATTACAGAGATTATTTATAGAGGATTTTCACCTAGAGTGCTTATTTGACAGTTTATGGTTCGTAAGTTAACAATTATACGCATGAAACTTTCTTTATATTTGAACTTTTCGAGCGTCCTCTTGCTATAATAAAAACAAAATAAGAGCCTTCGAAAAGAAACTTTTATTCTCATAGAAGCAAAATCGAATTGAATGTTTTAATCAAAACTTCTGCCTGAGCAGGAGTTCAGATGGCAGCAATTAGGAAGTTTTGTGCCTCGCGTCCTCTTATAACGTCTTGTTCTATTCAACTTTTCTATTGGAACTTCTGAAAAATCTTTATTAGACATTCCGCAATAGAGAATTCTTCACGGTACGACTTTTTTTAAGAACAAAAAAGGGAACTTCTCTGTTAAGCAAACAATATTCTGTGTAATAACATCAGAAGCCCAACGGCAACAGAAAACCATAAAAATTATGTTTCCACCTATCTAACTCTAAGATCTACGTTCATACCTAAAAATTTTAGACTACCTGATAAATCTTCGATAAAGATTAGATCTAAAATAATATATCATCGACCAAGCTCGGTCCTTGAAATCCGTTTAGACCTCGGTTTAGACCGAGTGGTGCTGTTATTTTGCATTTTCAACCTTTCATATATAGTAGGTTTTGGCTGGCGTGGTTTTGATAAATAAGTAAATCTGTTACAACATCGATAATAAAACTTTGTCGGCCCAACTCACTAGTGGTAAAACCGATCTAATTTGACAAGCACGGTTTTAAATGGACGATTTTCCAAACCTTTATATACAGGTGAGACAAATTTCTAAACCTTTATGTACAGGGGGGCGATAAACTATAATCTACCTATTCTCTTCTACAAAAAGTGTACGTATTGTTAGGCAAATTCTAGCGGGTGTTCCGTATAAAAGTATGCAGAGTAGTGTACGTTTAGATTATGACATGCACGTGTTTTCCTATGCTAATTGGTAAGTATACATAAGTATATGTAAATAAAAAGGGGTAAATGAGATTGATTTTATACCCCATACGTGCGTCTGTCGTGTGCAGAGCACGTTCTAAGGTGGTGGAATGTTTGAAGTAGGTATGCTTATTATTATTTAAATATATAACTTATAAATATTCATATATGAAAGTCATACTAAGAACTGGATTTGGGCTTTAGAAGGTTTGAAAGTCACAGATACGTTAAAAAAGTATCCTTATATAGTACTTTAATATGAAATAATGATCTCAGCAGGAATATATTGACAAAAAACAGGTTGTGCCCTAAAACGATTATTTGGTTTCTGCTGGATTTCCTGAACAATTTTGGCTTTTCAGAAAATAGCAGGAATTTTGATGAGATATAAGATGTGATTATGATTCTTACAGTTGCAGGAACAAAATACCCCTATACGAGATATGACAGTACATTGCTGGTGTTTATTTCGTAATAAATAGAAACCTCGTTAAAACAGCAGGAAAGTTGACATAATGATGCAATAATAGCAAGAAAAATTATCAGGAATTAGGAACAAATTAAAATCACTTCAGCAGTACCATAAAATTAGTTTAAGTACCTCTATTGAAAGCTAATTTAAATAAAATTGTCGCAGGATTATTATCAACAATTAATAACCATTCGTTATGTCAGCTAAATCCTTTAATACCCTGAAACAGTATTTATTTGAGAGTTATAGAACCAATTAAATCAAAATTTGCAGGAATTTTTACCTAAATATAAATTGCTGAACTTCGGGCCGATAACTGCAGGGAAAAGATACTTGGACATGATCGTGGGACATTAAGAAGTAGTTACTGCAAGTTTTCACATTGAATAAGTAATGTAGCAGGACGTGAGCTTCCAAATCCGCATAAACAGACGCAGTTACTAAGGGAGTTAGGTGTATCAGGACAACGATCATCAAGTTCTGTTGTAGTTCTGTAAATAGCAGGAACCGTGATTATTGAAAACAAGGAATTTCTTCGCAGGAATCACCCAAATTGTGATATTATTCCTGCAGCAAAACTCTGCTTTAGTGTAAAATTTATATAATAACGCTTTGTTTAATTTGAAGATATTTGCAGGATTGCAGGAAATAATGCGGCAGGAATTCTTCAAACCGACTCTTTCTTCGCAATAATGAGATTAATTAAAAACTGACAAAACAGCACATTCTTTCCAACCACACTTTGCATTCCTGCAGAATTACCTTTTAGCATTCCTGCAAGAGACCAAGTAAATCCAAGAATCGAGCCACCTTAGTCACTGTTTAGTACACTTCAAGAAATCCCGCACTTAGACCGGGAGAGTAATCCTTGTTTGTCGATGACACTATGTTGTATGTACACTGCAAGTATGTTTGATATTGCTGCACTAATTAATGAATATCCTGCATGATAACGGCGTTCTGATGTAAATAACGCGATGCCTGATGTTCCCCTATCAGTGCTACACTACTAATTAGCCAAATTAATTAGGAAATAATGCTTAAAAACTAATTAAAAAAACAACCGGTGTACCGCGAAACACCGTCAAACATCGTCACACGTTGGAATTTGGTCTTCAACTGTTTTCCGCCGAACAGTTGACAGTCGTAGGGGCGGAGCGATGGAGGGGATGTACCCCCCACCACGGCTCACCTGGGCTGGATTACTGCGGGGAGGGGGAGGGCGGAACGCGCGCGAGACGCGAAGAAGTAAGGATAGAGTGTTGTTTCTGTTTTAAATTGAAGAAATGAGATTATTATTGAATTGAGACGAAGAGGAAAAAAGAGCGAGAGAAGTGTGCGTGGTAGTTCTTAATTATTTTCTGTGACGAAAGATCTGTGGTGATTATTTAAATTAACGGTTTTTTGAATGGGAGTTATTTTATTATAATTATTTGATGCCTTCGGCAAGTAATACATAGATCCATAGGTATGCTTATATATATATATATATATATATATATATATATATATATATATATATATATATATATATATATATATATATATATACAGTGTGACTGCTTAAGTTCGAAGCATATGCGAAAATTTTTTATTATTAATTTTATGAAAAAAGTTATTCTCTATAAAATGTTCTGCATGGTCCAAAACCTAAAATGCAATGATCAGATATCGAAATTCCCCAGTCATATACGAGGTCTGTCAGAAAATATGAATTTTACCTTACTGTAAATACTTTTTGATAATATCGAAAACTTTTATGAAGAAAATTTATTGCGAATTGTAAACTAATTTCTAAGAAACGGTTATCTCTTTATTCATTAAAAATTTGATAAAAATAAAAATTGTTATGATATTTACATATCTGCTATTAAAAGTCAAATATTATTAACTTATTACGTAATTATTGCTATATTAGTACTGTATTCAAGTTAATAATTGTAAAATAAATTATTTTGTTATGTATCAATTATTTTAATGCATCATCAAAATACTGCAACAGAGGTTAAGAAACGTAAAGGTTACCAAATTTTTAATGAATAAAGAGATAACTGTTTATTAGAAATTAGTTTACAATTCTACATAAATTTTCTTCATAAAAGTTTTCGATATTGTCAAAAATAAAAGTATTTAAAAAGAGTTTCTGTTAAATGATCCATTTTTTTGTAAATAAACGAACCTGACAGTGTCAGACATTTCATCAGGTAAACTTTCATGTACATTTATTTGAAGGTAATATACAATAAAATAACGAGTTTTGACCGCCAGTTTCTCAAAAACTGTTAACTTTAAGATAAAATGTTCCCAATAAGAAGTATTCAGAGTTGTAGGCTGAATTCGAAAATCGAATAAAATATAGAGGGTTCCATTAAAAAAAAAGTTCCTGTTGATTTCAGGAAAACGGTAAACTTGACAACAATGAGGAGCTCACCACTAGATCGGGCGTAATCTCGTACCTAAGTGTGCAAAATTTCATAAAAATCAGATGAATGGTTTGCAAGATATTTCTAGGTTTCCAAATTTTTGTTACACACTGTATATATGTATATACGGTCTGGAAATATAATGAAAATTGAAAATATTAAGAATATAGGCAAAAACACGTCGATTTCAATTTTTATTGTTACACAATTTGATAATATTAATTTTTAAAAAATTTTGGCTTCCGTCCAAGTTATGACGTCATCGTTAATATTTTTAAATGGAAACTTAGGGTATATGATACATTATTTGACAGGTAATTTTATAGGCTAAGCATTAAGTACAGGCACTAAATTTGGTAAAATATTCTGCAACTTAAATCTGCAACATGAAAAAAGTTAAAATCCAATTTTGTGAGATACGTCTTTTAAACATTTTTAATTGATGAATTGGCAACCACAAAAATCCCTAAAAATAAATTTTCAATTTTGACATTTGACAGATGACATTTTAACAGCTGTCAAAACTTTTCATAGAGATATCGAAAAACCTACCACTGAAACGGATAAAGAATGGAAAATGAAAGGAAAAATGTTAATACGTGAACTGCCGATGTTAACATTTGACAGGTGTCATATCTGACGTCGCGTTTCTTGTACTTCGCCAGGACGCAAATGTCACTCTACGTTATTTTCGAATATACAGTGGGTGTTATTTATTTATTTCGGAGTTGAATTCAACATTGTGTTTCGGAAAAGTAATTTTAATATTTTCAAAAGGATGAACACACTATTAACAAATTTTATGATCTTGTTTAGGCTGAACGTATCTTTCAAACGATGGATGTTGCCATTTAAAAATATTAAGCATTTTAGAACAGCTGATTCTGACAACCCATGTCGCGTAAAAAAAACTAGGTTAGGAAATACCTCCATTTAATTTATATTATTTAAATGACAGTGGTTGTCGATTAAAAAAGTAGGGACCTGTGCATAGCGGCGTTTAAAACGTCAAATTACGTCACCCTGACGTAATTCTGGAACGCTTAATTGACGATGATGTCATAACTTTCACAGATGTCAAAATTTGAAAGATATATTACTGTCAAATTGTTTAAAATTAAAAGTCAAAATCGATATTTCCCATTTTCGATAAATTTCCAGGCTTTCAGACTTTATGCCCCCACTGTATACATATACAGGGTGGTCCAAAAGTAGTGGTACGCAGATTAACAGCAAATTCCTTACGTCGAAATAATGGGACTTATTCAAACTTGCCTAATTCCAAAGTTGATAATAACCAAGATACAGGGTGTCAAAATTTTAATTTTGTTTTCTATTTTTTCCAATAATTTCTCAACAATTTCAACCCTATATCGGACTTTTAAGCTTCATCAGTACTTTTTCAGCACAAAAATTTCTGACTGATTTCAGGGGCTCAGCAAAAACCCTATGTTTGGAGAGGGGGGAGAATGTAGGAAAAACATCCAACTATGCGAAAAGAAAAATCCAAAATTGTCAACCTTTTTTTGCACAGTCTTTGGTGTGGAATGGATGGTCGAAATATTTTACGTTTGTTGGAACTCAACTGACGACCTTTATGAGAGTTTTCCCAAAAGTCCTAAGAGCCTATATATGGGGGAGGGGACGATCCCCCCTCATAAATACACCCTGACTGATTTTTGCAAATTCGTCCACCTAATAACAGTAAATTTGTTAACATTTATTACTGTTGAAAATATAATATTATATTTTATTGTTGCAAAAACATTAAATTTTTTATTTTAGGTACTAAATGAATAATTTCATACTGTTTTAAAGCCGCGACTATTAACACCTTCCCACTTTCCAGTTTAAATTTTCTTTTTTAATTTTTATCGTTTTAATTTATGTTCCTTTTAATTTTGTCGAAAAAACAATGACTGTTTAAATTTCTAATTAATTTTATAGGTATTTTAATATTTTTCAACAAAGAGCTTTGTGTAATTTTCTGTCTGTAGGTTTTTTTAATGGTTCGTACAGCGTGGCGCAGAGAGTTCGAATAGCGAATGCTTTTTTTCGCTATAACATGAAAGTCACTTCACCTTTTCGTACATAAAACAAATTATTTTAACTCTAAGATTATCTCCGACTTTTTATTGTATGATTTATCTTACAAAAAGTTTATTATATTTCGATATTTAAATTTGGTAACTTATAACCTAGAAATTTTATATCTTGCATGTATCAATGGGGGCTTGGGGCTGAGGGCAGGGGGCAGGGTGAGGACGTGCCCCCCCTGAGATTGTCATACTTTTTAATTATTAGTGTATTTGTATAAATCACTACAAATAAAATCTTCAAAAATATATAAATTTTTTTATTTTGCACCCCCCCCCCCTGAGAAAAAAGTCTGCGGGCGCTCATGCATGTAGCATCTAGAGACCTGGCCATTTAATTATACGTCTTAGAATAAGGAATACCTATGCACATATTTTTTTTAATTGCATAAATCGTTTAGGGAATTACAACCCCCCCCCCCCCCCAAAAATTTGGGAAATTACTAGGATAATTTAGCTACAAAATATGTTTACTTTTCGGTATAATTTATTACAATTTAGAAAGCAGCCATTTGCCCTTAGTGAAGAATGACGTCAGGAGACCAGGAAAAATAAGTGTCAATCTACATCTACACGTTAACGTAAAGCTTAACCCAAAGTTGAACAGGTTTGCTTTTCTCGGAAACAGTCAGTGGGGGAGCAATCGAATTTCTTGGGTTGATAGAGGAATAGTCCAACTAGCTTCGGTAAAAAATTCAGTTATACAGGATGTTTCGTTTCGGAGCTATTAAACGTCAAAGTCGAAGTTTTCGCGATTTCCGTTGAAATCGGGGACAGGTCGCAAAAGTGAATTAAATCGATGTAAATTTTCGGAGGTTGTAGAGGACCCGGAACTGCAGAACTCTATTGAAACTGGTGAGGATCGGAAAATGGCGTAATTCTTTTGAATTTTTTTAGATCGAAAACTGCCATTTGCCTGCTCTTTGGTACCTAATATCTCGATAACAAAACCTTGAATCGAAAAACGAATTCATAAGTGAAACTTTAAAATATCAAATGCTTTCTTTTTGCAATACATTTACCTACACCTAAAATCCCTGGAAAATCTATATATTTGGGAAAAACTGGAAATTTCGACTTTTGACCCCAATATTTCACGGTTTTAAATTTTTTGTGGGGTCAAAATGGTTCAAATTAAAATCCCATATACGTCATCGGAAAGAGCTCATCGAAATACATGATTTCCATATTTTTTAGTTTCTTCATTCTTTATAGGAAGGGAGCAATCGTCGATTAAATTTCGAATTTTTGACTTGTTTTGCCCTGGACGTCGGTACATTTGAATCACTCTGTATTTTTTCCTATCTAATTTTTTCTCAATTTTTCAACACTGTCTTATAAAGGAATAATCACACTTTGAAATGAATACCGAATGGGTCATCCAGGAGCGTATTTAAGGGGTAAAACAGAATTTTCTTGATTTTTTCCTACAAATCCTATTTTTAACTGACATTATTCCATTCTATTTTCCTTATTTACTGATTCTTTTTGGGTTTATTTTATCCGTTAATTTAAGAATACCTCCCACCAATTTAAATCGCTTGTTTTTTTGTTAAAGTTATAAATAAATAGGTTTATTTGTATCGGGGACATGCAAAATCTGAAAATTTTTGAAATTTCGAAGATTATCATGACAAAGAATTGCAGTTAATTTACTAGAAATTGTCAAAATTTCGAAAAAATGCTAGTTTTTGTTGAAAAATTGAAAGGTTGTTGCAAGAATTTATTTATTTGCAGAAAACCAAAGCAGTTACAAAGGAGATGTCAACCAACTAACGAAAATTGAACAATCTAATCCTAATACTGTATTGTAAGAAAACATAACATGTAAAAATAAGGCAAAAACAAGTAAAAAAAAAATAATGGAGTCACAAGTATCACAACACAAGACACACAAAAAGTGGTATAATTAGTTTCTAATTTCTAAAAGAAATCTCGCAAGAAAATCAGTGCTTCAATTGAGTTGTCTTCTATAGGTTAGATCTTATTTTGGTACGAATAAAACCTGCCACGGAGAAACATATTCGACACTGGTTGGAGGAATGGAGTTCAGGTAATCATAGAAACAGAAACAGAAACAATCCACGAGTGCCCCCATTTTCAAATAAATCTATTTCTTGGAAAATGATTTCCGAAAGTTTTTTAAGGCAGTTTAAAGTCAACCATAGCCTTCCAGATGCAACCTTCCAACAATCCGAAACGTTGGAGCATAATAAAGATGCTCCACCGAGTTTGACAGTCTAAAATCAGGTTAAGCTCATTTCCATGGTCCTGCTTAACATAGTTTTGAAGATTTGCTCGAATAATAATCTCGAAAATTTCTAGATTAGACTTTACTAATCACGGGGTTTTCGAGACCCACTTTTGGTCGGGATCCCGAATTTTTCGATACGGCACTGGCTATATAACATACATATCGCAGTCTAAACGAATCTCTGCGACAGAAATACGATTTTCAAAGCCATTATTTACTACAAATGTAAAATTCCGATCATTGTAAGCATCTTCTATGGATATAATATTATTCTTGTTGCAAATTCCACTGCTGAAACTGAAATTTATACCGTAAGAGCCTTCTGTGAATGATCTGAGATAAAACAAGAGATATTTCCAATAAATGAATATGTATTTTGGGCTTTATATCAGTGTCATTGTCGTACATAATAATAAAAGCATTTTCACACATCTTTGTTTCCGCGCTTAACTGTTTATAACGCACTAAAACCAAGGAGGTGCTGCCCCCCATTCCCAACACTCGAACTTCATTAAGACGCTGATTTCTTAAAGGCGTCGGGACGCGTCGCGTCGTCGATTTTTTCCTCTGCCTAGCTAACGACTATTTAGTCGAACATGCATGGACATCTAGTGGCAAATAGGGGAATTTTTAAAGACGCTGAAAGGCGTCGCGGGCGTCGATTTGTGTGGAAAGAATAGAGAGTTGCGTTTGAAAAGCGTCGCGACGCCAAGGCCGCGAATCACAAGTTACATGTGTAGGGCGAAGAGTGTGAAAACGAGGAAAGTTTGTCTAGAAATCTGCAAATTTATTAAAATGCCACGGTGCAAGGTGTGACTGTGACCGACATAGTTTTGTCTAACATATACGTAATAGCAGTCTCGGACTGGGGTATCTTGATCAGAGGCGCTCTTCCATGAACAAACAGTCCGTCCCTTTAACGCGATTTTTTGTCGTATTATTATAGAATTACGCCGACTAAATTGTTTATTTATGGAAATTTGGCGTTAATTAACGGTTTTGGTTTTTTAAAGGCGTTCAATTTGGTATGGTGTTTAGTTGCTTGGCAATTTTATGTAAATATGCCGGCTAGACAGGGGTGGACTCCGATAGTTTCTGTTCTATGTAACCGACTTCACGAGGAGGTTATCAATTCGAGGGGCATAAAATCTAATTTTGTCTAGCGGATGTTAAACAAATTACTGGAGGGGGGGATTAAAAGCAGACACTAGGATATAGGCCCGTAGCTGGGGGGGGGGGGGGGGGGGGTGAGGTTCAGAGTGGGCATTGCCTACTCTGAAAGAAAAAGTTGCCCACTTTAGAATATCCCTGAAATCCTTGTCTACTAGAAAAATATTACATCATTAATTTGCCCCCTAAAACATTAGCTGCCCCCTCTGAAATCGAAACCTGGCCACAGGCCTGCTGAGAAATAGTCCAAAAATGTTAACTAATGTGTCATTAACGGGAGGGGGGATGTGATAAAAAGGAGTGACTAGGAAATTGTTCAAAATTGTCTATTTTGGGGCCAGCAAGCCTAGAAAATCAAATATTTTCTAACAAATGTTAAAAGAAAAGTTATGGGGGGGGGGGGCAGTGCTTAGGTTTGATCTTTTGTGAAGTAGGTTCATTTAAAAAGAATTATCAAAAGATAGAATTTAATTTGTGACGCGACACTTTTTTACAAATAAGTCTTCCTATATGTTTTGATACAATAATTAAAATTAATAATTTTATTTACATATTTTGTCAGAATTAGAAAAAATCTTGTATGAAACACGTTAGGAAATTCAATTTTGTTTAACTCGTATAAAGCGTTAAACAAAGTAAAGCATTTACTAACTGGATACATTAATAGCTATTTTAGCTCAACAACAATCGTGAGAATTTTATAATTAATCCAAGGCACTGAAAAATTTCGCGAATCCAACGCTGTCCTCAGAACTAAGCAATTACATGGAGTACCACTCGACACTGACAAGTACCTAGTAGTTATTTAATTAACATTTTTAAACAAAAGATCGCGGCAAAGTAATTGAACCCCGCAACACTTCAGATTGTTTATCAACATAGATGGAGCAAAATTATACAAATAAAAGGATTTTATGACTATCAAGTTTGAATTATGATCGTATCTCTCGTTATGGACTATTAATTTATGTCCTACACCAGCGTTAATTGTAGTTATATTAACATAAATAGGATATTAATATGAAAAAATGGTTTTGTGTAGGTAAAACCGTCCGTTTTGACAACGAAAAGTCTATAAAAATGGAATTTATGTATTACGTCGAATTGCTTCAGAGAAAATCGCTTGTGACAGACGGACGGACGGACACCGAAGTGATTCCATAAGTCTTCCGTTTCACGGAACACTAAAAAATACATCTATTATCGTTTCAACTAAATCTCACGGACTATAAATCGCAATCAACCTAATTACACCCCCGATCATCCCCCCAATCGATTTTTCCATCCCTTATCATGCAAATACGTTTACATTAGATTTCCCTTACATTATTAAAGGCCTCCACTTTGATTATGGGCCTTATTAGCGTTTTAGCCGCCATTACGATGAACCTTCTTCATTTCGTGCTGTATTGGAACATTAAAATGCCCGTGTATTGATTGACGTTTGATAGATTTCGCGGAATTCACCGGGAATTATTTAAAAGGTGAATTAAAATTTTTTTTTTCGAGGCAGATCAGTGAATTCTACCCGGTGACCAATAGAGACATAATAGTGTCCTGTTCTTGCAACTGAACCAGGTAAAGGACAACCTAAGCCCTAAAGCAGGCGAGGAGGATGAAAATAAAGAAGAAGAAAACTGGAGATATGTCTAAAATCAAACAACAGAAAGCAATGAATACAATCAATAGAGAAAAAAAATGACTGTTACAGAAAGAGCCTCAAAAACATGAAAACCATGGTTTCCTATTTAAAAATCGCCAAATTTGTGCGCTGTCCATAGATTTCCGGCTCCATTAAGAGCATTTGTCATTGTTGTCTTGTAAAATTGCCGTTTAAAACCTTAAAAGACGACCATTTTGTTTAATGAAGAATCTGTAACAATCAATAAATAAAACATCAACTTGGTAATGGTCGTACAAGACCATTCGGGCATGAAACAACGATGAAAAACCGCTTTTTTCTTCACGATGGTTTAGAGCCGATTGATTGCAATTATCATTGAGGTATGCCGGCGTTTAGACGGTAACATAACCAGCTTAAAAATTTATGACAGTTATTTGACTTTCTTTTTTTTCCTAAATTCAGTTTTTCTTTATTTTCTGGATAAAGTCTTTAATGGAATCTTAATGCGTCATACATTTTTGGAATCTCCAGAAAATTTACTGTCGAATAAAGCTATATTCGCGGGAATTCGCTTGCGTTTAGAAGATACAGTTGATTAAATAAAAACTTTTCGAAGCAAGATTCGTAAGAATTTAAATTTTGTCTCTTGATTCAGTTTTTATGAATTTCTAGACAGAATTTTTAACGGAATCTTAATAAGTCATAGATTTTTGGAATCTCCAGAAAATTTACTATCAGATAAAGCAATATTCGCGAGAATTCGCTTACGATTGGAAGATACAGTTGATTAAATAAAAAAATTTCGAAGCAAGATTCGTAAAAATTTAAATTTTGTACCTTGACTCAGTTTTTATGAATTTCTAGACAGAATTTTTAACGGAATCTTAATAAGTCATAGATTTTTGGAATCTCCAGAAAATTTACTATCAGATAAAGCAATATTCGCGAGAATTCGCTTACGATTGGAAGATACAGTTGATTAAATAAAAAAATTTCGAAGCAAGATTCGTAAAAATTTAAATTTTGTACCTTGACTCAGTTTTTATGAATTTCTAGACAGAATTTTTAACGGAATCTTAATAAGTCATAGATTTTTGGAATCTCCAGAAAATTTACTATCAGATAAAGCAATATTCGCGAGAATTCGCTTACGATTGGAAGATACAGTTGATTAAATAAAAAAATTTCGAAGCAAGATTCGTAAAAATTTAAATTTTGTACCTTGACTCAGTTTTTATGAATTTCTAGACAGAATTTTTAACGGAATCTTAATAAGTCATAGATTTTTGGAATCTCCAGAAAATTTACTATCAGATAAAGCAATATTCGCGAGAATTCGCTTACGATTGGAAGATACAGTTGATTAAATAAAAAAATTTCGAAGCAAGATTCGTAAAAATTTAAATTTTGTACCTTGACTCAGTTTTTATGAATTTCTAGACAGAATTTTTAACGGAATCTTAATAAGTCATAGATTTTTGGAATCTCCAGAAAATTTGCTATCAAAAAGGCAATATTCACGGAAATTCGCTTAGGATTGTAAGATACAGTTGAGTAAGTAAAAACTTTTCAAAGCAAGGGTCATACAAATTTAAATTTTATACTATAATTCAGTTTTTATAAATTTTTGGACAGAAGCCTTAACGAAACCTTAACAAGTTACACATTTTTAGAATCTCCAGAAAATTTTCTATCGGATAAAGCAATATTCTCGGGAATTCACTTGAGAGTAGAAGATACAGTTGATTAAATAAAAACTTTTCAAAGGAAACTTAAAAATTTTGTACCTTAACTCAGTTTTTATGAATTTCCTGGACAGAACCTTTAACAAAATCTTAACAAGTTATAAATTTCTCGAATCTCCAGAAGATTTGCTCTCGGATAAAGCAATATTCGCGGAAATTCGCTTTGGATTAGAAGATACAGTCGACTGAATAAAAACTTTTAGAAAACAGTCATACAAAATTAAAATTTTTTACTTTTATTTAGTTTTTATTAGTTTCTGTTTAAAAGTGCATTGGAGCTTGAGCCTCACTAAGCCCCATCAGGTTTAATAAAAAATCCTTATCATTTTCCAACAATTAAGTTATTAAAAATCTGAAAGAAAGACGATACAAAGATAAAGTCATCGTTTCCTTTAAAACCTTACCCTTTTCTAAATCCCCAATCTTAATTTCAATCCTCGCAGTCGCTCATCATTAAAAAATTCGCCTTTTTTCACCCTTTCAAAGCCAAACAAGGGCGTTAAAAGATATACTTAATTGCTAAAAGAAAAAATCCGTCTAACAAACTTCACCCCTTTTCGTTATTATTTCTTTAAACCTCTGTTTTAATTTACTTGGGCCTTTTATTTCTTCCCCGTCGTAAAAAAGACAAATTATCTGATTTAATCAGTGTTAAGACGTTGGAATTATCTTGTCGAAATTTAATAAACTTTGCGGAATAATGCAAAAGACGCAGAACAAGCTTCCTTTGAATTATGTATACGTCTATACTCGATTTGAAATTGGTTGATAGTAATAAATCATTAAAATCCGTCAAACACGTACACAGAGTGGTCCACCTAAATTGCCAAGTTTTAAATAGTATATACATTGAAAGTCTAGACCCTTTTGCATTTATTAAACTTTCCATTCCTATAGATCTGATAAGGGCGTCGAATACAAAGCTTAACCCGAGGCTCGAACAATAAGCGGTAGTATTCTACCTGTGATGTTTTGCACTCATGCACGTGCTTTCGGGTGGGTTTAAGTTTATATTAAACACAATAATTATATAATTTAGTGAACATTCGGATGTGTGGCATAATTTGTTACCCTTGTATTTGAATAAATATAATACTAATAACAATAAAGCAACTAATAAACAAGTAAATTTGGAAAAATGTTTCTATTTGAAATTCTATAAAATTTATAGTAAGTCATTACAGTTCTTCGCTTTAAATTAATCATCATCAGAAAATGAAATATCTGAGGGACTGTCTTCTTCCCCTAAATTGATAATAAGTGGTTCGACCGTTTTCTCCAGTAAACTATCCAATTGCCACATTTTTTCCTCCTCCTTTAGTACATGCTCTATACATCTTTGCCACTTCCCCGCGTTGACTTCTTGAAGCGCTTCTTCAAAGAGTTTTTGAACATCACTCATTTTATAAGTGGTATTTTTTCTAGCCACATAACCTTTCACATGAGCCCATACCAGTTCGATCGGATTTAATTCGCAATGGTAGGGGGGGAGCCGAAGCACTATTATATTTTGTTTTTTGGCCATTTCGTCAACAACATATTTTTGAAACCGATGTTTATGGGTGTTTACAATTGATAGCAACTCCTTTTTAACCATATTGTCCTCAAATTGTATTTGTTTCTCCACAAGCCACTCGATAATTTTTGCTTTTCGCCAAGCAGTTGTAGGCATCTTCTCCAATCTTCTGGAGTGATACGGAGCGTTATCTAACACAATGACGGAGCCAGGTGGAATCAGCTCTATCATTTGTTCGAAATACTCCTCAAAAACATCAGCATTCATATCCTCGTGGTAATCGCCTGTACGAACTGATTGGAATGATAATAGTCCACCTTCTAAAAATCCATTGGAGCTACCGATGTGAGTTATAATTAATCGTTTTCCTTTTCCAGAGGGCGGATTTATTCCTGTTGATAGACCGTCTAAAAATGCTTGCCGGTGAGAAGTCACATTTTTGTCTGTCCATATTTTTCCAACTGTGTAGCCTTCGTTCAGCCATGTTTCGTCCAAATAGAAAATTGTTTTGTTTTCATTGCGAAATTTTCTTATTTTTCTCAAATAATTACGTCTCCAACATACTATTTCATCTTTTTCGAGCAAATGAGACTTCCGACTATGTTTTTCCCATCTAAAATTCATTTCTCTTAGAACTTTCCATAGTTTATCTCTCTTGATTGCAGGAAAGTCTTCTTTTACTGCCCCTAAAACTCTATCCAAAGTAGGGATCTCCTTATTGAAATAGAATGAATGCACCTTTCGTCTTATGATGGCCTTTTCGTCCTCATCGATCGGTATTGTTCGCCTTCCTGGAGATGGTTTTGGTGGCGTCACGGTTCCTGTCTTTTCTTCCCGCATCAGCCTGTAGATGGTTGCTTTTCCAATACCTGTCATCTTTGAACAAAGTTCCACTGCAGAATCGATACTTATTGCACTTTTTTGATATCTAAGTGCATTAAATACATTAAGCACAATAATCTTTTCACTAATGCTTAGCGCTGATTTCGCAGCTCGCTTAACTGGAATAAATCCTGAAAGACTCTCCATTTTCAAAAATTACCCAAATGTGTGTCCTAGAATACTCGCATTAGGTTTGTTCGCTCTTAAAATGACTCACAGTTTTATACCAATAAGTAGAGGTACCTAATTTTTCGTAACTACCTGAAAAGTAACATTGTGTATTAATTGTTCCCGGAATTCTCGGCATAATTATTTTTACCTGTTATGACAATAATGATTACTAAATTATTCGGATAAGTAAATAGGGTTCAAACCGGCACGTCAGGTAGGTGCGCCTATGGAATCGGCTGCTAAAAATGATTTATTACTATCAACCAATTTCAAATCGAGTATAGTTAATTGCATGTACCGGGCAAGTCAATATTTTAGAAATATTTTGAATTATACAGGGTGCGTTCAAAAAGTAGGGTGTCACAAGGTTGGATTTTTTTAAATGGGACACCCTATATTTCAATGGATTTTTGAATTCTACGTATAATTTACTAACTCTTTCGGTAGTGGTTTAATATACGAAAAAGTCATAGTTTTCAAGATAATTCGACGACATAATGAAAATTTAGCATGTCACAGTATGTGTGATCTGTTTCCCTTGTACGGATATTTCTACGACCCATAGCAACCTATTTATGGATCCTATAGTTCCTGCAGAGGTTTTTCTCTCTTCGGAAATATTCAATCCATCAAAGCAGGGTGTATCAATAGATTGCATATATTTTCCCTGGAGACCTCCGCAAGACAGAATCACTAATGAAATCTTCTTAAGTTACACACTTCGTGAATCTCCAGAAAGCTTGCTATCGAATACAGCAATATTCGCGGTTATTCACTTCAGATTAGAAGATACAGTTGATTAAATAAAAACTTTTTAAAGCGAAAGTTATAAAAATTTAAATTTTGGACCATAATTCAGTTTTTATGAATTCCTGAAAAGAATCTTTAATGAAACCTTAATAAGTTATTATTATTACTTAAACAAAACAGCCAAGTTCTGTCGTGTTGAAAATGATTAGACAATTTTTTGCGATAGATCGTTCTAGTTAACGACCAACATTAAAAGATAATTAGACAAGTTTCAGTTTATTTTCTGTCATTATTTCCCGACTAATCGGCCCATTTTTGTGCTTTTGTGGCAAAATAAAATTAATTATTTACGGTCAGTGTTGTAATTATCGATAATTAGGATTTTAATGTTTTACTTTCGGGGAAATGGGGGGAATATTCGGCGGGGAGATGGCCCTCGGTAACAAATTATCGTATTCGAAATCAATTTTTAGGTGTTTCTCTAGTTCTCCTGCCACAGAATAGAACGTAAATTTAAAAAATATAACCCTACTACGCAAAATAAATGGGATCTATATTCATAGTTGTATTACAAATTATGTAGTACGAAATGTCTGTACGAATGTCTAGCATTTCGTTTTGTTTCATACATTTCACGTCAAGACATTTTGTGGCACTTATATAAAAATTTGTAATACAACTATAATTATGAATCCCATATAAAAACACCGAACTCGTTGGTAACTTTTCAGTTGCTTAACTGTATTTTTTATAGATCCGTCAAGGGGGTTTAAATATTGGGAAGAATTTTGTCCTGTCTCGACGGTGCGCATTTTACGTTAACTTCCAGCCCGTTGTCAGCACATACGGACGCGAAGACAAGCCTAATTACCTTTCAGTAAGTAATTCGAATAATGACACAGGAAGTTCTGTAAAATTAAATTAGGTAAAGACTGTGTCGAGTTGGATTAAAGCGTTCTCGAAGCCTGCAAGAAGTAAAACGATGTCGTTCTAGGCTATTATTTAAAATAACATCATTTTAATAAGTGAAAATTGCAATGGGGAATATGCATATAGCCCAAATAAATCTGAAATATTGTTTTATATTCTCTACATAAATCAAATGTTTATGGCGGTTGCTGTTATCCATTTATTTTGGTCTTTATTAACAAAAAAAAAGGATTTTCTACTGCAAATGTTCCCACAAATTTCGAAAATTGTAAAACGTGATCCCATTGAGTCATCAAAAGTGTTTTTATGACTCATAATGAGTACATGACGAATTCCAGTGTTGTAGGGTCATCGAAAAATGGCATTTAATGCGTAACTCATCCAATGAAATATCCCTGCACTTACAAGGAGAAGGTCCAGTATTCATGTATCCCGAATTCATGTATCTTTGAAAATTCGAAAATTCAAAAATTTTTAAATTTTGCATGTCCCCGATGCAAATACACCTATTTATTTATAACTTTAACGAAAAAATAAGCGATTTAAATTAGTAGGAGGTATTCTTAGATAATTAACGGATGAAATAAACCCAAAAAGAATAACTATTATAAGGAAAATAGTGTGGAATAATGTCGGTTAAAAATAGGATTTTTAGGAAAAAATCAAGAAAATTCGGTTTTTACCCCTTAAATACGCTCCGGGACAGTGGCGTGCCGTGCCTTTAGAGGCAGAGGGGGCACAATGATTTGGGGGCGCCAATTTTTTTTCCTTTTATTGGAGAATATGTGGTCATAGTAGGCAGTGAATCTCCAGGGGGCGCCGTAAATTATTTTCCTTTTATTGGAGAGTATGTGGTCATAGGGCGGGGGGGGGGGGCTTGTGCCCCCCTAGCCCCCTCGACGGCACGCCACTGATTCCGGGATGACCTACTCGCATTCATTCTAAAGCGTGATTATCCCTTTATAAGATAGTTGTGAGGAATGGAGGAAAAATTTGATAAGGAATAATACAGAGTGATTCAAATATACCGATGTCGGCAAAAAAAGTAAAAAATCTAAATTTAATCGGCGATTGCTCCCTTCCTAAACAGAATGAGGAAACTAAAAAATATGGACATTAAGTAGTTCGACAAGCTCTTTCCGATGATGTATATGGGATTTTAATTTGAATCATTTTAACTCCACAAAAAATTAAAAACCCTGAAATATTTGGGTCAAAAATCGAAATATCCAGTTTTTCACTTATGAATCCGTTTTTCGATCCGACGACGTTTTGTTTTCCAGTTATTAGGTACCAAAGAGAAGTCTCCAAATGCCATTTTTCGACCTAAAAAAATTCAAAAGAATTACTTGCCATTTTCCGATCCCCTCACCAGTTTGAATAGAGTTCTGAAGCTCCGGGTGTTCTACAACCTCCGAAAATTTACATCGAATTAATTCACTTTTGCGACCTGTACTGTCCAGTACACGATTTCAACGGAAATCGCGGAAATTTCGACTTTTAATAGCTTCGAAACGAAACATCCTGTATAACTGAATTTTTTACCGAAGCTAGTGGCACTATTCCTCTGTCAACCCAAAAAATTCGATTGTCCCCCCAGATCTGGCGCAATTTTTGATAAAATCGCAGGGAGAAGTGTAAGGAATGTTTTCAGGAACAATATAAGGGCATGTGAATCAAAAATGCCAAAAAAGGCTTGCATTTTTTATGTAATATATTAGTATTGATCCCTTATTCATACTTTTGTGATATAATTTATTTCACAGATCTTACATAGACGGCAAATGTTTGTTTTTGTTCAGAATATTTTGTAGAATATGTAGAACATGTATTAATAGGAAGGTTAATGTTCATGTTACAATATTTATATTTATAAAATAATATATAATAATAAACATAAGTTAGCAGCGTATCGTAGTATGATACATAGGTTAATAATTGTCCCTTTATCTCCGGAAAATTTCAGTTACGAATTAAATTTAATTAAACAAGTTGCAATAAATAACGGTTATTGCCCATCAATCATTGATAGAATTTTGTCCAAAAAAACCTAAAAATAAAGCTATTGCTGCAGTCTACCCCAAGACAAAAGAAAACCCCAATACATTTAAAACAATTACTTTTTTCGGGAAACCAGCAGAAAAAATTAAAAAATTTATCAATCAAAAAAACGTAAAAGTAACATTTAAAACAAATAATTCACTAGGAAAATTTCTGAAATCTTCAAAAAGTAAAACCAATAAAAATAATAAATTAGGTGTATATCACATCAGAAGTTTTATTAATAATAAAAATAATTCTACATAATATTCAAACCACCTTTTACAGAATCGACATACATTTGATAACAATTTTGAAACACTACATGTAGAAAATAAAGGTAAAAAATAATTGAATTTACTTGAAAGTCTTGAGATAAATCAGTTGAAAAATTCCGACATATTACTTAATGATCAATTAGAATTAAATAACTCACCCTTATTAAACTTATTTACCTAATAGATATGAAGCCCAGTGGGAATTCCCCATAGTAAATAGGTATAATAATAAAACCTAAATTAAAATTTTATTTATCTACCTAGATTCTTGTATTTTATGACACCTTAGTGATCTTTTAGTTTAAGATTTAGTCTGTAATAAACATCCGATGAAGCTACAGTGTAGCGAATCACACCATTCAAAATTTATAAAGTTCGCCATTGAAATCCTTTTTGTTCAAGGTTTCAGGGGGGGAGCTGCGCCCCCCTAAATCCACCCCTGACTAAAACAGAACAGAAATATAATTAAACCGATCTGTCAACACGGTTTTTAACCCTGTCCCGTCTCTCAGAAAATAAATGCAAACCTTTAAATACCCCCGAGCTGCTAAAAAACCTCAAATTATCTTAAAGATTTCGGCTGTTTTCTCCTCTTACTCATTTACGCCCCCCTTTTAGTAATAAAAGTCAATTAGTCAGGTCGTGATTATAAAGCGGCACTGTCTAAAGCGCGGCCGACGGTTTTGCATTGCACGGGGATGAAAGGGGTAATTAAAGCTTCGTCGGGCTATTAATTAAAAACCAACTGTTGATGCTGTTTAAAGTTTTTGGGGTGTACTTTCCGAGTTTGGGGCGGTTTTGGGGAAAGCCACTTGTTGAAGGGTGAGAATTGACTTTTGAATGGTGCAGGGTTTTGTTGAAAATTTCCGGTGGAATTGTCATGAAGGAATTTTTTTATTTCTGAATACGGCGAATCCCGAAAGAGAGGGTTATGGTTTTAGCCCTCTATGTATGTATGTATGTAAGATTAACAGGAATTACCCCTGTCGTGAATTGTTACTCTTGAAAGGTAACATCGGTTTTTTTTATCTTCTGACAGCCCACGAGGACCGAAGTCTAAGTACTATGTACCGTGGGTGTACTGGAGAATCGACTCACACATCCAGAGCTGGAAACATCCGTAGGGATTTCACCAGCCCTTAGAGGATGTGTGGGGAGGTACCACCTTGGTCGCGGAAGAATTGCTCTACCACCTTCCAACAGTTAACAATTACAAAATATCCATGGTCGAAGCGGGATTCGAACCCGCGCCTCTCAGTTGCAAAGCTGGCACTGTACCAACTCGGCCACCGGAGACTCATAAAGGTTAAGGTTAAAGGTATATGTGAATGAAAATAGAACTGTCAAGTTCTGAGGTTTTTATTTGTAAGAAAATTAAATATGGTAATCATTACAGAACAAAAAGCTTTTTGATCGAGAGTTACTTTAGAAATGGTACAAGGGTTAATGGCCAGTGGGTTTATTCAACATGGGACGCCATTCAGGATTTTCAAACAGAATTTTCACACATAGTCTTGGATTTCGACCAGTTTCGCCAAGTTTTGACTAGATCTGCGGCTTTGTTAGGATACACAGGAAGTGTGAATAGAAAGGAAGGCAGTGGGAGACCCAAAGTTCGCAGTGCACAGAAAGTAGAAGAATTGAGGCAAATTGTTAATGAACACCCACAAACCTCTATTCGGCGTTTAAGCCGTAAATGTATCCTAAGGTTGCGTTGGGTGCAATACAATCCTGAAATGTGACTTGCATATACGCGCTTATTCTCTAAGCTCAGTCCAAGAATTGTTACCAAACGACAAGCCGCAGCGAATGCAATTTTCAGAGTGGTTTATAGGTAATTTGCATAATAATGAAAACGTCTTTTAAAAAACTTTTTTTTACTGACGAGGCATGGTTTTACATCTCTGATTATGTAAATTCTCAACAAATGAGAATGTGGAGTTCTGAAAATCCACATTTCTTTATAGAGAAGCCCCTGCATTCACAGAAAATAAGGTTAATTGGACCGATTTTTCATTAAGGGACTCTCAATTCGGCGCAATACCGTAATGAAATTTTAGAAATTTTTTTAAACGCATTAGACGATGAACAGATGCGACAAGGCTACTTCCACCACACATTAAAACTCGGTAGTCAAAACCCCTTGTGAAAATTTAGAAGACCTACGGGCTATAATTACAAATAAATTTCAGGAGATTAACAACTCCCCCCAAATGCTCACCAATGTTTTTGATGCTGTAAGAAGAAGAATGAGAACATGTTTGGAAGTAGAAGGGAGACACGTCTCTCATTTAGTTTAAATATATAATTTTTAGGTTCTTTGTTGTATATGTTTTTTTTTATTTTGTGTTGGCAATGACAATGACAAAAATGTAATTTTCTTAAAAATAAAAACTTCAGAACTTGACAATTTTATTTTTCATTCGCCTTTACCTTTCAAGAGTAATAATAGAAGACATACCTAATTGATTCCACGGCATACTTTGAGGACTTTTTTTCCGATCTTACGTAAGTTCATTGCCTGCTTTTCCAATGAGATACCACTTTATTAAACAAAGAGCTAAATGCCTTATAGAGAACTTAAAAATAACTCTTAACATAATTCCTCAACCAGTAGTTAAAGTAAAAACGAAAGTCTTAAAGAGGCATTATTTTCTGTTAACGTCATAATTAGGATTCTTGAGAGTTCCACATGAATGCGTAATAACTTTTTACGGTCTGGACTGATTCCAAAACATACTTTGAGGACGTTTTTTTTTTGATCCCACGTTATGTTATTGTCATATAACGTTGAATAGATACTTTGTTGTTCGGTGGACTTGGTGACGACATTGAAGGTCAGCTTGATTGTGTTTAACTTTAGTAAGCCGAGTTCTGCTAACCTAGCAATGCATTGATCATGGATTACTGGATGTTAAAGTGATAGGCAGTCGTTCTGAAGATGTCGAGGTAAGACATGTGCCTGTTGGTCGGGAGAAGAGCCGCCCTTACAGAGAAGATGTAAGAAAAGTAAGTAAGTAAGTGTCTAATTTTATTTATTTAGAGCCAACCTTTATTTTACGAGTGTTAGTCAGTTAATCCTATTTTTTATAACCTGCTTGAACTGCATTCCCTCCACACGATCCCAGAAACTATTGCTAGACATGACAGATATTTGGTAGTATAAATTTGTAATACAACTATGAATATAAATCCCTCGCAATCCTTTTCGTTTCTAGCAAAATCAGTCTGTCCGATTCTGTCGTCCATCGAATGGCGCTTTTCAACTAACAATTAATTACCTTCTGGGAAGTAAATGTTTTTAAAAGCACAAGACTAGGGACGTCGTCGTTTTATCGATCGCGACGCTGAAAAAAGCAACGTCGCGGCGCTAAGTGCGAGTGTGGCATGCACGCCATCTTAGCAAACCGCAATTAAAAGCGTACGTCTTGCCCCGCCGCCGCTAGACGATTAAATAAGGGTAGTTTTCGGACGAAGCGATTTCCACCAAAGGTTGTTTTTTGTATAAAATGTTAGGTTTGACAGAGTTTTCAGTTATTGATATTGATAAACTTTAAAACCATATTATTGATGCAGGTCTCTTTGTCCTTCGCATGCACAATACATGAAACAAAACAAAATACTAGGTATGAATGATTCTTGTTGTCTCGTTTTGTAAATGTAAATGGCCCCCACCGATAGGTAAACAGCCGATATCGTCATCACTGTCATGCTATCACTGTCACCATGATACTGTCGCTATTCGTCCGCTGCAGAAGGTAATTTCAGGAGTTTCAATAAATCAGGAAAAGCAAAGCAGGATTTAAAAAAATGTTTGTTTCGCTACTAAAAACCACATTATTTCCTCTTGATCATTTATATACAATGGGTCCTTACGTGCCTTAACCTGTAAATACTACAGTTTTTATGTCATAACAATACCGATTTTTTAAAATTTAAATATCAAAGACATTATTATCATACCGACTTATAGACACGGGTTCTATGGCTATTTTGCATATTTTCGTGGTTTAAAGATAGTGATAACTCTCTCTAAGACCACGAGCCAAATCGCGGTGCATACGATTAAAAAAATATAGAAAAAATATTTGCATATTACCCCCTTTGGCAGTCCCAACCGGTTCATGGTTTAAATTTCTTTATTTATTTTGAAATCGGTAAAATTCATTGACGGTAAACGTGCCTGTCACGTGCCAAAAAAATATGGGTGCATATGTTAACGTTCTGAAGGGTTGAAGGTTAGAAAGCAAAGTGACAATCTGCAGGCAAGCCGGCGGTCTTTTCTTAAAAAAAAAATCGGTCAAGTGCAAGCTATACGTGCCCAATTACTGTTTCGTGACATCTCCGCTCATCTGCCGCGCTACCCGCCGCCGAAGGCACCATCACATCGCGTATGCGCGGAGCTGAGTGGGAGCGTTTCGACTGAGCCAAAAGTATTACTATTGTGTGAAATACTGACAGTTATAATGATCGTGTAGGGATTGCTTTAGGAAAATATATTGATTATAAGCACGCGTGTTTGTATAGTTGCCTAAGCAGTAAAGTAGGTGGTAGATCTTGATGTACCCGAAGCCAAGCTAAAGGGTTGTTGACCCCATTCAGTCCGCTAGAGTGATTCCGATTGGCCAAACTCATGCGTCAGCGTCAGCTGTGTATGGATCCATATTGACCGGTTTGATAATACGGTTTACATTATTTTTGCTATTTATTTCTTAATTTGTGAAAGAAAAAGTTAAAGCCGTTAAATATTAACAAAAGTTAAAGTCGTGTAATATTAACAAAATACCGTTTCGTCGCTTAGTGAGGTGCATTTTAAATTTAGTTGAAGTTGGGGTATTTATTTTGGTTTAAACAGCTTTTCTCTAGAGAGATTTATTAAATTTGTGTTATAGGCAGCATTTTTACTGAAATTGAGAATTTTGGAAGAGTTGGTAGGATTTCTTTCTTTAAAGGTAACGTATTAAAAATATTATTTCTTCAAACTTGTTACATAGAAATATTGTTAAAAGACCTGGCAACACAACAACCTAGCTCACTGTTCTTTTGTTCTTTATATGGCTATGTGTTTTATTTCCAGTGGGGTGCAAAAAAATTTTTTGAGGGTCGATACCGAGCTTATTATCGCGAAGCGCCATTTATGACAATTTTTTCCCAATCTGAATTGAAATGAGAATTTACCAGTTTCAAAGATGCAGCGAATTTCATAACACCCTGTATATAGCAAGCTTTCATTTGACACACTACACGATGCCCTTTAAATTTGTTTTCCATTTCCGAATTTACTCCCTAAAATTAATCCCCACAATCAAAATTGAACTCTTTATACTTTACGTCTATAATTGGGCCACCTTACTCTATCTCTGTACCAAATTTCAAATTTTTACGTCGAATAGTTTGAGAGAAAATCGCCTGTGACAGACGGATGGACGGACACCGAAGTGAACACTAAAAACAGTACTCTAGGTTAGGTCTCATTTGGGAAACATTCTTAGATCCCGATTTTATCAAGCAAATCTATTAAATCAAACTCCTTTATTTGCTTCAACAATTCGTCTCGGTTTTAGCCCTGTGGCGGAAATTCTCCCCGCCCAAAAGGGATTTAGACTGCACCATACAGTGCAACTAGCAAGCTTTGTGTTTACAGCCGTTATTTGGACACTTCAGCGCCTCCGGTTTTTGCTGCCAACTCGGAGTTTCTTTCTAACACCTGTGCGTCATTTTTGTGAATGATCGTCTGGCTAGGTTTATTATCAGAAGTGGGATATTTTACTGGCGCTGACTGGGTTCCCCATAGCACATAACTGACCAAGAGAAATGTTAAAAACCAACGTGGCAGCTTATTACCGCTCAGATATCGAGAATTCTTTAGTGAGGGTACGTTAGGACTGATGGGAGACCTCCGTTTGTGCGACTTCTGTGATTAGAATTAAAGGTGATAACTTAACCAAGCTTGTTTTAGTTGTTTAAGTTGTTATCAGAAGTCGGATATTTCATCGACTTATCGAAAAAAACCTAATATACATTTAAAATTAAACAGATATGATCTAACCTGACCGAACTTCCATTCGTGCGGGTCCTGTGTCTCGAACCAAACGAGATAACTTCACCTAATTTGCTAAAATCGCTCTAAACTTCCTAAATACCCGAAAATTAATCCCATTATCAATCGAGACGGGGCTCTGGCGAGCCCATCTAAAAGATTAGCGAGACAGATTCATTAAGCGGGGTTCGATCACTCATTTGGTTGATTGCAACGGAGCGAACGGCTCGTAATGATCCACTGCCAGGCCCTATTTTCATTAAATAGATGGAAACTAATACTCGTTGCTTAAGTTTTATGGTTTTTTTTGCTGGGTTTCCTTGTGAAAAAGTGATAAAAATGCATGCTAGCTGATGGGACGGGTTGATTAGACGGTGACTTTGTTGTAAATATTATTATCCTTAGCTAAACGCACAAAAAAATGGAGCTAAAAAGGGTTTTATGAAATCACTGCATATATTGAAACCGATTTGTTCCAGTTATCAGTAATATTTTGCTTATGAGAGTAGTGTAGCACGAAATTTTGAATATGACAAATGACAAGTCGGGGTAGAAAGAAATTTAGTATTTGGTATTTTATAAAAAAGACAGTGGTTGGCAAGCTAGGATACAGAGCGGTATATAAAAAGTGTGGTAAAGAGATGCAAGGTTTAGTGAATAGATTAAAAAGTCACTAGGAAACCTGCAAAAGTATAACTAGTGTTATTGGTGGTCTTGAAAGTGAATTCCAGCCTGGAACTAGCAAAAATGAAGTTATTTAGTCGGCAAAGAAACAGAGAAGGGACAAGGGAAATGGAGGTGGAAGCGAAAATAGTGGAAGTAGCAGCCATTTGGGTTCTTTTGTTGTGCGCACTTGTCAAGATAAGAAGGAATCAATTGGACATGCAAATAGCTAAAACCATTTACGTAAGCAACAAACTGCAGTTTTAGACTGATAGAAAATAAGGAAGTTGGAAAGGCCATAGAAATGTTAAGACCTGGCCCCCGATCACGCCACATAGAATTCTACTCTACGTATCAAAGTCACATGACTAAACAAAACAAACGATCCATCACATGGCCACTGTCATTAGTGTCAAAATCCCACAGATTTCTATGCATCGTGATCCAGTACCAAGTGCTCATGGGGCCACTTGTCCTTATTTTCTCATGCCCACTAATTTTGATACCGCACTTGACGATTTTGATCAACTTTAATTACTCAGTTTAAGCACTATGACGTCTGAGGTTCGCTATTTGCTTTTTATTTCAATGTCATATAGCTTATGTTACACGCAGAACATAGAAAATAGAAAAAAGTAAAGTTTTACATAAAAAATCATTAACCGCCATTAACAGACCCCGTAATCTCCACTTCTTCTTTCTCTCTAATTTTCTGATTTTCCCTAATCATCTACTTCGCATGTTAAGTGCTTAATTTGCCTCCAACTCGTTTAAAACCAAACGCTTCAAACAATGTTTCCATTAATTTGCGTAATAAGACCTCAGTTGCCCGCTATTTTACCCCTAATTAGCAGCCCTCGGTTAGGGGATGACAAAACACGGTTGAAATTGCCTTTTAGTCACTTGCAATTTCGTAATTAAAAAGTTAAAATTTTAGAATTTGTATATTACAGTAAGCGCACAAAAAGGTTTCATCAGAAGTGGGATATTTTACTGTTTTTCTTTTCACTCTTACGCGTGGTATATTTTTCGGTTCTATCCCCTATACACCAGCTTTCTAATTACTTCACAACTGCGTTCTTTTGTTTCTCTTTATGACCTATTGATTTCCTCGCTAATTAAGCGAATTCAATTAGTATCTTTGTAAGGCTTCGTCACTAATAAGTTCTAATAAGAAAACCGTGGTATTAGGTTCATTTTACATGTAATTAACCCAACTGGATAATCTTGATTGGATTTCTAATATTCTACTGGGTGTTCCAGTAGGTAATTCGGAATTTGCTTATTAAATAAAACCAATAATATTAGAAAAATATCATGCTTGTTTATTTTATCAAAAAGCAGAAGACGTGCCAGTAATGTTTTAAAAAGAATATTCTCTAAAATCGTTTTTTTTTAAATGAAAATTCGAACTTTTTTTCCAAACAATGAAAAAATGTACTTTCAAAAAACATGTTTTCTTTTTAAAAATGCAGTTTTGAAATGTACTTTTTAAAAAAAAAATACATCCTACAATCTTGCTTGCTCATATAATCTCCGATGTGGAAAGAGCTAACTTCTTCTAAAGCAACAAAAGCAAAATATTTTGATCGATCGTGTTCAAGAGCGACGTCAATCTCAACAACAATGTTCTCATATTTTTTCGTCCTACAAAAACACGTCTATATACCGACAATAAAAAAATACATATTAAATTGTGACACATCACAAACCCAATTCCATTTGACTAACTCTCTAATTACTAAATAATCTTCGGCAATTAAACAATTATTGCTTTTCCTGTAAAATCATAACAACTATAGTAAATAGCATTTTAATTGTCGCGTAGGACTCTAAATCTACCCTGTATAATTATACAGAGTAATTATCCTAGCCAGAAACACCGGATAAACAATTATAAAGAACTTCATCAATAATAAAAACGCTTTTGGCACGAAAATCCCGCGATGTAGAGATGGGCAAGTATCGATATTGGCAACGATAGGTAAAAAGCCCTTGTAATCTAGTCAATGTCTGTTAAATTTAATAACTAGCCCACTTATCCTTATAATTTAGTCTAGCTTTTATTGCGTTGAAAGCTTTTCTCGCCGGAATTTGCTTTATATTAGAAAATACAGCTGATTAAATAAAGCCCCTTGAAATGAGGATCATTAAAATTTAAATTTCTGACCTTAATTTAGCTTTTATGATATTCTCGGCAGAAACTTTAAGGAAAACTATATAAGTTATATATTTTTGGAATATCCACTGACTATCCGCTTGAGATTAGAAGATACAGTTGATTAAATAAAATGTTTTTAAAAGAAGTTTCATGAAAATTTAAACTTTTTACCTCAGCTCAGTTATTATAAATTTCTAGAGATAATCTTTAACGAATCTGCATTACGAAACTTTATGGGCTATTTTTTATCGATCCATAAGAACCATGTCGATAACGGCACAGCTCTATATAATGAAAATTAAACTGTCACTGAGTTGTAATTACCGTGTTTAATTGTTGCCGGTACAACATAATACATGTAGCACATTTTTTATAATACGTTTGCTTTTTTATATTTTTAGTAATTTTATATTAATGTCATTTTAATTACTTACATTATTGTTGTAAAATAACCTACGTTTTTTGTATGTTGACAAAAGTTAAATACAATGTATTAAAATATGTGCTAACCTCGTACTACGAGTATTCTAAGAAGAATTTTGCTCTCTGTATAGAATGAATTTGAAGCGGCCACCTCGATGACCAGATTTACCCTCCCTAGATTTTCCAACTACCGCAATTAATAAGCTTTCCGCATTGTAACAGACCTACTTACTATACTCCTGCTGCTCGCAGAACAATTCAGCTGTCAGTTTGTCGACGTCCGGGCGAGTACTCACCTCCTGCAAAAGATAAAATTTGTTAATAATTATCGTTATTATTACGGCAAACATCAGGTTAGGCTACATAATGCAGGGATGTGCTTAATTATTACTTAGTTGGGAACTGACAGGAGAAATCTGACTATTTTAATTGTTGGCAAGAAAAGATTGTATATAAAGGATTTGAACTCAGGTCTTGTTGTATTACGGATTTCCGCCTATTTATCGATGCACTATTGGGCCCAATAAAGCCTTGGGCCATAAAGTTATAGAAGAATACTTTAAAAAATCATTTCTCTAGTCAGAGAAAAGGATACCCAACACACAATGAACCTTAATATGCAAGCAAATATTAAAAATGTAAATAAAAATCACTAGAGAAACTAATAGGGCGTAAAAACAACAATTTCAAACATTCTCGTAAAGATCGAGCTCCCAGTACGCCCCACTGATTATTACTTTACCCACGACCTGAAGATCTAAGTTCGTTAAAACTTATTGTCCCAAATATTGTCCACAAAAGGACAACTTTCATTAAAAATACAGTCGCTCTACGTCGTCAGCCACCCTTAAAGCGACCACATTAGTTTAAAAACCGCGCTGGTCCGCCCGTTTTAAACTGAACCATTCTTATCACCTTTTCCAAAAGGTCTTATTAAGCTGAGGATCATCTGTAACAAAAAGAAATTTTTAGGGCATTAAAACCCGAGGGATGAACAATATGTAACATATTTCAACCCTTAGGGTGGTTTTCATGTCGAAATCGGCTCGAGGGTAATTTTTCGAAGTATACAGGTAATTCTAAACGCTATAGATCTCAGTGATCGAAAGGGTAGACCAAGAGAACTGATGTAACTTGATATTTCTTAGAGTTTTTAGAAGTACATGGGTTCAAAAATCTCATCGTTTAAACTATTTATTATTGGGTCGTTTGTGAGATATAAGGTTTTCTTAAAACAACCTTACACCTCTTACTGTTCAATTTTCACATTTCTAGGTTATGCAGTTTGCTTCAGGCGTGAAAACGTAGGTTTTGATTGAAAAAAATAAAAGAAAAATCAGTTTTTACCCCCTGAATACGCTCGTGAACATCCCATTGGGTATTTATTTTAAAGTTTGTTAATCCCTTAATCAGTTTGCTTAGGTAAATAATAAAAAAATACAGAGTGTCAAATGTACCGATGTTGTGGGCAAAAAAATCACAAAAACGATATTTGATCGCCGATTGCCTTCTTCCTATAAAGACTAAAGGCCTTAAAAAATATGAACATTACGTATTTCAACGAACTCTCCGATGATGTCAATTGAATTTTGATGTTATTCCCTAAAAAAATTAGAAACCGTGGAAAATTTGGATCAAAAATAGCAATTTTCAGTTTTTCCCAAATTTTCCCAATTTCCAGTGGTTTTAGGTATAGGCAGGTGTATTGCAAAAAGACAGTATTTGAGATTGTGAAGTTTGAAGTTCAAACCGTTTTTCGATCAGACTTACCGTTTTCGATCTATTAAGTACCAAAAATGGATCTGCAAATGGCATTTTTCGACTGAAAAAAATTCAAAACAATTACCTACTTTCCATTTGTCCATTATCTTCTCTATATAAAATACGAAACTCACTGACTGACTGATTAACTGACGTATCAACGCACAGTCCACACCACTCGGTCTAGAAACTTGAAATTTTGCTCAGAGGATTTTTTATATAACGTAGGCATGCACTAAGGAAGGGTTTTTCACAGGCGCGGCCCGTGAAATTTTAAAGTTGTATATCTCTGTTGCTGCTTATGGGACCCATGCCAAATTTAGGTTTTTTAATAGTGAGCGCACTAGGAATGTTTTGGTAAAGAAAAAAAATATTTTGTGATTTGCGAAAAAAAGTTGAATTTTTGAATTGACCCACCTGGGTAAAAATTAACACGCTTAGGTATTTTATTTATTACTTTTTCTAAACAAATTTTACATCATTTTGTCGACAATTCTTAAATTTTAAGAGAAAAAAATGTGTTAGTAGAAAGTTATAGTCATTTGAATTTTTTCAACCGAAAAATAATTTAAATTTTCGGTTGCAAAAAATTCAAATGACTATAACTTTCTACTAACACATTTTTTTTTCTTAAAATTTAAAAATTGTCGACCAAATGATGTAAAATTTGTTTAGAAAAAGTAATAAATAAAATATCTAAGCGTGTTAGTTTTTTACCCAGGTGGGTCAATTCAAAAATTCAACTTTTTTTCGCAAATCACAAAATATTTTTTTTCTTTACCAAAACATTCCTAGTGGGCTTACTATTAAAAAACCTAAATTTGGCATGGGTCCCATAAGCAGCAACAGAGATATAAAACTTTAAAATTTCACGGGCCGCGCCTGGTTTTTCAAAATTGAACCCCTAAGGGGGTGAAGCAGAGGTTCAAACTTTGTATGGAGAAAAAATATTAGATGGTCCTACTAACTCGAAACTTCATAAAAGTAGGTACTCTAAAAAATTAATGTTTAAATACGTGTTTTACAGTTTTTAATCAATCAACCCCTAAGGGGGTTCAAAGTTTGTGATGGAATAAATTGTTATATCGCGGACGAAGTCGCGGGCAAAAGCTTGTAACCAATATTAATAATCAGTATCCCTAGATCTTCTACAACCTTGGAAAATTTAAATTGAATTAAACCATTTTTGTAACCTGTACCCGATTTCATAGGAAATCGCGGACTTTGACGTTTAATAGCTCCGAAACGAAACACCCTGTACAACTGGGCTTTTTACCCAAGCTAGTCGTACTATCTCTCTATTAACCCAGAAATTTTGGACGTTTCGAATCCAACCGTTTCCGATAAAAAATGGGAATGTCCCTAATGACGCAGACCATGTCCTCTCTGTCGTGCAGAGCTTTCTTAAAAAGAGAAAAAAAATTCAAATTTTATCACTTTCCGAAGTTGTTTACCCAATAAAAATAATTATTAAATGTTTTTCAACGGATATGGCGATAATCAATAGCATTTGCACAAAACAAACTCAATAAAAGCACTTAAAAATTTTAAAGTTGACAAACAAACGGTCTTTTGTGAAACCGAAATCCGCATTACGGAGACGCAGGCTGGCTCAGCTTTCTGGGAAACATGATTAATTCGTTACAGAACAAACAAATTTATTGATAAGTAATTTGTACCCTCGCTTTTATTTTTATCCTTGTATTTCTGCCTTATCAAGACGGTATTTTCTTCGACTAGATTGTTGAAGACTGCGTTCGAAACTCTATGATCGACCTCTTTCAACTTGCACGGTTCATTAGCTACCATCAGAGACTATAAAGAATATAGACAGATACTCGAATACACTGAAAAGTCGGTCTCCCTTGAGACATTTGGTGGGTTTACTGGTTTATGGTTTAAAGTTTGTTTGTACACCATTATATATACATGTAGATACATAGTATACATATTTATATAGTGGTAGACAAACAAACTTTTAAACCATAAACCAGTAAACCCACCAAATGCCTCAAGGGAGACCCGCTTTTCGTTGCACGGCAGTGTTCGCCTAGGTACCATTTTTTAGTCTATGCTAGACCGAAATTCAATCGTGTAAAGTACAATGACGTGGGTGCCGGCGGAAAGATTGTTGCGTCGCCGTCTCTCTCGAGCCTCGTGTGACTTCATTAACAACAAGTGGTTAACTAAAAGTTTTCCCTCCGCCGGCACCAACGTCATTGTACTTTACACGATTGAATTTCGGTCTACCATCCTTCTTTGAGGGTTACTCGCCTATCCGACTGTTCTTATTTAATTCAATAAGAAATATATTACAAACTGGAAAAATTATTTTCGAAGGAAATTACTAGGCTAATTTAGCTACAAAAAATGTTTACTTCTCTGTATAATTTATTGCAATTTAAAAAGCAGCTATTTGTCCTTAATGAATAATGACGTCAGGATCAAAATAAGTGTCAATCTCATGTTAACGTAAAGCTTAACCTAATGTCGAACAGGTTTGTTTTTCTCTGAAACAGTCAGAGGGGGACCAATAGAATTTTTTGGGTTGATAGAGGAATAGTGCAACTAGCTTCGGTAAAAAATTCAGTTATAACAGGATGGTTCGTTTCGGAGCTATTAAACGTCAAAGTCGAAATTCCGCGATTTCCGTTGAAATCGGGCACAGGTCGTAAAAGTGAATTAAATCGATGTAAATTTTCGGAGGTTGTAGAAGACCCGGAGCTTCAGAACTCTGTTAAAATTGGTGAGGATCGGAAAATGCAAGTAATTCTTTTGAATTTTTTTACGTCGAAAAATGCCATTTGCAGGCCCTTCTTTGGTACCTAATAACTCGAAAACAAAACGTCGGATCGAAAAACGAACTCATAGGTGAAACTACTAAAATATCAAATACTTTCTTTTTGCAATACATTTACTTTAACCTAAAATCACTGGAAAATGGATATATGTATTTGAGAAAAACTGGAAATTTCGATTTTTGACCCAAATATTTCACGGTTTTTAATTTTTTATGAGGTCAAAATGGTTCAAATTAAACTCCCATATACGTCATCGGAAAGAGCTCGTGGAAATACATGACGTCCATATTTTTTAGTTTCTTCCTTCTTTATAGGAAGGGAGCAATCGCCGATTAAGTTTCGAGATTTTGACTTCCTTTGCCGTCGACATCGGTATATTTGAATCACTCTGTATTTTTTCCTATCTAATTTTTTCCCAAATTTTCACCACTATCTTATAAAGGGATAATTATACTTTAAAATCAATAGCGAATGGGTCATCCAGAAGCATATTTAAGGGGTAAAAAACGAATTTTCTTGATTTTTTCCAACAAATCCTATTTTCAACCGGCGTTATTCCACGCTGTTAGAGTTATAAATAAATAGATTTATTTGCATCTGCATTTGCAAATTTGAAAATTTTTGAATTTTCGAATTTGACAATTTTGAATTTAATTCAGTTTTTATGAATTTCTAGACAGAATCTCTAACGAAACCTTACCCAAGAACTAATATACCAGATCCATAGCTTTTTGGTTGCATATTAGCTGATTAACATTAAAAAAACCGTTCCGATCACCCGATTTACCTCCCAGTGACTTTCGTTTTTGAAAGCCATCAGCCGCGGATCGCGAAGCACCAGACAAAGTTTGGGAACGCACTCTCGCTAATACCGTCCTAACTAAGATTAGGTGGTAAATGAACGTAGTATTGATTAATGTATTTATTTAAATAATTCCATCGATAATAAACGCAGCTGTGAATATCGGGAAAAGATATTGAATGTCAAATATTGGTTTTAGGTACAGGATCTCCTGTGTCTAAGATTTCAACGGTGTTTGTCTTGAGTTGAGATATTTCGTTAACGATGTCAATCGTCATTATAGCTCTTGTTAAGGGCGGGCTTTTTCTCACTGCATTTTTTCTTTATCTAGGACAGTCCATGTAGCTTCGCTTGAGGATTTATTAGTTTTCCCTATTTTCCTGGCTATTTTTAAAATTTCCAGAAAATCTGCTATTGGATGAAGCAATATTCGCAGGAATTCCCTTAGATTAGAAGATACAGTTGATTGAATAAAAACTTTTTGAAATGAGTGTCACAAAAATTTAAATTTTTGACACTAATTCAGTTTTTATGAATTTCTGAACAGAATAATCAACAGAACCTTAATAAATTATATATTTTTGCAATTTACAGACCATTTGCTATCGGACGAGGCAACATTCGCGAGAATTCGCTTCAGATTGGAAAATACAGTTTTTTTTTATCCAAGACATCCCATGTAGACTTCAAGCCTAAATACTAACGTACCGTGGGTGTCTGAAGAGAAGGCAAATGTAGTCTATTGACACGGGATTTGAAGGATTGGAGGTTGGGACGGGAAGGGAAAACATCTGCAGGCAATTTGTTCCATGATCTGGAGACCCTAGGTATGAATGAGCGAGAGAAGTGGTCTGTTATAGACTTTAGGAGCTGGACAGTAAAGGAATGCATACGTAACGCGCCTCTTGTTGTTCTGTTAGGGACATTCAAGGGGGGAATAATACCGGCCAGTTCTTCAGAGCAAAATCCATGGAAGTAGCGGTAGAAAAGTGATAAATCCCCTACAGCGCAACGATGAGCGAGAGAAGGGAGTTTTCTCGTGAGGGCTGGGTCATTGATAAGTCGAATGGCTCTCTTTTGGATAGAATCGAGGATCTTAAGTGTCGAAGGTGATGCTGTTCCCCAGATGTGGGAGCAGTACTCTAGGTTAGGTCTTATTTGGGAAACATAGAGAGTGTGTAAGTTGGAAGGGGAGAAGTATTTTCTGGCTCGAAAGAGAAAACCAAGCTTTTTAGCTGCCGATGTGGCTACTGAACTAATGTGTTTGTGCCAGCTGAGATCATGTTCGAAAGCGACGCCAACGAGATCGAAGGTGTCGTTGTTTTGTAGGGCTTGGCCATTCATGTGGATGGGGTAAGCCAGATTTTTTGCGTGAGCGGGAGCAAGACTGGATTTTGGAGGCGTTGAACTGAACAAGGTTCTTGGCACCCCAGTCTAAGATTAATTGAAGATCCTGGGAAAAAGACAGGTACATAGATCTGCGTCCATTATCCAACTCTTGATTCGAAACTTGTCTGGAGAAATGAATATTGGAATGAAGAGTACTATCGTCAGCATAGCTGTGAATGGGATTAAATAAAGACTTTTTGAAAGGAGGGTCACGAAAACTTCGATCTTTGACCCTAGTTGAGTTTTTATGGATTTATGAACAGAATATTTAACCAAGCCTCAATGAGTTATATATTTTTGGAATCCTCAGAAAATTTGCTATAGGATGAATATGATATTATATAGATTGGAAGATACAGATGATTTTGAAATGAGACTCAATTCAGTTTTTAAGAATTTGTGGACAGAATCTGAGGCATATTAAAAATGTGTATCATTTGTTGCTATGAATTACGAATATATAAAATTTAATTTGTAAGTTTTTCAATGAAGAATCCACATTTTGGGCTCGAACAAACACACCACGAACTTTTCCTTGATAATATTATGACAAAATCCTTCGATAATATTTCTGTTACATTATTAATCAACACAGTACACTCCAAATCGCCGCTACAACATTAATATGAACACCCCGGATCGATACATAATTATAATTCCAAGGGGAAGAGAGGGGTGATTAGTGAACACCCCTGATTGGTTGATTTAGGGTTGAAAAAAATGACTCACGCCAGGGTGAAAAGTATTGACTAAACAATTAGTTCTGCCCTTAAAGTATATTTTTGTATTAGTTTACGCTGGCTTGTTATTTTTTAGGCGAAGGAAAGGAATTTGAATCGAAAGTGGCTTTGTTAGGTTTGGTATTTGGAAAACGGAAAGGGGGAATTCAGTAACCGCTAGTAAGCGAACAAAAATAATTATTTTATTGTTTAGAGGAGGATTTTGTGTTATTGTGTTATCGGCATCACTTACGACATTTTCACATTCTCAATTTTTTTTCCGAAACCGTTGAAGTCGAAACGTCCAAACTTCTTGAGTTAATAGAGGTATAGTTGGGTTATTCAGTTACACAGGGTGTTTTGTTTCGGAGCTATTGAACGTCGAAGTCGAAATTTCCGCGATTTCCGTTGGAATCGGGTACAGGTTGCAAAAGTTGATTAATTCGATTTAAATTTTGGGAGATTGTAGATGATCAGGGGCTACAGAACCCTATTAATATTGGCGATGATCGGTAGATAGGAAGTAATTGTATTGAATTTTTTTAGGTTGAAAAACGCCATTTGCCGACCCATCTTTGGTACTTAATAACTCGAAAACGGTAGGTCGGATCGAAAAACGGCTTGAACATGAAAATTTATAATCTCAAATACTTTCTTTTTGCAATATATCGTCCTATACCTAAAACCACTGGAAATTGGGAAAATTTGGGAAAAACTAAAAATAACGATTTTCCCCAATTTTTCACGGTTTCTAATTTTTTTAGGGGTCCAAATGGATCAAAATCAAAATTCTATTTACATAATCGGAAAGACCTCGTCAAAATACGTGTTATTCATATTTTTTAAGTCCTTTACTCTGTATAGGAAGGGAACAATCGACGATTAAATTTCGATTTTGTGACTTTTTTTGCCCACGACATCGGAACATTTGACACACTCTGTATTCTTTTCTATCTAATTTCCTCAAACTTTTTCAGCGTTATCTAATCAAGGGATAAGCAAGCTTTAAAATAAATACCCAGTGGGACATTCAGGAGCGTATTTAGGGGGTATGTTTTTTTAATTTTTAGTCGAAGCCTATCTTTAATCGACATTATAATATTCTAATTTTTTAATGACCAATAATTATTTTTGGGTTTCTAAGATTTCTGGTTTTGTCACGTAAACTTTACTTTTAAGGTGGCTCTAAAAAAATAATCAAGGGGGTTAAGATCTGGTGATCTTGCTGGCCATTATATTGTACCTCGTCTTCCCATCCACCGGTTAGGAAAAGCTTCATTCAAATATTGTCGAACATTTTGCGCATAACATGTCGGAGCACCATCCTGCTGAAACCATATTCGATCATCATATAGATCTGCATCTGAATGATGAGGAAATAAAGCAGCCAAAGCTGGAATAAGATCCACTAGCAAGAAGTTGAGATATAATGATATATTTCGATTTTATCTTCAAAAAATATTGGCCCACTGATTCGGTCACCAATTACGCCTGTCCAAACATTAAGCTTTTGTCGACATTGAGTGTGCGTTTCTCGAATCCAGTGAGGATTTTCATCGGAATAGTTAAATAAGGCATTTTAAAGAAAGTTAGAAGTATAAGTTAATACTGACAATATCAGTATTGATAATACAGCTGCTAATCTTCGTGCCAACTAGTCTCAATACTGCTCTACCTTACACGATCAATTGTATTGTAATATAATATGGAATTATTTCAAACTCACATTTTAAACGTATTGAAAACCATCTTTTGCGAAGCAAAAAAACTCGTTTTTCCGATATTTTTTTTTTGGAAAATGTAAAATAGAAGATGCGCACCATTATTAGGTACTAAAACTTATACGCTTTTTTGGCGATAAAAAGTCGATATTTCTAGTGAAAAATTCGATTTTCTTTCATCGACTTTAACCTGATATTGTAGGGATTATCCAGCGTACGAGCTTACTACCGTATAAGGGCAAATGTTTAACGCTGAACTGTACGAAAGTTTTCTATGGGCATTGAAATCGTGCTTCACACCCACGTTTTATAGGGATCACCTTGGAGGTGCACCTGGCTAATTTAAACGAAGATCGGTTTAGAATATACACAAATTCGTCCAGATATCGAGGTCCTTCAATAATATTTGTTGTAAATATTTACCTTACCTTGTAAAAATTAATCTGTTTAGATCTACTATCCCTTAACTTATTGTGACTGACTTCTGCCACTGGCGGCCCTTCTTCTAACAAATTACAATGCATTGTACCATATTTTGTCCATTTAAAAAAAAGAAGAGGTAGAGAAATTCAATTAAAGCTCTTGGAATATTTGATGAGTTGGCGCGGATCCTCAGATCATTACCACTTGCGTTTAAGAAGCAAGCCTGTATGATCCTGAGCTTCTTTATTATGTCTCGAGATTAAATTTCAAAACTGGCATGAGCTTCTAACTAATTAAAACGTCTTTACAATATTTTTGGTCTCGGTTATTAACCTGTTTATTATTTTCATCATCATTGACTTAATTTTTATATTTTTTACTTAAACCGTAGTTCTTGTTCATTTAATAAAATATATTGTAATTTGAATCCCGCCGCTGCCGTCTACAAATAGCTATTTTTCGCCCAGTTATATTTAAGCATTCCAATCAAATAGTTTCATATTTTGGCCCTAACAATTCTACACTTCAAGGAATATTTGAAATTTATTGGATTCCAATAGTATTTTGGTCATTGAAATAATGGTAATATAGTTTTCAAAGAAGTAGGTATACTTTTGAAGTCCAATAATAAGTCTATATGTAAAGCAATATTTTTTTTTATTATTTCAATGACGTTTTGTTGAGACAATATTAACTTTAATATAACTAATGTGACAGTGGTCAAAAACAGTACTATTATTGAAAGCAGCATAGCAGTTTTTTCTGTGCATATGCACGCTTATCATCTAAGCTCAGTCCAAGAATTGTTACCAAACGACAAGCCGCAGCGAATGAAATTTTGAGAGTGGTATTGCATAATAATGAAAACCTGAAAAAACCTTTTTACTAACGAGGAATGGTGTTACCTCTCTGGTTATGTAAATTCTCAACAAATGAGAATGTGGAGTTCTGAAAATTCACATTTCTTTATAGAGAATCCTCTACATTCACAGAAAGTTGGCGTGTGAGCGGTCATATCGAAAAGAAGGTTAATTGGATGAAGAGATGCGACAAGGCTACATCCAGCAGGACGGCAAACCAATTCAAGTAACTCTTGATAATTTAAATTTCGAATTATTAGTCGTAATGTGCCAGTTAGCTGGCCACGGTCCTGCGATCTCACGCTGTGCGACTTTTTTATGGCTACACATTAAAAACTCGGTTTTTAATACCCCTTCTGAAAATTTAGAAGAACTACGGACTAAAATTAGAAATAAATTTCAGGAGATTAACAACTCCCCCCAAGTGCTCACCAATGATTTTAACACTGTAAAAAGAAGAATGAAAACATGTTTGGACGTAGAAGGTGGACACGTCTCTCATTTAGTTTAAGTTTGTAATTTTTAGGTTTTTTGTTGTATAATTTTTTTTAAAAATCCGTATTATGCAATAACAATGACAATAATGTAATTTTCTTGAAAATATAAGCTTCAGAACTTGACAGTTTTATTTTTCATTCACCTTTACCTTTTACCTATGTTACCTTTCAAGAGTAATAATTCAAGAAATGCGTGATTGATTCCACGGCACACTTTGAGAACGGTTTTTTTGATCATACGTTATTTAATTGCCTACTCTTTCCAATCAGATACCACTTTTTTATAGAAAGGGTTTACTAAATGCCTTAACGAGAACTTAAAGATAACTCTTAACAGAATTCCTCAACTAATAGTTAAAGTAAAAACGAAAGTCTTAAAGACTTATTGTTTTCTGTTAACATCATAATTAGGATTCCTGTGAGTTCCACATGAATAGGTAATAACTTTTTACGGTCTGGGTCGTAACGCTTTTTGTCATTTGTTTCCCAAAGAAAAAAGCGCGGTAATTACCTCATTACAGTAATTGGAAGTACAACATAAGCAAATTTGTAGCTTGGACGGTTCAATACAGGGTGATTTTTAACAAAAAACAAGCTGTGTCACTTATAATAGACGCGTTGTTGGTATTTGAACTAATCTGAGTTGGGGGGTACTACCCTATCCAGATTTAATCTCTAGTGATTTCTTAGAAATAAGTGCGAATGACAATAATCCTCCGGTCTGGATGGCATACCAGCAAATGTTATAAAAAAATGCGCCAAATTCCAAAGTACAGTATCTACACTAAGTACCTACAAGCCCACTTTTGAGAAAGCGCGACCAGGTTACGACCGGGACTGGTGTTAACCCTTGGTAAAATTTTGGGACTTAAAAAACGACAAAAACAGCCTCCACCGGGTAACCTTCAGGGCTATGAGAGATTTAATTTGTCAAAGGACTCGAGAGTAAGTTTTGAGTAAAAATTGTTAGCTTAAACTCTTCCTATATATTTGCTTTTTACGCCTGACCGACACTGTTTTTTCTCTCAAAAACCAAGACATACTTTCAGGATCTCGTTTAAAATAACAATAATATACCTTTATTCACCCAAAGGGATACCCAGCCCATCACAGGTTGTACAAGTGAAAATTATGCAACGGAAGCGTTCAATTTGTTCAAATAATTTATGTATATATAGGTACAAATATTTAAATCAAGCCCAGTCCTCCGTATCAAACGAGATAAACTCTTGTTAGCCCAGAGAAGCGTGCCAGAATTTTGCATTTATGTTAATTTCGAGAGGTATGGACCGGTTTCTTTTCTTCTCTCTTGTACTACCATGCTCTTACGTTCTGCTTGCTATTTTTTAAATATTAATATATGTATTAGTCTCATTGGCAAAGATACTTGAAAAAATTCCAGTAGGTTTCATTTTACGTAATACACACATCGTTGTTTTCTCTCTATTTCTACCCTAAGTAAACTCGATGACTCATCATAAATTAACCCTTCTTTCACAAGAATCTGCTTCTCATCAACAACCCCCTAATTACAGATACGGGGTCGTCATTTCCCAAATTCTCATCAATATCAAACCCGCTATCGTGTTACCTTCAGGACACTTTTAATGCCATTCTTTAATGAGAACTAAAATCACGCTACGGTTGGTATCTACAATACCAGACGAGATGGGACTCATACCCTTAAAAAATGTCACCCCTTTTTGGTAGAATGGGTCGACCAACCCTTTTAATTAAAATCTTATTTTCGTTGTTATTTTTCTTATGGCGAATCGGAACTGCTTCTAGTTAGACAGCTTTCTTGTCAAGCAACTTTGGGAATTATAGAATGGCCCAGGTTTGATTGTGTTCAGTTTTCAATTAAAAATTGTCAGCACCATTCTCGTCCTGGTTACTTTTGTTCTGCAAATACTCAAGTGTAAGACCTCTTAAGATATAAATACGAAAAAAGACCTTAAAGGTTAGTAAAACGTACTTTAAATAATGTTGTGTAGATCAATGCAATGTAACCGAGTTTAAAAACATTTGCAGGATTACGGCTTAGACAGTGACAGTGAAATATAATGCAATAAATATTTATATAAATTTTGTTGTTTGCACTTCCGGTTGCCGGCGTTGAAAGAAGTCAAACACGTAGTAAATATGTTTATTTATAATTTACAACTGCCTGAAGCCTCCAGTATACTTTATTCGAGTCCAGCTTTAAAAAATTCATAATATTTGAAATCTAAGAAGTTACAAATAAATTTTAACTAATTTACCTTTTACTAAGAAAAGTGGCTAGAATAATATCAAATAAAATATTCATGAATCTAAGTACCTACCCACATAGTTTTAAAAATACCTTATTACACCCAGTTTTAAATTGTTATTTTATTAAACATTATATTATTCAAATAAGTAGGTAATAGCTAACTCATTAAGTATTCTTTGTAATTTAATTAGTGATGCCACTAAGGGTGAAAGCAAAGTAATAAAAGAGCAAAGAAACAAGAAATTGCAAAATGATTTTCGAAATGAACTTGGGGTACTAATAGACGTCTAAAACAGGGTGAGGGCACTATAAACGACGGCAATACTGCTGGAACTCTTTTCGACATTACGAAAAATCAGCAGCAATCACTGGATTGAACAAAAATTTGTTGTAATTCTTTAAGCGCTTTCTTCGGGTCAAAATTTAAGTGTTGATACTTTTCGGGAATATTTGACAGATACTTCAAAGCTGTATATGTCATTATATACCTAGTTCACATGTTATTAATACATGGGGCAGGAATTTGCAGCAAAATTTCTTAAATTTCTGTTTGACATTTATCTAAAGAGGCATCAGAAGCTAGAAATAAGATTACTGTTAACACATCTGGGGAGCGACATCACCTTCGACACAACATCCTTGTTTCTATCCGAGAAAGAGCCATTCGAGTCGTCAATGACCCAGTCCTTACAAGAACCTCCCTTCTCTCGCTCATCGCGGCGCTGTTCTACCGAAACTTCCACGGATTTTGCTCTGAAGAACTGGCCGCTATAATTGACTGTTCCTAACATAACATCAAAAGGCGAGTTACGTATGCATTCCTTTACTGTCCAGTTACAGAACCCTCTAAGTTACAGAAGTCTCTAAATTATGGAACAAATTGCCTGCAGGTGTTTTCCCTTCCCCTTCCGACCTCCAATACTTTAAATCTCTCCAGAATCCTTCACTATAAAGATATTTTTCACACAAGAAAAATGCTTGGTGTTTGAGTCAAGTTTTTATACTTTGCCATCATTATCCCGTTAACTTCCCCAAAACAAGCCCTCACAATTCGAAAAGTGTGTATAAAAATCGCTTTTTCATGGGTCTTTGCCCCCGTTCCCAACTTCTCGGAGGTGCGTGCCGATGTGTGTGCATTCTAACCGCAACTTACTAGTCAAAACTCCTGCTGCAAATCGATATATCGACCACGGCCGACACCGGCGGTTATGTGACCAACTGTTGATTCGAAGGGGTCAGGGGGTGAAAGCAGTGGTCAGTGTATACACACAGGTGTACCTCCGCGCGCTCCGACCCTTTCTAAGGGATAAGAACGGACGGCAGAGCTTGCAGGTTCCATTCATGTGGCATGTGATATTTTTACGTATGGAGGACTGGAGGAGAAGTGTAGTTGACGGCATTTTTATATTTTTATTTATATATTGAGGTTATTTAGGGTTTTTACTGACCTACAAAAGGCTTGCCATCACGGAGTTTCACTACAGGAAGTACGAAGAGGTATGGGGATGAATGGAGTGACAGAAAAGTAGGTAATTACTGTACTACTTAAGGCATCTGCTAAATAATTGTACTACGTTTAGAAGAAAACTATCAATGCCTGTAATTTGATACGTTTTTAACGTTTACAAGTTTTAAAGGTAAAATAAAGTCTGTTCTATCAGCTCCGAACACAGTGTGGATGAAATTTTAATCTCAAAGATTAAAAATTCGTGATTTGACTACCTGCGAGAAGAATTACGACAACAGAGACCTATATATCGGTAATCTGGTGTCGGATTCGTTAGGGACAGTACATTTCGACGTCGGCGATGGGAAGAATGGGCCCGAATTTGCATATTTTGTGACAGAAAACAGGCGATTACATGGCGAAATTAACGGTTTTTCTTTGAGCAAATATCATAACGTTTTTTTAAATGGAAAGCAAGTAACGCCTTATAGGAAAAGATGTATTTCTCGCACAGCTTTGATAGGGATTGAGTTCAATTATCGAGGGTTAGAGATCATTTAACCAGAATCGCAAGCAAAAAACGTCTAGAACACCTTTTAGTATGCAAATATATGTATTTATACCAGGGTGTCAGCCTTACGTATCATCATAACAAAAAAAAATTCAAATCTCCTCATGCTCTTCACGCGACCATGTTTTTTCTCGTGTTCCTCTTGTACTTTCACGGCCGGTTACATGCCCATATGGTCGACGAAAAACAGACTATCACCACGTGCGACAGGTGACTACTTTTACACATACATTGCGTGTCTCATATTATGCTAAACACCCGGTATGCAAATTGGTACGTTTCGATACGGGGGGCTTTTAAAAAGTAGGACATATTTAATTTCAATTTTTACTTTAATTCAGTTTTGATGAACTTCTGGGCAGAATGGTTAGCCAAACGTTAGTGAGCTGTATATTTTTGGAATCTTTAATCAAACCTTAATAAGTTAAAGATTTTTGTAAACTCCAGAAAATTTTCTATAAAATACAGCTCATCTATCAAATGTCAAGCGTGCCAACCCTCATTCTTGGCTATTATTATACAAACTCAGTTCCTAACGAACAATATTTAGATTCTTTGCATACGACAACTTTTAAGCTGTAACTTTCCATGCAAACCTATGCAAATTTCAGTTGGCAGAATGCAAATTTCAAATATCTGATTAACTGTATTTAAATATTCCCAGTAGCTCAGATTATTTAAGTCCCTTAAAGACGTACAAGGACAATTGAAGGCATTACTTGGTCCATTGTGGACGTGTGTCGCTTAAGAATAGTCTCAAAGGATCAAAAAAGTATAATTATATTTGTGCATAGGAGTCTGGGTTGTTAACAGTGGGTATGGATTGCAGTACATTGTAATTTAAATTCCTCAGCCTTTGAAATTGTTTTGTTTTGCAAATAAGTTCGGCTAATTTTGGTGTTAGTTGCTTCGAGTAGGCCTGGAGGCCCGTGCTTTGTGATGGATTCTTTTATAAAAGCAGTCTGTACAAGCTGGCGGGCAAGTAAGGAAAGAGAGATTGAGTTTTAAGAATTATTTCGCTTGATTTTAGTAAATCTTTTTTTTTACAATATAGCAACTTTTAAGTAAGCCCTTCATCCAGTAATTTCACGGACCTTGCTTGGGTGCAAACCTGAGCAAATAGTAGAATACACCCTAGGACAACCAAGTAAAACCAACCTGAAAGCATGAGGAGGAAAGCGCAAGTGAAATGCAGAAAAAAAGAAAGAAAAGCCTATTGGTAAGGTCTTTGTGATGGTGAAATATAAACTTTACAGTATGTAGCAGATATAGGGAACACTACTTCATAAAAAATGAAAGAATAGACAAAGATGGGGAGCTGTTTAATGATTTAACTGTATCAAAGTAGCAGAATGGGGTATGTCTGTATTATAGAGGCAAAAATCCATCCAAAAGGGCTAGAAAGAGTACATTTTAAAAAGCTCCGCCGCTCTAACTATCCGCATGACTGCATCCTGAACGTGCGTAATCTATCATACATTTTTTATTCGCATTGCAACTGAAAAAGTACGGGTTTCTATATAATAAGAGCTTTCAATATCGGGATGTATGCTTTTAACAGGGAGATCCACCCTCAGTTTTTAGCGTTTTACGGAATAAATAGAGGGGTGGTCTAATTTGCCATCCCCTGTAAAATGTATACGTCGCGGCGTCTTCTGTTTACAAATTTAATGTAGCTGTACTTTTTATTTTAAGGGTGTTGTCGGCCGACGTTGCCAAGTGTGGGGGGTTGTTGTTGAAAATACAGAAAAAAACTGTATCATATAGATTAGGGTGCTTCGTTTTAGACGACTATTTTTTTTTGTTGGTCCATTGACGGAATAATGTTATAAACATATAAAAAAAATTCTCACCAAAGATGAGCTCTTAATTTTAATTTTAAGTACTCGCGAAATGAATTTGAAAATTTCCCATTTAATTAACATGTAAATTGTATTACTTTTTTTTCAATTATCTATAGCTTTGCGACATTTCATGATATTTAATTGGCAGTAGGTGGAAATTACAGAGGAATCTTTCCTCTTTAAAAGTGCCTGTAGCCAATTTATGTTTTGTAACCGACCTCGCCATGGAAGTTAATTTTTTCTCGAATTTCATGTTTTTTTTTATTTTTCTCGTAAACTACTTTACAACAAAATGTATGAGAGTTTTTTATAGGGAATTTAATTTCCTACAAAAGAAGTTATAGAAGCCATAACCGTAGAGCTAGTAGTTTTGGAAATAAACTCAATTAAACATCTCAAAATTTGAAAAATCGCTGTTGTATCCAAGACTTTAGTACTTTTTAATGAAATCATTGCTGTAAAAATACATAATGTATAAGAATGAAATATAAAAATATATATTACACATTGGTAAGTAATCACCAAAAATATTTCGTGTAATATGAAGCCGTTTCTTATTACCGTATTACTGGTAAATATGTATTTACCAGTAATACGGTAATAAGAAACGGCTTCATATTACACGAAATATTTTTTGTGATTACTTACCAATGTGTAATATATATTTTTATATTTCATTCTTATAGATTATGTATTTTTTCAGCAATGATTCCATTAAGAAGTACTAAAATCTTGGATAAAACAGCGATTTTTCACATCTTGAGATGTTTAATTGGATTTATCTCGAAAACTACTAGCTCTACGGTCATGGCTTACATAACTTTTTTTGTGAGAAATTAAATTCCCTATAAAAAACTCACATACAATTTTGTTGTAAAGTAGTTTACGGGAAAAATAAAAAAACAACATGAAATTCGAGAAAAAATTGGTTTCAATGGCGAGGTCGGTTACAAAACATAAATTGGCTACAGGCACTTTTAAAGAGGAAAGATTCCTCTGTAATTTCCACCAATTTCCAATTAAATATCATGAAATGTTGCAAAGCTATAGATAATTGAAAAAAAAAATAATAAAATTTACATGTTAATTAAATGGGAAATTTTCAAATTCATTTCGCGAGTACTTAAAATTAAAATTAAGAGCTCATCTTTGGTGAGAATTTTTTTTATATGTTTATAACATTATTCCGTCAATGGACCAACAAAAACGAAATAGTCGTCTAAAACGAAGCACCCTAATATAGATATTTGCTTGTTACAGACGGTTTTTATTAGTTTTGGGCAGAATCTTTAACCAAACCTAATAAGTTATACATTTTGTTGGAAAAGAGGATCATCAAAATTCAAAATTTCAATTTTAATTTGATTTTTATTAGTTTCTGGGCACAAACAACAAAGCATTATCGCTGACAGTTGGTTCGACTCGGTTAAAAATATACGACAATTATTCTAGTTGACCCCATTTGCCTAAAACACAATTAAAAAAAAAGAAATAAATTTCACATACTGCTCCGAATTACAATGTAAGTCCCACATGTATATAACTAACATCTTACAGACTTTATTGTATTAGATTTCGTTCACCCTATAATTCTGTCATTAGGAAAAAGGGATAAACTTTCATTTATACAGCGGCCCAACTGACTAGCGGTCTTGCAACAATACCCACGGGGTCGGATATCGATAAAACCGCAGGGCCACGTTAAAAAACTACATTTTGCAAATCAAATCGACAACGGATCGAATTTTTTTATTGGCAATAAGGGGTTGCTTTAAATCGGTTTCGACTCTATACGGGGGGTGCGAAAATCAAATGTCGTTAAGGGAGTCGGGAATACGCCTACTTTGATAAAGAAAGTGTTTGTCAAAGCCAAATGATTTGGTTTTTGAATAGTCTGGTATTTGTTGAAGGTTGATTTAGTTGATAATTTCGCTCTCAACGATTGCAGAGATTGATGAAATTTTTGATTTGGGTGATGAGAAGTGTTGACTTGGGAGAAAAAATTGATTAATTGTTGATATACGATCACATCTCAAACGTCAGCTCTTCTCACAATGTTGGTAACTATGGGAACGGTACAAAAACGGAACAAACCTTGGCTTCCACCGTACACAACCTAAGAAAAAGCAATTATTTCTTTAGTTACCTACGTCCCAAAAGTTCACGAACTAAGGCAAAATAACCAGAAAAATTCAAGACCACTCCTAGATTTTTTTTGGCTACGAAATAAAGTACCCGCAAAGCGACCAAAATTATATTAAAAAATAAAACGTGAACATTCCGAATTTCTTTTTTCCTGGGGAAAATAAAGCTTCAACTTTTAATAACCTTCCGCTGAAAAAAATTTAATATTCCCTAAATAAAAAACTTATTGTGTGTGGAATATCGAAAACATAAAATTTCGTCTTGTAATATTCATACAAGGCTAGGGAAAAAATTCTTATTAATAATTTTTGGAACTTTTTGTCGATGGGCGTGGGCGCTGCGGAAGTTGGATGAAGACTGGGGGTTACTTAATTCTTGTTTTGTTGTTAAATAAATGATATTGTTTTGTTTGCAAGTTTTGTCTCATTCAGAAATCGCTTTACGAAATGGAGGACGAAATGGTAAAGAATAAAAAATTTTAGATGCTTATACAATGGAATTTTTCTTAATTTCTGTTTTAATTGGGTTTTTATTAGTTTCTGGGCAGAATCTTTAACGAAACCCTAATAAGTTATACATTTTTTAAATTTCCAGAAAATTTCCTATCCGATAAAGTAATATTCGTGGGAATTCGCTGTGTATTAGAAGATACAGTTGATTAAACAGAAACTCTTGGCAAAGAGGGTCATCAAAATTTTAATTTTCTACTTTAATTGGGTTTTTATTAGTTTTTGGGCAGAATATTTGATCAAACCCTACTAAGTGATACATTTTTGGAATCTCCAGAAAATTTGCTGTAGGGTGAAGCAATATTCGAGGGAATTCGGTTTAGATTAGAGGATACAGTTTATTAAATAAAAAGAGAGTCATCAAAATTAAAATCAAAGACTAGTCAAAATTGAAATTTTCTATTTAATTGGGTTTCTGGGCAGAATGTTTAACCAAACCTTTATAGGTTATACATTTTTACTATCAGACTAAGCAATATTCTCGGGAATTCGCTTTATATTAGAACATGCAGTTGACTAAATAAAATCTTTTAGAAACGAAAGTCCCAAAAATTGAAACTGTCTGCCGCAATTCAGTATTTATAAATTTCTGAACAGAATCTTTAATAAAACCTCAATCTGGAGGCTAATAACCAACTTTAAACTACAGGTCGCAGCAGAATAATAACTTCTAGTTATCTCTTATGCGTTTAACGTGGTTTCGAGAGCCCTTTTTTCGTTTTTCCACGGAATCCTCCCCCTGTGACGAGCCAAACCTGTGACAACATTCTCCCCCGAATTTCCATCTAAGAAAAGTCCAAGACAGGTCCTCAACGTATACAAAATAATATTCTTTTCTGCTCAGTATTGATTTTCATCGTTACTGTACGATGCCGGAGTCAGCCAAATATTTTTTTGTCATTCAATTAAGAGAACGATCGTTTGGAATATTCAATTGGACCGATGCACAAATCGAGACTGTATAATTTTAGTTCCTTTAGTTTGGAATCGAGTGTCGTTCGCTGTGTTTTCCCTTCTTTTCTTTATTAAATTTTAAAATACGTCTTCTTAAAAACGGCTTTAATGTTTAAAATTCCCATTTATATAACTTTAATGAAAAGCTTGTTTATTTTATCAGAAAGTAGAGAATGGCAGTTATGTTCTAAAAATAGTAATCTCAGATGACCATTCTTTGGTTTGCTTAGGTTTGACTCAGGTCATTAAGACTTTGTCCTTGAGGAAGCCCCACAAGCATAAATCGAGGGGGGCTAGATCGAATGATCTCGCAGGCCACTGAATATCACCATTTCCAGAAATGACGCGGCCGAATTGTACAATTAAAAAAAGGGTACAATATTTCATAGTAGGCCGTGATATAATGAATTGAAACAAATAAATATAATAGTATCCTTTCATGTCTTCTAGTCAGACCACTTATCAAAATTTGTAAGAAATCATTTAAAAAAAGTACGGCTCTCAAAACCCCTACTTGTTATTAATTATAGTATTTTTCATTTAAAAAAATGGCTGAAATGAGAGTTTATCAGAACTTTGAAAAGTATGACAACTCCTTCTACTTCGTGTAGGGCTTATTGAGAAAGAAGTTGGAGTGAACACAAATATAAATTTAGACTATATAAAGTCAAACTCGTTCAGCGTTTACATCCTGGGGATGCTGAACGTCGTCTCATTTTTTGCAATTGGTTTTCGCAGCAAACTCAAGCCAATGTGAATTTTGGAAGATTTGTGATATGGTCCGATGAGGCGTATTTCACAAGCTCTTCCATTTTCAATAGACACAATATCAAGAAAACCATCATCTTGATTTTGAGCGGGAGCCAGCAGGGAAGATTCGATTTCAGCGTTGCTTGTTTTATTTTGGAAGGCAACTAACAGAATTTATGAAAGAAGCCTTTCAGCAAATCGCTACCTGGGTATATTGAAAGATGTACCCGAATTGCTAGATGGTGTTCCCTTGGCTTACTTAAACAATATATATTTCCAACAGGACGGGGCGCCTGCCCTAAGACCGGAATAATAAGCCCTTTTTTAGAAAATAATTTTCCTGAAAAATGGATAGGAACCAACGGACCTGTAAGATGGCCACCACGATCACCCGATCTTTCCGTCCTTGACTTTGTTGTGGGCTTACTTACAAAATAAAGTTTACAAGTCTCGACATCGCACTATAGAATTGCGTGAAACCACTTCATATGTTTCCTGTTTTATCTAACTTTGTTTGGAACAGTGAATTTTTTTGTTTAAAGTTTGATTTAGTTATGTTATTGGGATTTAAAATTTTAAAAATAAACTTCAATGTTGGTTAAATGTCTCTATTCATTTGTTTCAAATCTACTATAAAATATTATTCCCTTGTGTTTTATAGTAAAATTCAGAAGTTATTTCAAAACATATATACCAACAGTTATATATTTTTGAAAAGCTTATGAAAAAAGCAATCGAATGAAAACAAAATATACATGGTGTCCCATTTAAAAAAATGCAACTTTGGTTTTTATCTTCAAATTCGTACCTTCTAGAAAAAAATTTACTACGCCACTGGATTCTACGCAAAACACTATATAATAATCAGTTTTTACCTTACCGATAAGTTAAAAGGCCATTGAGATACGAGGGGTGCTTGAAAATATCACAATTTCAAAATCGCCTTGTATCTCCGAAACGAATTATGAAAATTCTGTTTATAGCATCATATGTTTCACGAAAAAGTACCATAGTATACGAAAACCGCAGCTCTCTATCTTTAAAGATAACCGAGATACAATGTAAAAGTGTCGAAAATTGGACACCCTGTACAGTAGGTACTTACCTTGAAAGTGCTGTAACATATTGTACTATTATATTCCATTCGATTGTCCACTTTCATTCCAAAACAGTACTAGTATCGAAAACGGTTAGTCAAACGGAGAAATAGCTTAAGGAAAATTTTTTATTAATGACGAGTGATTGTTGATATCAGGAACTTCAGTATATGCGACTTTGTATATCGAAAATAGGAACTCTATACCGATTGGAGCTTAGGTGTGTAAAAAACTAGGACATTTCCACTGGATAAAAGCCTGCAAGTAGAGACGGTATACAGGAATCAGGAAGACGTTTGATGTTGCTTGGGTTTGCTTGTTGTTCAATTTTCTATTTATAAAAAACTAAGTAAGCTGAGACAATAAAACAACTAAACTTTTTCAATGAACTACTACTAAAAGCATTCAAGATTTCGTGCTCTTGCCCCCCTCCCCTAAAACTAGCCCCCACTGATAATTACGAACGTAATAATTACGAACTATAGTATATATCGTAGAAAAATGAAATTGCTAGCTGCTATTAGCAGGAACTAAAATTATTTTTGTGAAATTATGCAAAGTGCATCACGCAAGCTAGAAGTAACCGAATATTCGCGTGAATCGCCATTTCACCAAAGAACTTTATGCTAATTTTTAATTTTTAAAACGATTTAAGTAATATGATTAGAACACCAGGATTTTGTATTTAATTTAGATTTTAATTTGGTCGATAACAAACGGTGTGTCGTGATTTCTTAAATTATGAAAACTCGAACGTATTTTTACCGAATTTAAGGAATTTTCATTAAGAATATGTACTAAAATTTTTGGAAAGAAGCACAATTCAAAGTCCTAATTCAACATTTTCCTTTTAAGTAAAATGCATGAAAACAAACAAATTTTTATGTCCAAGATTTGATGATATAAAATATACAACACAAAAAAATCGTGTATTAATTATAAACTATCCTGAAATAATAGCAGTGAATCATGTTCTCTTGTCAATGTTGACATCTAGCAATTAAGTGGGTTATTAAACCGACCAACTAGGTGTACAATGCACAGTTTATAAAGTTTTATTTTAATAAGTGACCATTTTGATTTTTTTTCACTTTAGAACGACTTGCGTGTACCGACGACTTGCAATTAAAAATGCTTCCCATACGTAACAACGTATTATAAAATAATAATTAGTTGTAATTAGTTGTAAGGTACCACATCATTGTTGTTTTAAAACAAAAAATATTTTTCTTGTCTAGTGTTTCATTACACGAAAATTAAAAAAGACGAAGCAGTTAACTGATGTCGAATTAACTTAGAGCCTTGAAATTGGGCACCAGGTTCGCTGTTAAGACTTAATTTAGTAAATTTAGGAAAGAAAATTTAAACTTTGGAAATTAAAAAGGACGCCAATACATATACTGCTGGAAATATTAAAATGAAACGCTGGGACTATATTAAAACGGCATTTTCCAAAAAAATCTCTAGGAGTCAATTAAAGTCATCAGCTGGTTAACCGGCGTGCTAACAAAGACGTAACAGTCATATGTCAATAATTATGACAAGCCCTCAGCGCTTATGCTGATCATAGATTCTCGAGTTATGATATATTTTGACCCATCTAAGAGATCTTAGAAAAACAGGACTTAATCTATTTTAATATTAATACACAAATAGATAACAAATTTTGTTATATTAAGTTCAATTGCTAGAAAGCGTTAGAAAATTAAATATCTTACAATGGGAACAAGGAAATATAAGGTGTAGTAAAATTAATAAAAATAATTTCGTCAAACGAGCAGAGAAAAACACACAAAAAAGAGCACAATACACCTGTTTTGTACCTGTTCCAAAAAAATAATTGTGTTTATTTACATACTTGTCATGTGCTCTCTTTCTTACAGTCTTACTCTTCCTTTTACAAAAGTATTTTTATTCCCTTTATTGCAAATAAAACTGCTGATCCGACAAGGATTTGCTGTTACGAACAAACTTTTTTCAGACAACGAAATTTTCTCAAGTTAAAAAAAAGATTATAGCGTATCAAACGATTTCCTGAACACCCTGTATACTAAATGACGTCACAATCACACTAATTAAAACCCAAATTACCACTGCACTAATTACTTTTTCGAAAATGGTCGATTATTCCGTCGCGACGTCGACCGACGCTGCGTTATGAGCCGGGCGCCTATAGCGTCTTGTTCGGCGTCGATTTTTAAGCGCTAGTTCTAAAGGACGCATATTTGCATGCCATCCCCCCTTCCAATTCGAGAAGGGCTCCGTGCCACCTGCACGAGCGGGGGGAGGACGAGGCGGCGCGGGGGGAAGACGGACGCTCGCGACGGCGGACGTCGCGCGAACACGTGGTGAAGAGGAAATGTTTCGTTTTTGGAAAGAGCGTGTTGTGATTGTAGCTTTGAATAGTGTTGGTCTATGAGCGGTAGTATGTAGTTAAGACAACGCAGAATACCTCCTATACAATGAAAAAAACTACTAGAAGGACTGCAATTGAACTATTTTCTATAAGTTAGTTTTAAACTTACAAGCATGAAAATCATTGAATCACAATTTCCATAGTTTGTAGCATTTTCCGTGAGTTAATATTTTTTTTACCATGACGATGGGTTGCTTTTGCTCCCTCATCATGTTAGCTAATCCCTAGACTTATCTTTTTCGACAAGAACATCTTTCAATGCACTTCATCCCCGCTCATCTCCACCCCCTGACTTTTGCTTGGGTTTGAGCACAGTCCATCAGTACTCAAGGGACTTTTATGAGTTCATTCTGAAGGCAGCAAGAAAAGCCCTGTACAAATCAGTGCTGAGACTGTGAGTTAAGGTACGATATTCGAGCTTGGCGGTGCACATTCTTTTCTCGTACCCGCATACTATAGATATGTAAATATATAAACAGGAAACTACAAACTAAAATATAGTTTAGGTAGCAGTAGTACTTTGTTCTTAAGATTAATAAGTTTCAAAAAGCAAAAGAAATTCTCCCGCTTGATTTAAAAGCTCTCCTATTTTTCCTAAAATTAAGAACAGGAATTTTAATCCTCACGTTCCCCACTAGCAGGAACGGCAGCGGCAGCCGAAGCAGCATCAGCGAAACAGGAATAAAAAGTCCGTTTCGCGATTTTCTCGCAAATTTATCATCTGGCACCAGAGCGAGCGAGATAGCTCTAATTAGGAAAAAGTTGGAAAGAGACGGGGGTACATTTCATTAAGCCACAGACAGAATGAAATTACAAACCCTATAAGAGCGGCTAAGACTGGCAGAGGGCAGGGGTGACTCGTCAGGAAAGGGAAATGTTAAGAACGACTTAAAAATTGAATAAACAAGCATTTGTTTGGTTTGTAGACCCCTTAAAAGAGCATTCTACAGTGCAAAATTAAAATTAGGGAATATGCATATAACCCAAATAAAACTGAAATATTTTTTATATTCTCTCGATAAATTAAATGTTTATGGCGGTTGCTGTTATTCATTTGTATTTTTTTGGTTTTTATTAACAAAAGAAAGGATTTTCTACTGCAAATTTTTGCGCGAATTTCGAAACTTGTAAAACGTGATCCCATTGACTGTGTCATGAAAAGTGAATTTATGACTCGTAATGAGTACCTGGCGAATTCCAGTGTTGTAGGGTCATCGAAAAATCAATAAAAATGGCATTTAATGCGTACCTCATCCAATGAAATATCCCTGCACTTAAAGTAGAAGGTTCCTAAAATCTTATTCATGTATATTTTAAGCCAAAATCTGTCCAGGGACCTTCCAATCTTGCAACAAAAACTGTCACTTTTACGAAATTTTAAGGGCTCACATACCTGCTCGTGCTGAAAACCTAGTCAATTTGAAAAATTATTATAAAGGTTATATGGCGAACAAAAAAAAATTAAATTGGATTCATTGGTTTTTAATGGATCGTTCAAATATAACAATTATTTGATGCCAGGAATACCCTGTTCTAAATTCAATGCAAACTATCATTGGTTTCACTAGAAATTTATTTGTAAGAATATGCATCTAATTTGATGCAAAATAGCTATTATTGTTTCAATTACAACAGTAATTAATTTAATGTAACTTCCAATAGAAAGAAAACATTTTTGTTAAAATTCACTCATATTCGTGGTGCGAAGAACAATTGCTCTTATTTAATATAATGAAGAATTTCTATTACATCAATTATATTTATATTTCAAACAAATGAAACACGCTTTATTACTTTAAAATAATTTTTATTAGTATTGTTAAACATACATTGTTTGGACATTCTGTAAACATTTAAATATGAAAAAACACATTTTATTACACCACACTGACGCGAACACCGTAAACTTTTTATATTTATTTCACTCCAAATATAGGATCTGCTTTTTGCAAAACCGTCTCCTTTGGCTTGTATGGGTACAGGTTGCCAGATGGAACAAATTTGACCCTGCATTGGAATCTCCTAATTGTACAGCTAGATTTGGTGGAAACCATGTCTAAAAAATACAAATTCAACAATAAACTTGCGATCATATTTAATGTTGATAGTTTTTTAACAATACGTATCGACTGAGTAAACAGTCATATAAAATAGACTAACCAAGAGAGTTTTACAAATAAAAAACACACTGATTACTGCAAAGCTTTTTAGATTTGATTTACTTACCATAAAACACTGAAATAAGTTGCTCCAGTCTCCAGCCTTGCAAAAGATCTATTATTTTTGGCGTACGACTATTCAACGAACAAAGAAAAATTCTAACCTCTCCAAGGGTGTCCGCGAGCAAGAGAAATAATATTTCAGCCAACAATAGGACCCATTGGATTAATATTTTTTATTATTTCTCCAATACTTTAAATGTTTTAAAGGAGTGTTTATTTTAATTGAAATGATATAAGGATTTATTGAATTTTTACATTTTTTATTTAAACCGCAGTTCTTGTTCGTTTAATAAAATATATTGTAATTTGAATCACACCGTCTACAAATAGCTATTTTTCGTCCAATTATATTTAAGCATTCCAATCAAATTGATTAATATTTTGGCTCTAACAATTCTACACTCCAAGGAATATTAGAAATTTGTTGGATTCCAATAGTATTTTGGTCATTGAAATAATGGTAGTATAGTTTTCAAAGAAGTAGGAATACTTTTCAAGTCCAATTATAAGTCTATATTTAAAGCAATATTTTATTTTGATTATTTCAATGATGGTTTGTTGAGACAATCATATTAACTTTAATATAACTAATGTGACAGTGGTCGAAAACAGTACTATTATTGAAAATTGCATAGCAGTTTTTTCTGTGCAGGTACTTCCTGAGCGATAAATTGTAATATTCATGCAACAAAAGCGATTTTTTATTTTGTTTATTTTACACCATTTTATGAGCATCACGAATTAAACAAAAAGAAATGAGAAAAATTTACTCACGCCGCCCTTGACGGCCGTTAAGACAGAGATCGTTGCTTAATTTCGTTGGGGCTGAAAAGAGCGGACGATATGCAAGCTAATTAATCGCGAGCGTAATGAGAGCACCGCGCAGCCGCACTCGGGGGACCGAGGGGGCCCAAAAGGGGGTTCCGAGGCGGTTTGGCGAGGGGTTTCACAGTCACTGTCGGAATTAAGAAACCAGAAAAAGTTCTCATATGGCAATTTAACGGAGTTCGGGGATGACGAAACATAATTTTTTTTCGGAAAATTAGAAAGTATATTAAGTGGATTCGTGAAGGGAAATGTTACTGTAAGCGAAGGATCAGATAAAGTTTTAAGGGAACTACTATTGCCAGCTGAAAATACCATAAAGAACGAATTTTTTTTTCGGCCACACAATATTTTGGTCCATCGAGCCGGATGATTATTTTTTTTTAGATTTGTGTAAATACAGAGGTCAGAGAAGGCTCTGTCAGTTCCGTCTGCGAGTTTATTTGACCAAAAAAGAATGTCCAGCCGTATAATAGACCCAAATGTGAGAAATTCTCTTGCTTAATTCAATAGCCCTCCTATTTTACAACAATTAAATTGTGTATAACAATTTCGCGCTAGGATTTTTTAATCCTGATAACTTTGGCTCAATCTACACCTATTTCTCAATGTTCGTGATTTTTTTAGATTTTTCTGAGCGATCCTTTTGGTAATAAGAGTTTTAAGCGTTTTTCTTGAAAAATGTTAAAAAAAAATGAATCCAAAAATCATTTTTTTTAGATTTGTGTAGATCCAGAGGCTAGACGGAGCTCTGTCAGCTCCGTAACGACGTCTGAGTGTTTATTTGACCAAGAAAGAATGCCCATCCGCTTAACACACCCAAACCCAATCAATTGTCTTGTTTAATATAAACGCTATTTTTCATAAAAGTAAGGACAGGAATTTTAATCCTCACGTTCCCCACTAGCAGGAACAGCAGCGGTAGCCGAAGCAGCATCAGCGAAACAGGAATAAAAAAGTCTCTTTCGCGATTTTCTATCATCTTCTACCAGAGGAAGCGAGATAGCTCTAATTAGGAAAAAGTTGGAAAGAGACGGGATACACTTCATTATCCACATAACATTTTGGTCCATTGAGCCGGATGATTTTTTTGTAGACTTTTTTTTAGATTTGTGTGCATCCAGAGGCTAGACGGAGCTCTGTCAGTTCCGTCACGACGCATCTGCGTGTTTATTTGACCCATAAAGAATGTCCAGCGGCTCAAATGAGACCATGTGGCGCTTGTCACGTGACATTCGCGTTAACTGACGCCGTGCCAAAAAACGTGCGAACCTGGTACATTTTCTACACTGACAAAGCCTCCTAAATAACTAAATACTAGTTCACATCGTTGCAAAACCCTCTTTAGCGACATACCAGCACATAAAAGACTTTTTATCGCATAGCGCATTTAAAAAGCAATAACTTCTCGCACTATAAAACAAGCCAGGGCAGTACCGTACAATAATTGAGTTGATAATTTAAATGTCAAATACCAGCCCGTATAAAATAATTTATATCTTATATCTTGTGAAAATAATGACCCAGCTCTTTGAATAGTTGGCTTAGACTCGTAAATATTTCTTAAGATTGTCACGTAAATGTCTGGACCTTTTTTTTTTATTTAAATAACTGGCGGTTTTATTGGAATTAAGAGACGGTGAATGAATAATACAGTACTTATTATGGGTTAAACTTTTTTTTTTGGTTTTAATGACTATCCTGCTACCATATTAGAAACATTTTTTTTCTTTCATTATTTTGGTCCATGGAGCCGGATTTTGGGTCAATTTTCATTCACTAAGGTACTTGCAAAGTTGCCAGATTTCCTCAAATATCCTTAGTATTAAGTCTAAAATATTTATTTGTTCCGTATGATTTAATATAAACTAAAATGAATACTTACTGTAACAATACCGTCAGTCTAATCATAAAGTTAGAAATTCCCAGACTCTCCAGTATCCCCTGGCAATAATCAGAACTTAAGCTATTCTTAATTAAGTTTATAAGGTCACTTGCAAATATTCCTCCAGATTTAAGTGTGATTTAACAAAAATCCCCAAATAATAATACGACTGTCACATCAACACTAATTATGAATAACGTTTATTACCCCATTTCTTAAAAAAAAGGTCTTTCGAATACGAAAATGGGTACTAAATTACGGTTATCTTTAACTACCTCAAAGGAAAGTCCACTACCCGCCACCTGCGATTAAAAATCCCGACGCACACGTGACACACGTAAACAAATGACACTCGCACGTCACAATCCACGCATCGTCTACGTCACGTGACGGGCGCGCGAAACAAGCGACGATCGCTGCACTTTGCACGGCAAGCCGAGATCTTCTGTCTGACCACTTCGTAGTCGTGGCCGCTGACCAACATGTGTGCTCGCGGGGGATCGCGGGGGAACGGGAGACAGCCGCCCCCCGTTGGTAATTACTCCCCCGCCGGGGGGTATTGTCTACAAGTCGTTTGATGCAGTGGTAATTATACGGGGAGTGTTGTTTAAATGAGAAATGAGTCGCGAAAAGCGTTCTTTTTTTATTTCGATAAGTATGGTATACGAGGTGAAAAAAAAAGTACTGTATTCGGTCTAACATATGCTAATGATCTTTTTTTGTCTCCTTTGAAATCCTGAACAAGCCCCCCCCCCCCATGTTTCATGTTGTTTGTGTTTTCAACCAATAATTCAGCAACAAACCTCAATATTTCCTTGACCTTTCAGGTCTTTCTTTCCTCGATGCTCGAAATCCTGCAAAAAAGCTTTTACTTTTCACCAGAGAATCACGGTTTGAAATTCGTCTGTGGCCTTGCAACTTGCAACCGTCGCGTCGCGGTGGGTGATTCGAACAGTACAATCGGGTGCAACTCATTCAAAAATTTCGTTGTGACTGCTCTGACTGAGTGTGTTTGGTCGATGACAGCTCTGTTACAGATGGTTAAGGTTTTGTTGACCGCGGTGCCGGCATGGGTCAGGTTTGAGTGGATCAATCAAAAGGAAGTCTCTAAGTTGATGATTTCAGTGTGTGTATGTTTGTGTATTTGAGGTTTTTTTTTTGTTAAATTGCAATGAAATATATTTACAGGCAATGTCGGGTTATTGGAGAAGGTAGTGAGAAATTCTTGTAACAAAAATGAACAAATAAGAAATAATCTGGCCACTCTTGAGTGTGTAGTTCTTATCCTATCTTGGTAAGGGGAACAACAGTTCTTCCTCTTACCTGGGTAAGGGGAAGAACTAGAACGTTATATGCTTCTGTAAGTTCCAGTTCTTCCATTTATCTATGTAAGGGGAAGAACTGGGACGTTTTAGGCTTCTGTGCGTCCCAGTTCTTTCCGTTACCTAGGTAAGGGAAATAACTGGGACGTACAGAAGCCTACAACATCCTAGTTCTTCAACTTAGCTAGATAAGAGGAAGAACTTAGACGTATAGAACTCTACAGTGCCCCAGTTCTTTCCCTAACCTAGGTAAGGGGAAGAACTGGAACATTCTCCTGTACTTCCAAGTTCTTCCCCTTATCTGGCTAAGTTAAAGAACTGGGACGTTTTAGGCTTCTGTACGTCCCAGTTATTTCCCTTATCTTGGTAAAGGGAAGAATTGAGACGTTGTGGGCTTCTGTACTTTCCAGTTATTCCTCTCATCTAGGTAAGGGGAAGAACTGGGGCGTTTTAGGCTTCTGTACTTCCCAGTTCTTCCTCTCGCCTATATAAGGTTAAGAACTGGGACATTTTAGGCTTCTCTACGTCCCAGTTCTTTCCGTTACCTAGGTAAGGGGAATAACTGGGACGTACAGAAGCCTACTACGTCCCAATTCTTCAACTTAGCTAGATAAGGGGAAGCACTTGGACGTATAGAAGCCTGCAGTGCCCTAGTTCTTTCCCTAACCTAGGTAACGGGAAGAACTGGAACATTCTTCTGTACTTCCAAGTTGGAAGTTTTCTAAGTTGGCGAACTGGGACGTTTTAGGCTTCTGTACGTTCCAGTTCTTCCCCTTATCTAGGTAAGTCGAAGAACCCGGACGTTGTAGGCTTCTGTACGTCCCAGTAATTCCCCTTATTTAGCTAAGTTGAAGAACTGGGACGTTTTAGGCCTCAGTACGTTCCAGTTCTTCCCCTTATCTAGGTAAGTTGAAGAACTGGGACCTTGTAGGCTTCTGTGCGTCCCAGTTATTCCTCTTATCTCGGTAAGGGGAAGAACTGGGACGTTGTAGGCTTCTGTACGTTCCAGTTCTTCCCCTCATCTAGTTTAGGGGAAGAACTGGGACACTGTAGGCTTCTGTACCAGTGAGGAATGGGGGAATAGAGATAGCAGTGAGTGAAAGCATCTGCAAAAGCAGTGAGTGGAAGCATCTGCAAAAGAGAAAGACAGATTGCCCTTAATTGAGAGAAGGGTGTATAATTATTTGGTAAACTATATTTTGGCGCCCAACAAATGGCAAATTGTATTTTGTTAAATTTTTACAAAATTTCTTTCCAGAACTAAAATTCATTTCACTTGTTAAGAAAGGTTACCCCTTAAATGTGATAAACGGAAAGACAAAGCCAAAAGGTACTAAGTCGTATTCAAGTATCTACTAAAGACCGGTATCAAAAATGCCATAAAAAATTGTTTTTTAGGATAAAATTAGGAAAGATGCACGCCACATAATAACGCAACGGGCAGACAGATAATAATAATAGCAATAGGTCCAACAACGCCGCGCAAAGCTGATGCGAAAAAGAGGTAAAGGGACAGCGGATAAATTCTACAGGTCCTTCATAGATAACGCAATTCAATGGAAAAATTTGCTTTTTCGGAGATTTTCCCTAACGTAAGTAAAATAATGTTTCCTTTACACAATTTGACAGATGTCTTTTAGTATTCCGTAACTAACACCCACCCACACTTCTCTAACCAATATAAACCTTATCATATCGCCGTCGTCTTCGTCCCAAAGGTCTCCACACACGTAAATCTAAAGTACTCCATACACGCACCGTCCTGTGTATATAAATAAACTCCCTCGCCTCATTATAATCCTGCGAGCGGCGAAATCAAGCAAGCCTCGCAGGAATATGGATCCGCCGGTCCCCCCTTTGTCCCCCCACTCGACGGTACTCACCGCGGTACCACGCGGGTTCTCTGGCTCTCGCCGGCCGGCCTCGCGCTTATTGGTCGGCCAGGCCCCGCCTCTTAAACTTGTCACCTACCGGTATGCAAATCGAGCCCCCGCGCCGCGCTCTCCCCCTTTAAAGTCCGTGCAGCATCCCGACACAAGGCCCTCTCTGATGAAGGAATGCGAAGTTCCGAGTGCGAGATGAAGAGGGAAAGGAAGCGATAGGGGTGGAAATGAGAGGGAACGAGACGGAATAGCCGAAACGAAGGATAGCCTGGAGGATGTATGTATATGATGTTGATTGGGGGGTGGTGGCGGGCGACGCGGCGTGCGGATGGATATGTGTGTGTATGTGGAAAAATTAGATTTTGGGGAGTCGGAGTGGGAGGGGGTTGGGGATATCGTTCGTTGACGTTTCGCGGGGGAGATGGGCATCGATAATGATTTCAGGATTTCTTTTTGTGGATATTTAATAAGATTTTTTATTTACAAAATTTTACTGATGCCGGAAAACTGCAGCTACATGATGTGAGTCACCTTGATTTCTTAAATTTTTCATGTACCACGTTTGAGTATAGCTACCTGAGGAAATAATTTTAACGATTGTGACCGCTTCTTTTATAGGGTACCTAATTTCTGTAAAGGGATTAATTTTTAGGGTTTTTAGGCATGATTTGTGATTTCCTGCATGATCTATTTCCGTTTTAAGACCATTCAGTGGCCAATACCTAATATTTAAAGCTTTTGATAACAGAAAAGCAAAAAATACCCTGTATGATATACAGATTGGCTCCGTTTTCAACCGTGAATGTAAAACGCCATGTATGACTGTAGCGACCGGGCTTACGAAAAAATCGCAAAGACGAGGAAATCGCGCATAACTTAAGATAAAAATTAATGTCTTGAATTATTACTCTTGAAAGGTAACAAAGGTAAGGTATAGGTGAATCCAAAAATAGAACCGTCCAGTTCTGAAATTTTTAAGAAAATTAAAAATGGTAATCACGGCAGAACAAAAAGCTTTTATGTTTGAAAGTTATTTTAGAAATGGTAGAAGGGTTGATGGCCAGTGGGTTTATTCAACACGGGACGCCATTCAGGATTCTCAAATAGAATTTTCACACATAGTCAGTGGCGCACCCAGGATTTTGTCTTGGGGGCTGAATAGTGCAGTTCGGTGAATTTTTTCAACTAGTAGTGCACTTTTTAATTTTTGTGTGTCTAGGATGTTGGTCTGGGGAGGGGGGCTGCAGCCCCCAGCCCCCTGGGTGCGCCACTGCACATAGTCATGGATTTCGACCAATTTTGCCAAGTTTTGACTAGATCTGTGACTTTGTTTAGAGAAACAGGAAGGTAGTGGGAGACCCAAAGTTCGCACTGCACAAAAAGTAGAAGATTGAGGCAATTTGTTAATGAACACCCACAAACCCCTACTCGGTGTTTAAGCCAGCAACAAAATGTATTCTACGGAACCTGCAACACAATCCGGAAATGTGACCTGCATATTATGCATTATGCACGCGTATCGTCTAAGCTCAGTCCGAAAATTGTTACCAAACGACAAGACGCAGCAAATGCAATTTTTAGAGTGGTTTATGGGTATTTTGCATAATAATGAAAACGTATCTGTAAATTGAAAAACCTTTCTTATTAACGAGGCGGGGTTTTACCTCTCTGGTTATGTTAATTCTCAACAAATGAGAATGTGGAGTTCTGAAAATCCAGATTTCTTTATAGAGAAGCCTCTACATTCACAGAAAGTTGGCGTGTGGGCGGCCATATCGAAAAGAAGGTTAATTGGACCGATTTTTTTTGAAAGGACTCTCAATTCGATGCGATACCGTAATGAAACTTTAGAAAATTTTGTAAACGCATGAGACGATTAAGAGATGCGACAAGGCTACTTCCAGCAGGACGAAGCACCAGTTCACGTAATTCTTGATAATTTGAATTTTTTGGAAGAATTTTTCGAAGACCGAATCACTAGTCGTATGCCAGCTAGGTGGCCACCACGGTCCTGCGATCTTACGCCGTGCGACTTTTTTTTTATGGCCACACATTAAAAACTCAGTTTTCAAAACCCCTTGTGAAAATATAGAAGACCTACAGGCTAGAATTACAAATAAATTTCAGGAGATTAACAACTCCGCCCAAATGCTCTTCAATGCTTCTGATGCTGTAAAAAGACGAATGAGAACATGTTTGGAAGTAGGTAGAAGGTGGACAGGTCTCTCATTTAGTTTAAATTTATAATTTTTAGGTTCTTTATTGTATGTGTTTTTTTTTAATTCTGTAGTATGCAATGAGAGTGGCAATAACGTAATTTTCTTAAAAATAAAAACTTCAGAACTTGACAGTTTTATTTTTAATTCACCTTTCACCTATATGTTACCTTTTAAGAGTAATAATTCAAGACATGCGTAATTGATACCACGGCATACTTTGAGAACGTTTTTTTTTAAACTTACGTTAGAATTATAGTAGGGAGCCAGCCACCATCCTAATTCAACAGTCTTCAGTCCTTTAACAGTGTTTTAATGCCGAATATGCCCCCTATATTCCTCCCATGGCCGGAAAAAATCGAACACTACCGTATATATCTAGGTACCTAAATAACTGAAGCAATAAAATAAATCTATTTTTTATAGTCATTTTTCTATTTTTCCACAACGTGGCACGTCATTTGGGACTTATATAAAATTACCTCCCTTTCCGGTAATTATACCCTAATTAGAGTTATTGTTCATTAACTGCAATACATTATTAATAATTACTATAGTCGGCGGCCGAGTACAATCTGCTACAATACTATTGACACTGCAGCAAGACATACAAATCTTGCTTACCGTGTTTCTAAGCAACACAGCAATGACTAATGTTGGTCTACCATAATATTTTGATCGTATTTTGGTCAGATTTTAAATAACACGGCTACTGTGTCCATATGGGAACGGTTTCGGGTCAGGTAGAAAAAATCGGACAATAGAAGGACCCAAGTGTGGGAAAAATGTCACCCATGATGGGTGGACGATTATGGAAAAGGTCATTAAGAAATCCGTGGGGTGCAATATGAACATCGAGATTATAAGGATTGCGACGAAAATTGTGCTAAAACTGGCCAAGTGCGAGTTCGGTCTCTTTGAAAGACATTTTGATTTCGGTGAAATTCGAAAAGTAGGTCGATTTTGAGCACCTGGAAAAAAATTCCTAGCTTAGTTAACTTAACCAATTTTCGGCACCGGGCCGGTCGGAACGACCCCCGAAAAATCTCTAATTTCTACGCTCAAATATGAATTCCATCGGGATTTTTCAACTATATGAAGTCTAGAGTTACGTTAAAAGTCACAGGTGCCGGAATTTTCTCGATGAAGCGCGGAAAATCGCTTAAATTGGTCCAAAATTCGACATAAGAAATTTTATAGGAAAAGTCTAACAAATTGCAACACCTTGTATATCAGCTAGCATAAGTTAATTATTAAAATAAACCTGAACGTGCATTTCAAACACTCGGCGTTACCGGCAATATAAAGAATGCCAAAACCAAACCTGGGGCCTTAATTTTCCGTTTGCGGAGTGAAATTTATGTTTTAATCGTTTGACAGTCACGCAACGCTAATTACACAGCCCACACGCTGTAATTAGTGCTTGTAATTACTGTTTGCCCGTTCGCGGTGGTTCGTGTACCTCGTGAAAAATCGAAAACGCGCTTTTGGCTGCCCTTGTGGGAAATACGGGCTGCATTTTAAATAAAACAAAACCACGACGCACACACTGGTCCCGAACTGAATTTTTTGGTTCAAAAATGGCTAGCGAGCACAAATCTTGTCGGAAATGAACAATTTTTTTTTAAACGAAGCTTACTAAAATTCGAAAGAAACTTCGGAGACCGAATTTTGAAAAAAAAATTCTTTTTCGATATTTTAAGTTAAACAGGAATTTTTTTTTAACAAATAGTTCAGTTAAATAGCGGAATATGGTGTTTCCAGAGGCGTCCACTTTAAGATTTCTTATATTATAAGCTTTTTGGGTCGCTGATTCTGAAAATCGGGGTCCCGAACCCTTCAAAATATCCGAAACTTAGAAAAAACACCCCTTTTGAAGGGGTTTTATGCAATATTTTAAATATTAATTTAAAATAATCTTATAAATAGCCCTTATTTAACATTAGTTTCCAACTTTAACTAATTTACATCAAATTGAGTCAACTTTTATAAAAAGGAGTGAAACAAAGAGGGTGAAAACTACATGATGAACCAAAATGAAAAACCAGTGTCCAATTTTTTTGTACTATTTGCTTCCAATTCGAATATGTGGCCACTTTTAAACAAAAATAAATTCTTCTAACCCCTTTTGGGGGTAAAACTACCCTTACCTGCCCTTATATACTCCTAAATTCATGTGCAATAAAAAAATTAAATTTAATGATTTGCATTTTGCTATTATACGTTTTTTGGGTCACAGATCAGAAAATCGGGGTCCCGAATCCCTAAAATATGGGACAATCCCGAAACTTAATCTAAAGGTAGAAAATGTACAAAATAGGGTTGGAAAGGGTGAAAATTCGATTCTAAAAAAGTGCATCATTTTCATTCTAAAAATTATTGAATCAAAATGTTCGATTAAATTTTGAAAATTTCGAGGACTGGATGTTCGCCGCGCAGGATATTTCATCCCTAGAATTAGCTTTAGGTTATAAGATACGATCGATTAGATAAAAAGCCAATTTTTATAACTAGTATATTTTGGATCTCTCTCGGCTTGCGTTTCTCATCGTCTAATTTCCCAAAGAAAACTAAACGCTTTCCCACCAAAGTTAATTATGTTCGACTAGAGACAAAAGAAAGTTCTTGTTCCTCGCTCTCTTTAATCAGTGTAAAAATGAGAGAAATTAGCCACATGTGCGGTGAAGTTTCTAACATTTCTAATTAACTATAAGTATCGGGTATTTGTCTTTTTCTATTGGGGGATATTCTAGAAATTAATTATATTTTTCCGAAGTTTCTGCGATTGTAAAAATTAATATAGGTTTGGTTGGAGTTGTATTAACACAAAAAATACTCCTCCTATTGGCCTATAACTACCTAATAATAATTAATGAAATCAATCGCGATTTACCGAAATAGTTATGTTGGTATGCACCGCATAACAAAAGAAACGCATTAATATGGAGCACTATATTTTTAGCATCTCCAGAAACCTGTATGACCTGTATACATATACACCTATACAAAAAAATACAAATATATACGATTTGCTTACAATTCGACTTAATTAAGATTATCTTCGAACATTCTAAGACTTTTCGGACACCCTTTATACCAACGTACAGACACCCACACAAAATAACACAAACAAATACGATTTTCGTAAAATCCGACTCAATTTAGTTTATCTCCGAAAATTTAAATCGATTTAATTCACTTTTGCGACCTATATCGCGTATCATACGAAATTGCGGAAATTTCGACATTGATAATCGCGGCTATTTTCTTTAGATTAGAAGGTACAGCTGAATAAAAATAACCTTTGGGAAGACGGTCCTAAATTTGAAATATTCTACCTAAGATCCTACTATTGTAAAAATTATTACAGGTTCGGAAAGACCTCTATTTAAAAAATAGAGGCCCTACACCTAACAATTAATAAAATCAATCACAATTTACCACAATAATTATGTTAATATGAACCGCATAAAATAGAGAAAAAAATTAATGCAGAGAAATAATGCGGGTTTTTTTGTAACATGCAGACTTAATAGGGGTGATTTTCGATTTTGATTGGACGAACGTGATCGCTCGATAGTTAATTGTTACTCACTATATGTCGCACCCTCGGAATTGTAATTATTTTGTGGCTCTGTCTACCCGCATCAATATTTATATTATTTCTAGTAGAGTAAATCGGATTTTTCTTGTATTTACCCATCTAATAAAGCCATAAAACAAATCCTCAGTGTTTCTGTATGTAAGACGAATGTACCTCCCTGATTACCAGATTTGGGCTCTAGTGCGTTGCTGGTTTCACCATTTCGACCAACTTATACCATCGTGAGATACTCATATGCTCTCAAAACCCTACTAATACTCTTATCAATACCCAGTTGAAAGTAAATTGAAACAAATCCTGAGTGGTTCTGTATGTAGGATGACTGTGCCTCCCTGATCACCAGATTTGAGCCCTAGTGCGTTGCTGGTTTCACCATTTCGACTAATTTATGCCATCGTGAGATACTTATATGCTTTCAAAACCCTACTAATACTCTTATCAATACCCAGTTGAAAGTAAATTTTAAAAAATCCTCAGTGTTTCTGTATGTAGGATGACTGTGCCTCCCTGATCACCAGATTTGAGCCCTATTGCGTTGCTGGTTTCACCATTTCGACTAATGTATGCCATCGTGAGATACTCATAAGCTTTCAAAACTGACTAATAGGTTTATCAATACCCAGTTGAAAATAAATTAAAACAAATCATCACTGTTTCTATATGTAAAGTTTCGAAAATCGGTGCAAAATTATTTGTCAGACCAGATAGCCGCAATTAAAGCTTTCAGTGATAATTAATGTTAGTGAAAAGTACACGGCCGCACCACAACAGATTTGTTTTTAGAGCCAGCGGCAGCTTTTTGATATATATTCGCTTTCAGCTTTCTTAAATTAAAATAAATCGATTCTGGATGAGTTCTGGATTGGCTTGTGATTTGAAAAGAGTTATTTTTGAAGCGCTGTTGTAGCAGGACGGTAACAATAAATTAAATTAATAATACATTAATGAAGTCATTTTTAAAAAGTTTTGCTTTTAGTGTAGAGTGTAGTGCACGAAAAAAATGCTACACGTGCTAAAATTATTCTCAATATGACCATATTGATGTCAAATGTCCTGTAGAATTCAATTTTACCACAGTTGACGCGATAAAAAGCGTGGTTTTCTTGGGAAATGCGGGGACGACCCCGAATAATCGCATTTTTTTTTAAACACGAACTCCATCGGACTTTTTCGACTTTATACAGGGTGTAACAAAAATATAGAAACCTCCAAATATCTTGCAAATCACTCATCCGATTTTTATTAACGTTTGTACTCGAAATTAGTCCCGATTCAATGCTGAGTTCTGCATTGTTATCAAGTTTACTTCTTTTCCCAGTGTTCTGGTAGAAAAATGGGGATTTTTCTCAAAACTGAGTAAAACATTCAGAGCCTTATCACAATCTGTTGCACTTTTAGGTCGGCCAGAGCGTGTAGCGTTTTTTACGTTTCCAGTTTTGACGATTTTTTTTTTTAAACTTTACTTACAGTAGATTTAGTTAATGGATTTCTGTCAGGATATTTGTCATTAAAAATATTACAAACTTCTTGTTGCCTTCGCATTCTGTCCCCATAACCCAGTATTATTAACATTTCAATTCTTTGCGTTTCTGTTAAATGATCCATTTTTTGTAAATAAACGAAACTGACAATGTCAGACTTTTCAGGAAAACTTTCGTATACAGGTATTTTAAGGTAAAATACAATAATATAACGATTTTTGATGACCATATTCTCAAAACCTGTTAACTTTAGGATAAAATGTTCTCAATAAGAAGTGTTCAGAATTTTAAGCTGAATTCAAAAATCGGATAAAGCATAGAGCGTTGTATTAAAAAAAAAGTTCCTGTCGATTTCAGGAAAACGGTAAACTTGACAACAATGCGGAACTCACGATTTGCAAGATATTTCGAGGTCTCCCTATTTTTGTTTCACACGGTATAGGTCTACAATGACCGTGAAAAGTCACGTGGCCTGGGATTCCCCGATGGATAACGAAAATCCGCGAGAAGTGACCGCAAAAGTCGAGAAATAGGTCAAATTGGAGCGCTTGTCAAAAATTATCTAGCTGAGTCAGCTTAACAAATTTTGGACAATTTATAGAGCTTCGAATAGCGATACCCGCGAAAGCCTATATTTTTTCCTCTCGAAAAACTGCATTTTCAAAAAAAAAACTTTCCAAAAAATTGTATTTTCAAAAAAAAACGCACTTTCGACAATAATTCATTATCCGAAAATCTGTCGCAGATGCCGCAAGTTTTTTATCACCCCCCGGCACAACTTACATAAGTATCGATAAAACTTTAACCTTATTAAAAAGGAATTGTATTAAAAACAGCGCTGGCTGCACTTTTGTAATTTTTGTTTCGGGGACAGACTAATTTTTAATATCGGAGGACATATTATTTGAACATGCGAAAGAACCATTATATTTTAAAAACTCTAACTAACCACGAGGTATAGACTGGTACACTGAAGCTCCAAAAGACAATTGCAAGACTTATTGTCCTTATTAAGGAACATTTTTTAAATAGCTTCGTCAGGGACGTAGATATTTCACCAGATTACATAGGCGTACCCACGCTTATGTTTTGGGAAACAGAGGGTGGGGGCGGGGGGCAATCATGTACTTACATTATAAAATTGCATTTGTATCTTATTATTACAGTCCGCTCGGGAGAGCTGCTTAAGAGTTTCTTTTTTTGCATGTGACCAAAATTATGCGCTCCACTTTCTTTGGCACACACTGTATATTTATATTAATCCACATTCTGAAATAACTTTTAGCTATGTAACATCGCTCCTCAATTACAAAAATTGGCATGGATTCTTGCAATTAATTACGGGATAGGAAAACTGTCTCAGTATTTTTTTTTAATGAAAATATTCTAAATTTTTATTTTAGAACGTCTGCATTTTTTGTGAAATATATTGTGATGAACTAATTTTCGCCCCCACATTGTGTCCCTGATAAAATTTTTTAATTATAATTTATCTTAGAAGGATTCTTAGGTAATCTATTTCCTTGCGGCTTGCTGCTTTCTGTGTGTTGTATCGTTTCTTTTTACATTTTAATAATATTTAAGGCTTTTTTGGTCGAGTTTTCTAGTCCTTTCCACAATTCTTTTTATTTCTATATTGCTTTATTTGATAGAAAATTTTCTGGAGATCTGAAAAATGAATAACTTATTAACGTTTGATTAAAGATTTTTTTATCTAAGACATCCCATGTAGGCTTCAAGCCTAAGTACTAACGTACCGTGGGCGTCTGAAGAGAAGGGAAATGTAGTCTATTGACACGGGATTTGAGGTTGGGACGGGAAGGGAAAACATCTGCAGGCAATTTGTTCCATAATCTGGAGACCCTAGGAATGAATGAGCGAGAGAAGTGGTCTGTTCTAGGCTTTTGTAGCTGGACAGTAAAGGGATGCATACGTAACGCGCCTCTTGTTGTTCTGTTAGGAACAGTCAAGAGGGGAATAATACCGGCTAGCTCAGAGCAAAATCCGTGGAAGAAGCGGTAGAAAAGGTATAAATCCCTAATAGCGCGGCGATGAGCGCGAGAAAGGAGTTTTCTCGTGAGGGCTGGGTCATTAACAAGTCGAATGGCCCTCTTTTGGATAGAATCGAGGATCTTAAGTGTCGAAGGTGATGCTGTTCCCCAGATGTGGGAGCAGTACTCTAGGTTAGGTCTTATTTGGGAAACACAGAGAATGTATAAGTTGGAAAGGGAGAAGTATTTTCTGGCTGGAAAGAGAAAACCAAGCTTTTTAGCTGCCGATGTGGCTACTGAAGTAATGTTTGTGCCAGCTGAGATCATGTTCGAAAGCGACGCCAACAAGATCGAGTGTTTCATTGTTTTGTAGGGCTTGGCCATTCATCTGGATGGGGTAAGCGTTGCCAGATTTTTTGACAGGGAGCAAGACCGGATTTTGGAGGCGTTGAACTGAACAAGGTTCTTGGCACCCCAGTCTAAGATTAATTGGAGACCTTGGGAAAGGGATAGGTACATAGATCTACGTCTATTATCCAACTGTTGATTCTGCTTCTGCCCAGAAACTAATAGAAACCCAACTAAAGTGAATAATTTAAATTTTGATGACCCTCTTTTTGAAGAGTTTCTGTTTAATCAACTGTATCTTCTAATCTAAAGCGAATTCTGGCGAATATCGCTTTATTTGATAGAAAATTGTATGGATAATATATTAAAGATATTGCTTAATCCCTCAGCAAAATTTCTAGAGATTTAAAGAATATAATGCTAACTTTTTTAAAATTTTCTTAAAGACGACCAATACGAAATCTTAATAATACGCGAGAACTGACTTGCGTTCGATGTCATCAACAAACCATCCACAGACTCTCTAACTAATTGCGTTCGGCAGTAAATCAGATAATTTTTCTCTTTAGATGTATTTAAAACGTACCCAAAGTGCCACTTCGACGGTGCTCGTAAAAATTATAAATAGATTTTGTAGGAGTATAGTGTCTAATATTTCTACCAGTTTACGACTAAAAGTGTACATGTAAATTCCCCGTTTTAATTATAGTTTTAAGTACAAAACGTGGTAATTAAAATATCTGGGTGTATACCGAGCGCGTATACGGAGTCTCAAAGAGATTGTTAGAAAGATCTCAGGAAATAGAAGATATTGGAAAAACCAAAACATATGTTATTGATCAAGTTGAGGATCCTATGTCGACATTACGCTAGTTTAATCTCATATCTTCTTCCGACCACTGTTTTTTCTTGTTCTCCTTCTCCTTCTTGTTATTTTTCTTTCCCTCTGTCTTCCCAACCTTATAAAGCATCAACATTGACCATTTCTTCACTCCATACACCACTGCTTTACAAGTCACCTATTATTATATATGGAAAATTAGCAAATATCTGTAATTTTAACTCTTTAACATCTTTACAATTATAAAATTAACCGACCACTAATGGTACTCTTCACTTGGAACTATCTTAATTTATCTAAATTACCCACCTTGGTACTTAGCCGCAGCTCATGAAGATCTCGTTTACGGCTGGTCTCCCTCTCAGCCCGCACCGATTATATCTCCGTCTCTTTCCTCGGTATTGCTTCGGAACTAGATGGATAGAGACCAGTGTGAGGCAGTAGTGTAAATCGAAAACCTGAGCAGATAAAATCTTCGCTGTGGCTCGCGCAACAGAGAAAATTTATGTAAAAATAATTAGTTGCTAATGTTTGAAAGGCGGGTAATGGAAAGATTATTAGCGGAGGCGACGAAGAGTGTATGAAAGAAATATAGTTGTGAAGCATTTGGGTGTAAAATTGTGCTAATATGTGTAATTTTTCTCTTCAAGGTGATATGTATGCCTTATAAAGATTAGCTCCCTATGCTATCCAAGAAAACATCACGAAAATACTGTGAAATTGTGAACATTACGCGAAATACGACTCTTCTTGCCAGTTTGAGATTGAGTTACAGATGTGTGTAAGAGTAAGGGGTTTAAGTTTTGCCAATACTACGTTCCATAATTTGATTACTTCCTTTTTCATATTTTGGGATTTGAAGATTACGAAAAGTAACTGCATCTTCTAATCTAAAGCGAATTCCCGCGAATATTGCCTTATTTGATAGAAAATTTTCTGGAGATTTGAAAAATGTATAACTTATTAACGTTTGATTAAATATTTTTTTATCTAAGTCATCCCACGTAGACTTCAAGTCTAAGTACTAACGTACCGTAGGCGTCTGAAGAGAAGGGAAATGTAGTCTATTGCCCCGGGATTTGAAGGATTTGAGGTTGGTACGGGAAAACATCTGCAGGCAAGTTGTTCCATAATCTGGAGACCCTAGGTATGAATGAGCGAGAGAAGTGGTCTCTTCTAGGCCGCGGGTCACGCCATATAGAATTCTATTCTACGTGTCAAAGTCACATGACCTCAAACAAACCAAACGATCCATCACATGGCCACTGTCATTAGTGCCAAAATCGCGTAGAATTCTATGCATCGTGATCCAGCACCTGGTTTCAAAAAGATTTAATTGAATCAACTGTATTAGTACAAGTAATGATACTTATTTGTTAGATAGAAACCATTTTACACACTTACAATTTGGGCTTTTACGGATATTTCTTCGCTGCTGCAATGTGAGAACATAGCTTTACGATAAATAACAAACCTGCATGTACATTTTGCGGCCACTCGGATAATCATCGACATTGATAAAGGCCACATCTGTGTTCCCGCAAGAGTTCCTAAACAAATTACGTCGGCCTGAAATAATTTCGTTTCGTATCGACTGTGATTAGGTGTTTTTACTGCGATGTAGGAATGTCGATCTATATCGATATTTTTCCAAGCCATCGAGTTTTGGTACGGTAAAGCTTTGTCGGTGAATTACTTCCATTACGTACTTGCCTATACACTGCCTATTTGGTAGAATTGGATTAATGGGAACAAACATAACATTTTACTGTCTCTCTCTCCTTCCCCCTCACAGATTCAAGAGATTCATCTCACTCCTTTAAACACCATTGAATACTAGTAGTCAGACTTGACGCCTACTTAGATTACATAATTGTCAGGTAAATTTCTTTTTATTGATCAATTTTCCATCAAGTAAATGACATCGATTCGAAACTATCGACCTTCTTCAATAAACTTCCCATCTCTACATCGATCGCGTACCTTGGGCTAATGGCCAAACGTAATTTGATTTCAGTATTAGTTTTTGATCATTTCATAATCAGTTCTTGATTGAATTTTGCACGAATCAAAATTACTCTCTTTGGATTATTATACGTTTTGTAATTGGTCGGTTACAGAAGAAGGATGCAAAATGATGATTTGATGATAATCATCACTGATCACTGATCAGTACTGCACAGTTTAACAAGGGACTACAAGACGTCAGCTAGACGCGTATCGATGTCTAAACCGCCTAACATTGAAACGTAAAATTTTTTGTAATTCAACCCCTAAGGGGGTGAAAGGGGAGTTTTTAAAGAAAAACTTTTATTCCTTTTTCTCTTCGATATGGCCGCCCACACGCCAACTTTCTGTAAATGCAGAGGCTTCTCTATAACGAAACGTGGATTTTCAGAACTCCATATTCTCATTTGTTGAGAATTTACATAACCAGAGAGGTAAAACCATGCCTCGTCAGTAAAAAAGGTTTTTTAAATACGTTTTCATTATTATGCAAATTACCCATAAACCACTCTGAAAATTGCATTGCTGCGGCTTGTCGTTTGATAACAATTCTTGGACTGAGCTTAAACAATAAGCGTGCATAGGATACATTTACTTGCTGACTTAAACGCAGAATAGGGATTTGTGGGTGTTCATCAACAATTTGCGTCAATTCTTCTACTTTTTGTGCAGTGCTAACTTTGTGTCTGTCTTCCTTTCTATTTACACTTTCTTGTTCCGGGTAAGTTTTGAGTCAGTGTTACCCCCAAATATTTTACCTCTTCCTGCAGTCGAACTCTTCACTCTTGCATATTGCAGTAGTTTTAATTTTTCGGAAACTAAGCGAGTAACAGTGATTAAGCAGAAATCAATACCGGCATAATTGGCATTCTGACGTTTGCAATTTGTCGTCGGTCACCAGTTATTAAATAAAAAACCACCCGCAATTCTACAATATGAAACTCCCATTTACATGAATAATAAGGAACAGAAGCCGAACATTATTACGCCATCGATAGAGATCTACATACCAAATTAGAGAGTTATTACAGACCACGCACGAATCCGGGACTTCGCCCGGTGGATTTGAGTATAATTTATTTATAATTATTGGAAAGGACACAAGAATAAGGAATATGTACATATTTTTTTCTTGCATAAATCGTGTAAGGAAGTCATAACAAACCCAAAAAAATTATTTTGAAAAAAATTACTAGGATAATTTAGCTACAAAAAATGTCTACTTTTCTGTATAATTTATTACAATTAAAAAAAAAATCGGGTGCAGGTCGCAAAAGTGAATTAAATCGATGTAAATTTTCGGAGTTTGTAGACCGGGAGCTTCAGAACACTATTGAAACTGGTGAGGATCAGAAAATGGCAAGTAATTCTTTTGAATGTTTTTATTCACGTTCAAGTTCAAAATTTTTTACTTTCCAGCTAAAATATTTTAATTTTCAAGTAATCTAATTGTTATTTATTGCCTGAGTTCATGATTGAAAGTTAGTGCTCTCCCACATTACAAAAACGACTTGAAAAAATTACACCGTGTCTACCTCTAACATCAGGCTCTCCAGAGTGTAAAACCGCAAACGACAATCTTTAGAAAAAAGCAATTTTGCGAGTCCATATGAAGCAATTGCATGTAATTACAGAGCTTTTTCATGCAATACGTAATATGCATGTCGTCTGTAATTGCCATGGAAAAAATGCAGATTAGACGGGGAAACGCCCTGTATAAAATGGGTAATTATCTCTTTTGGTAGTCGTACGGAAAACCGCAAGATTAATGCTTCGGTCTTATGTGTTTGGTTAAGTTTTTTTTGTCTGGAAAGAAATTAAATCTTCAAAATTTGTATAATTTTATCCAAGCCTCGATTCAAACCTGAACAACGTGGTCAAACACGAGCAAATTACGTAACTTCCCAATTTTTAACAATAAACAGCCTGTTACAGACAGACAAACACCTTGCATACCCAAAATACGTAAAATTATTTACTTTATATCATAAGAAAGATATATTCATTAATATATATATATATATATATATATATATATATATATATATATATATATATATATATATATATATATATATATATATTAATGAATATATATATATATATATATATATATATATATATATATATATATATATATATATATATATATATATATATTAATGAATATATATATATATATATATATATATATATATATATATATATATATATATATATATATACAGCGTCTGCCCAGATTTGGTTGATAAAAAGGTTTCCTTGGTGTGAAAGTAAGACTGGCATTGAAAAAAAAGATATGTTATACAGGGCGTAAAGAAAATAAAGAAAATCGAGTAGTTAAGGTAAATAGCATGGAATTTTCGCTAGTAATGTCATTTGTAAATGCAAATAAATACCTTTTTAATGAAACGTTTGATTAAACTTCTTTCTTAACACTTCTTTTATGACTTAAAAGCGTTTTTTTTTTTGAAAAATCTAATATCTTATTTTTATTATTATACCTGTATGTGGTGCTGGTTTCATAATAGGTAATAGGTAAGAGTGACATTGACGATGATGAGCTCGATATATTGCTTTATGTTACAGAGGAACCCAAAAAAAGCCTTGAACAAAGATCCCATGAATTGGGTTACTTCATTAAATTTATCCAAACTGTTTTGAAGAAACACAAATAGAAATGTTTTAAACCAAAATTTATTCACGCATTTCCTGGAGGCATGGATATACGATTTGATTATTAACTGGATAATGGGGTATTATGATCATCCAAATTTCGGGTTTCAAATTTTGTTTTCCGTCGAAGCCACGTTTACCACCAACGGAATATTTTCATCACTAAATTCGGGGTTTTGGAGTATAACTAATCCTTACTGGGTAGTAGAATGTCGGAGTCAAGTGTCTCAGAAAGTTAATGTTGGGTGTGGTGTTTTGAAAAACAAAATTTTAGGACCAACTTTTTTCGATAATAACATTAACGGACAAATATTTCTAACTTTTTTGCAAAATGAATTTTTTGATATTATTGATGAGTTGCCCCTGCATGTAAGGCAAGATTTAATATTTAGTTAGATGGTGCCCCTTGCCATTTCTCAGCAGACGTAAGAGCCTGGCTTAACTTCAATTTCAGAATTGGGCGAACTTCGACTCAAGATGATAATTTTGCGGATTGGCCGCCTAGGTCCCCCGACCTCACACCTCTTCATTTTTTCTTTTGGGGACGAGCTAAGGAAATTGTTTACAAATACAGACCTGAAAATCTTATCCATTTAAAAAACAGGATACCAGAAGCATGTGAAGAAATCCCAGCCGATCATGTAAGACATGCTGCTTGCCGGTTTAAGAAAAATCTTATTAAGTGCATTAAAAATAACGGTGGTTCTGTTGTGGCCTAAAATTTGTTTTTAGGATCTGTTAGTTAAAATAAATAGTTTTCTAAATATTTTTTCTTGATTTTCATTGCGCCCTGTATAACATATCTTTTTTTTTCAATGCGAGTCTTACTTTTATAACAAGCAAAACTTTTTATCAAGAATAACTTTTTCTCATAAAATCAAAAATAAAAAAGTTTCCCATTTGGTAACCAAATCCGGGCAGACGCTGTATATATATATATATATATATATATATATATATATATATATATATATATATATATATATATATATATATATATATATGTAACTATAGATAAAAAAAAACTCAAAATTCGTTACACACATTCTCCTTAAACAATGATAAACGATAAGACGTCTTTTGTCCTTGAAAAATATTCCCATACATTACACAATTTAAAGGACACCAACTTAATTATCCCTAACAAAGGGTGATATATGAAACTGAGGTCCCTGCGAAGGGCCATTCCGGCCGTTACAAAAACAATTAAAAGTAAAAATCACCTTGTGTCCAACGACGACTGGTCACATGAAGCTCGACGAGGGGAGATTAGAACAAAAAAGTCGAATCCATATTCATACGTAAGTGTTGCCGTGTTTGAAAACAAAAGAGGGGTCTTTAGGCCTTGATGAACTGGATAAACTGGATTTTTATAGTGCGATGGATGGATGGTCGGTATTCGTGTTTCAGAAGTGGGTCGGATTTTTTTTTAAATTATAACATGCAAAGTACGTGTTTTTATAATGTGTTCGGATTTGCTTAGGTTTTCTTAGGTTTGTTCGGGTTTCCAGCACAGCACAGGAGCACTTTATCCATGATATTTACATACTCACATTATTCACAAATGGACGTCCTTAGCGTAATATATTTATCACAAAGAATTCATAAACAAAACGTATATCAGCTGATCCATATATTTCTGCAATAAGAAGATTGCAATGCACTTAAGATTATTTACACGAAATCGGTGTATATTTTAAACAAATTACTCACGCGGCTCCAAATGCGTTTCTAACGTAATGAAAATAATTAAAACAGAACAAGTCATTAGAATTTTTGCGTTTTTGCCAAATTGGCTATTTACCGCCGAGAGAGATTATTATTTTTATTTTTGCAAATGATGTTATAAAAATAGTGCAGGCGATTCGCATTATAATGGCGGTAATACCATGCACAGAAAAATATCTGCATGCTTATTCGAATACCTTAAGGCTGACAAAGAGGGAGAAACAAAACTTTTTAAGAGGGAGGAACAAAAGATTTTATAATCAGAAGCTGTGGATCGATAATCATCCTTCACTTGATTTTTGCATACCTAATGCCAAGCCCCTCGACTAACATTTTTTTTTTATTTTTAGTATGATTTAGATTAGTCTTAACTAAATACGATATTTTATTAATTTTCGCAGTTTTAAAAACTTGCCACTACTTTTTTGCCAGGAGTGGCTAATTTATCGGTCTAATTATTTTTTTTGTGTGTCGAAAAACAAATAAATCTGTTGGCAGCGAGTGGTACCGCGTAAGCATTATTTCAGAGTCTTATATAAGTAAAATAGACAAAAATTAAGTATCAAGCAAGAAAAGCCACAAGCGTAAGAACTGACAGAGATCGCAATTATTTCCATTTCTCTCATCTTTTGAAAAGTGGGCATCAGCATGAGAGGTGTGGATTATTCGTTGACGTTTGCGACATTGCTCAAGACTGGAATTGTGTTGTTTTGTGTTTTCGAGAAGCTTTTAAGTGTTTTTTCTTTAAAGAGGCTGTCATTATTTTGCGAAAAAGCATTTAAACATGGTACGGCACTGTCCAGTTTCCAAAAAATTGGACTATTTAAACTCAGAAGTTTCTTTTCACAAGTAAGTGAGGTTGTATTCACTTGTATCGAATCCACTGGTGTAGACGAATCACATTCTTTTGATATTTTGACATTTTGTGTATTCGATTTCACCTGTGATAACGTTAAAAACGTTTCCTGTGCGCGCAAGAACTTTTACCCAAGCCAGGAATATTCTAAAACAAGACAGAGCACACGTGATGTCTTCATGCCTATGACGCTCTGGGCCTTTTCTTGCTTCATTCTTACTCTACATGAAATATTTCTGACAAAAGATCAGAAACAACTACAAAATCAGTATAAAACCTCGTGAAGTAACCGAAGACAGAAGCGCATTGAAATCCCTAATGTTAAATTAACGTCTAGGGCACCTCAAATGTCCCAAAAATATTCCCATGGGTGAATAATTACGCTGTATGTAATTACTCATAGATACAGCAAAATGACCCCGAGGACAGTGGCCCAGCTATAAGTTGCGCCTAGATCTCCGACAAAACCAATTCGAGTCCTGATTTTAAATTATTTGAGCCGGTGGGTACCCATTATAATGCAAATGGATTTGCAACCACCGACGGCCCAGGTGTTAGCTCTAGATGGACAGGCTATTCTCTAAGGCCGTATAGTGCTAACGACTAATGCAGGGGCGGATTTCACAAAATTCTTCATTTAAAATATATAGCGGCTCTAAAACGTTCTGCTGTTTATAAAAAATCCATACCCCGTACTTTGTAAAAAGGTGCTTACAAAAATTGCTCCAAAAACTGGTTTTGAAAGTAAATATAATACTTTTCGTAAACAATGTAACACCTATATATATATATATTCTGTTTGGAGCACCATTATAATGGGCAATTTTGATGGGTAGCAATTAATAATTAATTGAAAATTTTTAGCTACGGTTCTGCATTGTGCAAATCTCGATCGCCCTGATGGCTAATATTTGAGTTTTGGATATATATTTGATTTGCCACGCTGAAAGATGGTGTGAAAATGATAAATCCGTTATAAAATTTAGTTTATAGAGGTTTTTGCTTGAAGCCTCAAAAGAGAGATACCTACAACGCGCTTTCTTATTATACTGTCAATATTTTTTATAAAAACACTGCTAGCTTTAAATGTGACAAGCTAATTCGGCTTCCATTTCTGCGTCCCACAATCGACAACAAATTATTCCTGTTAAGAACACTAATGACTGCCCACGGAGCAAAAATTACAACTCATAATTTTTCATTATTTTTGTCTTGTTTGCACAAAAGATATTAATTTAATTAAGTCTAGATTTCTCTTGAGTGGTTTCAATTTGTTGATGTTTTCGTCAGGAAGATGACTAACATCGTGGGAGGGGGATATATACAGGGTAAGTTTTAAGGAAATTTTGGTGAGTTAGAGGAACATATTTTGACATTTATCCCCTCTCTCTATATTTTGAAGGGTTTTTGGAATTTTAAATGGGATGGCGAGGGAAGCGAATTTTAATATGCAAACGAGTGAGAAAGTGTTTGGAAGTTGAAGGGGGTACATTTCGAGCAACATCTAAAGCATGAACAGACGATAAATAAAATAAATGGTAAAATAAAAATCCGATAGAAACCGGTAGAATGATGAACCATTGAATATATTGAATTTAAAACACGAAAAAAAGCTCCTTCTCCTTCTAAATGTACGAAACTATGTCGCAAAATTAAACTTCACGACACAGAATTAAAAGAATTAAAGAATTAAGGCCAAGAATATCGGAGAGAAGGAATAAATCCAGAGGACGTAGTTTAATTAATTCACTTAGCCTGCTCGCTATCGGTCTTGTTCCAGTAACTAATGAAGTTCTTAGATTAGATGGACATCACGGAGCCCTTGGGGGGTGGGAGGCACTTCCCCCTACGCTCGGGTGACAATGGGAATTAATTCATTATATGTCCAGTCGATAGTTTAGTTAACACTGACTGGGCTCTTTCTTTTTTCATTATTTTCCTCGTCTTAATCGGGATATATCGATCGCATTTTTTAGTTTTCGGTTAACAGTAACTGAAAAGGTAAATGTGCTTATTTATATATCATGTTATTGATATCTTTGTAGTAAAATCCCTTTAAAATACACCTATTTTTAAAATGTTTGAGATTAACATATACCAGTATACTAAAAAACACTGAAAACAACGTACAGCTATTAATTTAATGCAAGAAATCAACACTTGACTTATAATTAACATTAACAAAAGTTCAAATAACGAATTAAACACAATATTTCAAAGATTTCACGGCATTTTCTCACTGCTCGCACTATTAAAAACTGAAAACTAATGTTTTCTGTTACTTTTGAAGTAAAATATTTGTAAAATTCACTTATATCATTGTTATGCACTGAAAATTTCGTATTTCCAGAGCATGTATTAAGGAAGATATCACACTCCTTCGTACGGTGACCGAGTTTTCTCGACGCAAAAAAGTTCTTCTTCATTTACCCATACTAAGACATTTCGGACACCCGGTATATATACACACACAAACAACCACACAATGGGATTGAAAAATCTTAATAACATGAAAAAGTAAGTTTGTTAACCAATAAGATACACCTAAAATTTGGTGTCTCTATCTTTATTAATAGCAAAGATACTTGCCCATACTAACACTTTTCGGACACCCTGCATATAAACATACAAACAGCCATACATAGAAATGCAAATATATACGATTTGCTTGAAATACGACTCAATTAAATTTTTCTTCGTATACTCACTTACTATTTCCTTCTTTTTTACCATAGTCGTGTTGTCGTGTAAGACTACTTCGTACTACTAGTAAAGATATTTGCCTATAATAAGACTTCTCGGACACCCTGTATACATACATACAAGCACCCATACATGTAAATACAAATATATACGATTTGCTTGAAATTCGACTCAATTAAGTTTATCTTTTTACTAATAGCAAAGATATTTACCTATACTAAGACTATATGTAAAACATCTAAGATCGAGATAATAGTGAGATTTTGCAACTAGAAATTGCAGACACGCTACCTAACAATTCGAAGTTGTGTTTCTATCACATCATTTATAAAAACCTTAAAAATTAAAAAAAAATGCTGCTTAAAAAGCGCGCAAGAGGAAGTGCTCGGGACACCGACTAACGTTCTTAATATTCGTTCTTGTTGTATAAATAAATCTATTACTAGAGAGGATGATTCCCAGAAGAATATCCCGTAGCATAAACGAGAGTCAACCTTGGCGTTATAAACTATAAGGAGCTCTTTGACTGAAACTCCTGATTTTAAAGTTCTAATAATGTACCAGCACCTAGTTTAGATTTGAGCATCTCGCAGTAATTTTCCAAGTCAAACCTTCAAACCAGATTTCCGAACCGGGAATTAGGCAAGCCCTATATTTTCTGGCTAAAACTTACCCTTAAATTTTTTACTAAATTTATCTGTTGCATTTACTGCTCCCCATCAGACAGCTCCTACAATGAGTTCTTTGACTTTCTCTCGGCAAAAATTGATCATCTCTAAATTTTCCTCCGCTGAAGTTATCGTCCTAGGCGACGTCCATACCAAGGAAGAGATAGGATCCACAAAACCGACCCAGAACGCAGAGCGCAATCAGAAACTCGCTCACTAATTGAATGTCACGCATAACTGGAACAAGTTTTTCGAATTTTATGGCGAATCTCAGATTCGCATGTTGACGGAATTTAAAATAAGCGTGGCAACATCGCTTTTCTCTGTAACACGTGCCGGAATTCCGTTCATTCAAGGCTTAAACAGTTGCCAATGCGTAGTACTTTGCCCGTAATATTTTTGACAGGTCGGAATAATGCAATTTTAAGTAATTTTTGTTTTTTCTTAAAATAACTTTATCTATAAACTTCGTTAACACTCTGTGTTGCATGAGTTTAGCGTTAAGAGCCATCATATTTAAAAAAGTGCTACATTTCCTTAATACATTAAAGAATTCCATTTCATTTACGACACCGCTAACAGGAAAAACTAATATTTCCTGACGGTTTTAATTAGTAGTCTTAACAAAAAATGACTACCAGGTCACGTCCGACCTGGAACTGAAAACAAACATTCCTAATTAACGAGATGGGCGATCTCGCTATTTGTAGACAAATAATGATCTAGGAACGTAAATAAGGTGGAATGGCTCTAATTTAATTTAGAACCTTTGGAAATTAACACTTATTAATGTATTATTTGTTGTATTTCAAGCATTAATATCCTTGTTAATTCAGTAAGTTCGTAATTCGTAAATGTTTATTACAATATCAGTAAAAAACCACACCACAAAAACCTTTTAACAGTTACAGAGTCTCATAATAGTCGACTATTTGCCCTTTTTGGTTTTCCTTTACCCCAGATCCAGCTTATTCGTCAAAACATTAAAATTACTGCTGTGATATGAAACATGAGCCTGCAAAGGCACATAACCTACCTCAATCCAAAGTATCCAGATCCTGCTGAGAACTGGAATGAATGTAAATAAACAACAGACGGCTGGGCTGTAGCTTCGGTAATCCAAAATAAAGTGTAACAAAATCAGAACGAGTGCAGCCGTATTTGCCACATTTTTTTTTATAACTTCACTACCATTTTAATAGACCAATAAGGTGAATTTATTAAATAATTCCCGATAAGGAGATTACTCTAAACACTAAACATTGCTTTAAACACTGGCCACTACAAGTTTCTGATGATGACCGGGTCACAGTTGGGGGTCGAAACGTCGAAAACAACACTACAAACGTGTCGTTTTCATCAGAAAAAAATCTTCTTCAGTAACCTAATTTTCCTGTTCGGTGTCAATACCGGCGTATTCGCGTTATTTTAGATGTTTATAAATAACGGCCCGCGTGTTTGTTTTTACGGGAAAAGTCGACGTTTTAAATGAAACCGCTCGAAATAATGCGAAATTACATTAAATATTTCTGTAAGAGCGCCGGTTAATTCTCGGTCTAAATTTACGCTCGCACTCCCCCACATTTCACTCACTTTTCACGAGATTCGTTTGTGTGTAAGGCAGGACCGGACCCGGCCCATTTGTTTAGCGTTCCAATCCCCAAATAATAGTTAAGGAAAGCTTAAGTTGGACTTAAGTATGATTCAGAGGCGCATCGATGCTGTGCGATGCAAGAAATTGTCGATAAGGGCATAGTCAACTGTCGAAATCTTAAGCTTTACTTAAATTATTAGTGCGACAGTTGTGCTTAAGTTCTACCTAAGATGTATTTAAGTTGTACTTAAGTTGAACTTAAGTAAGTTGAGAGGCGCAGCGATGCTGTGGGATGCAAGAAATTATTATCAATAAGGTCATAGTCCACTGTCTAAGATTTAAGCTTTACTTAAATTGTTTCTGCAATTTTGTAAGTTAAGGAAAACAACGTTCTTACCTCTATATATCAATTAAGAAGAACTTAAGAAGTACTCAAGTGTGTATCAGAGGCGCACCGACTCTGTGAGATGCAAGAAATTGTCGGTAAGGCCATAGTCCACTGTCGTAGACTTAATGTTACTTAAATTAAGAGAATCATCTCAGGTTTGCTCAGGTTTCTACTAAAATACAAATTTTGTACCTGAATTTTCATATTTATGCAAAAAAAGATCGACCACACCCAATGGACGAAACGGCAGTATTCCTTGCAGCATAATTACATCTGCTGATTTGTAGCGGTGTGGCAGGAATATTAAAAATAAGCAGGAATCATTCATTACGTATGTTCGATACGCAGCAGTTGTGGTTTCCGAGCGCAATAGGAATCTTAATGGTAATTTTTATACCAGAAGGTGTTACCCAGGGCTTCGCTGGTGCAATGGTCAACTTACAGATATAGAAGGTTGTATAGTTCGATTTGAAGCAGTTTTAAGTACTGTATAAAAGAAAAGGGCACTTGTGTTTAACTAATTAGAGGTGGATCCTTGATCCGAAGCTAATTTCCGCGAATATTGCTTTCTCCGATAGCAGATTTTCTGGAGATTCCAAAAATGAATAACTTATAAAGATTTTGTTAAAGATTCTGTCCAAAAGTTCATAAATACTGAATTAAGGGTAAAAAATACACCCCAGAGGGGGGTGGACGGTAGTTGTGGCTGAAAATTTCATCTAAAAATATCAAATATTAATAAGGACAACAACAGAAACCAAAACTTTATTTAAATATCATCGTACCAAGTTCGGTCATACAAAAGGAAAACAAAACAGATTTAAAAAATAATTACAGAGGATTTCAGAGCGTAAAAGCAGGTAAAAATTAAACGTATGCATGTTGGTATGTTATTATATACTTAGTGTTCATGTACAATTATATTTCTACCGATCCGTTTTTGTATTGTAACTTTCAGTGACGTAGTTAGTTAGACGTAGATATTTTACTGGAAGATGGTACTCCTAACCTTCAGTAGATTACTCAGGAATTCCCCGGAATATACAGATATACTACTATGGTTTTAGGAATTTTTTTAAGTACGCCACTGCAGCGATATAAACTGTACCGTTTCCACGACAACCAAAAACAATACGCAAACTGAAAACGGGTACCAACGCAACAATTAGGTACTTAAAAACTGCTAATTCGATAACCCTAATGTATGCTTGGTTGCATACCCGCCCGTTATACGTCAAAACGTACAATTAGAAAAAGCCAAGCCCGGCAATTATGAATGTACAACCGAGTATTATGCGTGTACCGCGTGTAATTATTTTTATATTTGTTGTTTCTTAATGTTTCGACATGTCATTAATGGGTAATGCTTTATGTTTTGATATGTCATTAAACTGGATAGCATGTAAATACTTTACAGTTAGTTATAAGGAAGGATTCTGTCTACAAATTCATAAAAACTGAATTAAAGGAAAATTTAAATTTTTTGACCATTGCTGCTCCTAATTTTATAAAAAAATAATTTTGTTTGAATAGAATCAAAGATGCTAAGGCCTAAATAGACTAAAACATATGTAACCCAAAAGATCTAAGTAGATTGTGACATTTTTTCACATTACAGGCTTCGAAATCCCATTATATGCGACTCTTTTCGACTTTTTGACTTGAAAACCCACAACAAAGTAACATTAAGATAGATTTATCGCTAATTAAAATTAGAAAATTATTAATAGAAATCAAAATTTCGCACAAATGTTCCTATTTTCTCGTAAGTTACTTAGAGGACGCCATAAAAATAAACACCAGTCTCAATTTTACGAAAATTGTTAATTCCACTTATTTTTAGATTTATTCTCTTTTTATTAGCGGTACGATGACAACTTGAGGGTATTATTAGGTTTTAAATAGAAAATAATGTGCTTGAGCATCCAGAGAAAGTGGGCCAGTTGAGATTAGATTTATTTGCAATATTCTTTGGTTTGTAGCGATTTTTTGGGGATATACAGGGTGTAACAAAAATATGGAAAAAATATCTCGCAAACCGTTTATCCGATTTGTATGAAATTTTGCACACTTAGGTATGAAATTACGCCCGATTCAATGGTGAGTTCCGCATTGTTGTCAAGTTTATTGTTTTCCTGAAATCGACAGGAACTTCTTTTTTAATAGAGCGCCCCGTATTTTACTTAATTTTCGAATTCAGCTTAAATTTCTGAATACTTCTTGTTGGAAACATTTTATCCAAAAGTTAACAGTTTTTGAGAAAATGGTGGTCAAAAATCGTTATTTTATTGCATTTTACCTTAAAATACCTGTACACGAAAGTTTACCTCAAATGTCGAACATTGTCAGTTTCGTATATTTGCAAAAATTGATAATTTAACAGAAACCCAAAGAATTGGACGCAACAAGAAGTTTGTAATTTTTTTAATGACAAATAACCTGACAGAAATCCATTAACTAAATGTTCTGTAAAAGTTTTAAAAGAATTTCGTCAGACTTTTTGTTGCGTTCGCATTCTGTTCGCATAACCCAGTCTTATTAAAATTTCAATTCTTTGGGTTTCTGTTAAATGATTCAGTTTTTGTAAATAAACGAAACTGACAATGTCAGACATTTCAGGTAAACTTTCGTGTACAGGTATTTTAAGGTAAAATACAATAAAATAACGATGTTTGACCACCATTTTCTCAAAAACTGTTAACTTTAGGATAAAATGTTCCCAATAAGAAGTATTCAGAATTTCAAGCTGAATTCGAAAATTGAATAAAATATATAGTGTTCCGTTTAAGAAAAAAGTTCCTGTCGATTTCAGAAAAACGGTAAACTTGACAACAATGCGGAACTTACCACTGGATCGGGCGTAATTTCGTACCTAAGTGTCCTAAAGTTCATAAAAATCGGATGAACGGTTTGCAAGATACTTCGAGGTTCCATATTTTTGTTATACACTGTATATAGATAAAATAGGGAGGGAATGCGATGCTGTGCGGTGCGGAAACATGACCAACAAGGCATGCTCTTAAAATATTGCTTAATGACAACAGCTGATATTAATTTGTTGCTTAATACCCTCCAGATGAGACGCTTATGGATTGGTGAACAGTATGACCAAAGAATAATAAACCGAGTATTTATTCTTATTATACCAACATCTTTTTTTGAATATTAATGCTCCTTCTGCACACTTTTCATAATAAAAGAAAGATTTAAATCAAGAGGCAACTGCAGGAATATTAATGGTCCCTGAGAATAACTAGAATGTCGCAAATCTTAGGAAATGTGCACAAACTGCAAATTGTGGATGAATTAAGTAGAAAATTTTAATTTTTATTGGCGTGCTTCAAAAAGTGTTTATTTAGTCAACTGTATCTTCTAATCGGAAGCGAATTTTCGCGGCTATCGCTTTATCTGATACCAGATTTTCTGGAGATTCAAAAAATGTACTTATAACTTATTAGGGTTTGATTAAGGATTCTGTCCAGAAACTAACAAAAACTAAATCAAAGCAGAAAATCTACATTTTTATGACCCTCTGTTCAAAAAGTTTTTATTCAATCAACTCTATCTTCTAATCTAAAACGAATTCCCCCGAGTATTGCTTTATCGGATAGCAAATTTTCAGGAGATCCCAAAAATGTTTAACTTGTTAAGATTTTGTTAAAGATCCAGTCCAGAAATTCATAAATTATAAATACTAAATTAAGGTAAATTGTGGAAGAAATTTAGAAGAATCCAATTAAAGATACGGCAACACCACCATGCGTCCCTTCAGCCGTTTTAGTACGGACAGGGAATGTTTATGTTTTGCTTAACTTCTGTAGCATTTTTTAATCATGATAAGCTTTTCGAATGTAGTAAGTTCTTTTCTATTATGAAATAATTGTATATGTAAGTATATTAATTATTTATTTTTTTAATAAATCCATAAAATACGAAAACTTCAAACTGAAATAATTAAAGACAAACAAGTATATAAAACAATTATCACAAAAGTGAATTCTAAGAATAACGTTACAAACAAGGAATTTAATAATTAAACGAATAGGTTCGTGTTGCATGGGGTTTTCTAGATGGATAGGGTGAACTGCTTTCTTAGAAGTTGCTGGGGTTAAAGAGAAAAGTAAATAGAGAAAGTATTGTACAGGTTTCAACAACAAAATGTCGAATACTTAAAAAAAATAGTGGTTCTTTTAGCATAATGCTGAAGATATTTAGAGAAAGGAAACACACGAATAGTTTGGACCTAGGAATGCTTTAATTACGGTCGTAGGAGGTCCAGAATATTCCGAAATAAACAACGATTTTATCCAGCAAGCTAATTAACGAACTTTGTGAATCCTGCACAAATTAATTGCCAACACGTGTCAACGGAACAGCGGCAGGAGTTTAATTTAGCTTTAGTGTGGGTGAACAAACTGCTGTACGAAAAACGTATATAGTTTAATTATTTGTAGAAGAGTTTCATTTGTTTGTTTCCTGGGTAATCTTAAGTAAAACAGGCTTCGATTAGCTGCATATACACTGGGCGTTTTGTTGAATTTAAAGAAACTCGGCCATATATTTATCAAAAACTTTATTATTATTATTATTATTATGCATGTCCTTATAAGCAATTTTAATTTATACTTATGCAAGACAACCACAAATTATCGCGATCAAATAAAATAACCCCCATCAAAACCTGCAGCACACTCGGTAGTCGTAGTATAGTTTTATTGTTACTTTATATTTACTTTATACATATCGTTTTTCGTTTTTCGTAATTTACGAACAAAAATACGACTCGCAGAGACACTAACTATCGTAAAGAATCCCTTAATGTGAGAAGGATGGCAGGATATTTATCCGAGTTTTATTTTAATGTGGTAAATTTTATTACTAAGTTTTATAATGATCTCGGTTTAATAAGGTCTTTATATCTCGGAACCAGGTACAACTTATCGGAGTGGCCTGGGTGTTGGTTGGGCTCATAATTTTTATTGCCCGAGTAGTTGAGGTTGTTTATTAAAGCTGGAGGTGGTTTTAGCGTCGACGGTGTCTTATAATTATTTTTTTTAGCATATATAGCATATAAAACCGCAACAGAAATATAAAAGAAGCATATTTTAAAACATTAAAGGTATCAGAAATTGATATAATTTTATATATTTTTATAAAATAACTTCTTTTATACTCTATATATTATTTATATATATATATATATATATATATATATATATATATATATATATATATATATATTCTTATATACTTGGCGTTTTGCTACGGGTTTACATGTCTTTCTGGTGAGGACGTCGTGACTCCCTCCTCGTACTGCGCGAATGTGCGGACGAGTTGGGCGAAATTGCGAAAATGCGTTTCTCATAAGCTAGAGATGCCGTGTTCGCCCTTAGATTTTACCTATTCGGCGTGTTCTGCTTTTGCATCAGAGCTAGCACCCGCTAGGTGGCGTTATGGTATGTTTTTTCTTGCTTGTGTTTTGCAAAACGGATTTAAGGTACAGTAACACCGTTTGCCACGGTGCGACTGGGTTATGGCTGTCTGAATGAGTCCTAACAAGGACGAAACAGCTGTCATAGTCTACCCGGCCCGGGGTTGTCCATTTTCTTGGACTCCCCGTACTTTGATGCAAAAGAGGAACACACTTCCACAGTCCGCAAGCCGATATTCTTCCTTCGCTCTTATACATGGTACGGACAAGAACCTTCTACTTTTTATTCTTATATATATATATATATATATATATATATATATATATATATATATATATATATATATATATATATATATATATAGGATGTTATTAAATTCACTGCAACAATACTTTTTTTTTTCTTAAATCGAACATTTTAAAACTTTTCAAGAAAACCTTAAAACCCGTCCATGTTCACCGCACCTAGCTGACCTGTGTTCGCTTGACGCGAAAAAAATTAAATACAATTGAATTTGTTGCCAGGAATAAAAATCTTTAAGGAGAATTTATTTTCTCTGTTTAAGCGTAATTTAAGACAAAGTTAAAAAATTTAAACCTTTTCCTAAGAGAAAACAGAAAGTTATTAATCGTCCTCTTAGTAAAAAAAATTATCGTAACTCACCGATTTTTTGAAAAGAGTTTTTCTAGAGTCGAGATGCATCCGCGTGTAAATACAATGATGCATTTGAAACAACCTTTCCTGGTATCAGAAAATCTTATTGAGTATTTTTACGCGTTACCTGGTACTATCATAGACTGTGAAAAACTCTAGCGAAATTAAAAATTATTGTACAGATGAAAAAAGCCGAATGACTGTTTCAACACTGGAAGAGGTTATGAAAGTAAAGTTTATAATTAATTTTAGTTGTGATGAATTTCGCTTAAAAATTAAGGACGATATAAATAATTCTGTTCATAAAAGCCTAATCTTCTGTTAAGTATGATTAAAAATAGGAAAATAAACAAACATATTTAACAAAAATATTATTTTTTCAGAGCTGTTACATAGGAATATTGTAGAGAGACTTGGCAACAGCATGGCCATATATTTATTACCAAAATGATTTTTTTTTCTAAATTGTAGATAGTAGATTGTAGTCCCTGATAACGATATGCTTAATGTAACTTAGTAAGAATATTTAGCTACAACGCGGCGGGTCTGTTATTTTAATAATGCAATAAAAAATGCTTGCACGCCAATGTCGCTAATAACTATATTACCTTCGTGTTCCTAAAAACTCCCCTCTCTCTTATTAAAATCGGAAAAGCAAGAATTCGGAGAAATCCTCCAGTTTTCCCTTTACAAATTACAAACCTTATTAAAACGCTCATTTCTTATTCTTTTTTCTTGAAAATCGAGTCGATCGTTGCAATTATTGGTTTCCTTTAATTGGGATCGTTGAAAACACGAATAATTGGTCTTGGGGGAAGAATTAACTTACAAGAAGGAAAATAATATTAAATATTTTCTTGATTCTTATTTTGTTTAGGTTTGTGCCCAGATAACTCCAAAAATTACCGCATTGATGGAAAATTTTATCCAGATTTCGATTCTGTCACAATTAAGGTGATGAAAAGCGCAATATTTCCGGAAAATGCGATTTTCCGTTCCCATGTCGAACGCACCGACCCCCGAAAAAAAGAAATTTTAGGCGAAACTCGATGGATTTTAAAGACTTGCCAAAAATTCTCTAGATAAGCTAGGTCTACCAATTTTAGATACGTTATAGAACAATTCCCTCCCTATCAAATGGCAAAAGCCGCAAAAGGCTATATGCTTTCCATAATTTTTTAGGATTTTTTCTCGAATTTATTAATTAAGATATCCAAGCTAAGATATTCCTTAAAAAAATCTCTTGAATACTCGCTTTGGTTCTTACAAATGACCACGTTCACAAAGATGATTTGTATAAGATATCCGGTGGTCATTTCTCCTATTTTTAAAGAGGCACAATAATATAATTTACAAATCTGAATGAATTAGGTAACAGGTTTTTGAATAGTGTGGGTGGTCCACGCTATTCAAGCCCGATCGAGCTGAGTTATTCAAATTGGTAAGAAATTAGATAAACAAACTTTTAACTGGCAATTAAAACACCTACATCTGTTTCTTTCCAAAAATAGTGGTTTTTAAAGAGGATGCAGTTCGAATTTTGAATAATGTTACTAATTTTACATATTTATTTTGTTAATGAAGGTGATATTTTTCAGAAATGCAAAGCAGTGACTAATTTGAGATGTAACAGATCGATCCTCTTATAGGCCAAGCCCCAGAGCAAAATATGGGCGATTTTTTGACATTAATCCTATTAGAAAACCGGCTGCACCATCATCTGAAAGACGATCCGTAGATGATTCCTGTTATATTTCCAACTCTGAAATGTTTTCCATTAATTTGTTATAAACATTTTTAAGCAAAAAAACGCGATTTTTTTAGTTTTTTTGCAACAGGTCTGGATGCTTTATGGATCGTCCGGTTTTAATTATTGAAACGGATTTGAAAAGTAAAAGTTTAATTGAACAAAATGTATATTTTAATTTTTCCATAAAATGCTACGAAACCGGTTGGAAATGCACGTAAAAATGCGTGAAAATGGCCGAGCGCCCGAAAGCGGTCGACTAATGGATAGAGCAGAGGAGCATATACAAAATGTCAAAAAATGAAAAGAATGTGATTCGTCTAAACGAAATATATTTAAAACGAATATTTTTTAAACAAAAACTATCCTTGTAGGATGCATAGTTTGGATAAAATTAAAATAGAACTGAAAAAACTCGGTTCTGATCGGTTTTTGCGAAATTTACACCTAATTTTGTCATAAACTATTCACATCATGCTCTTTTTCTATAGCTTTTGACTTGGGTTGTTCCAGAAATTTTCACTTTGAATGTTGGTACTAAATTAATTTTAAATTTTGATTACGCCAGAAACGTATATATATATTGAAAAGCTTAGTTCAAAGTTGAAAAATATATATTTGTACACCATAACTTTATAAATACAGGGTGTTTTTGAATGCTGATCCTTAAGGGTGATAATCCATGGGTGATTTTAAGAAAAATTTTTATCATAAGAATACTCCATAACACGTCTCTGATGCCCACTTTGCAAAAGATGAGAGAGAAGGAAATAAATGCGCTCTCTGTTAGTTGTTACGTTCGTCGCTTTTTCGTGCTTGATTCTCTTGCTTGTTTTATATAAGAAAAACATTGAAAGGAAGGAAAGGAAGATTTTAAATGTGTAGTCTAAAAGAAATTTATACTGAAACTGAAATAATCAAGTAGAAGCCATAAAAAAGGCTCTGATGAATGATACGTCCCTTGTAAGCTTAGTTTTAGACCGTAATTATTGAATGCACCGATTCAATAAATTCAAAATAAATTTTTCTCTATGAAAAATGATAAAATGACCGCAAGATAGCCGTATAGAGGATAGTCTTAAGTCCTCTCATTGTCGGAAAACAATATCAAAGATATAATACAATATGGAACTGGCCATTATGTCACTGGATAAGTCGATTGGCATTGTGGCCATTCTTTTGTTCTTTAATATTGAGGAAGAGGAGATTTCTATGCCACTTTGAGAACAATAGGTCCTCAAGAGCCGGTTTTTGTTGCTATGGCAAAGAGATATGGTTTAATTATAGTAGGAAATAGGGAGGAAGTTGTAATTTTTACGGATCGCATTGGTTAATAATATTGCCGGTCAGCAAGATCAGACGTTTCTTCATAAGAGTAGCCGTTTGTTTTGTTTTATATATTGCACGCGTGTAAGACAAAGAAATACGAGAAGGAGAACGCTAAACTTCCGACTTTGCGCGCCGCATGGATGGGACTGCAGATCACAGTACATATAAGCAATATGCTATTATTAATTTGTTTCCGAATTCTGATTTTTGTCCCAATTCCCCATAAGATCGAGAGAGAAGGAAGTTTTCTCGTTAGGACTGGGTCATTGACGAATCTAAAGGCTCTCTTTTGAATAAAATTAAGGATGTTATGTATCGACTGTTATTCCGCTCCCTAGATGTGGGAACAGCACTCTAGGTTAGGACGTATTCGGGAAACATAGAGAGCGTGTAAGTTGTAAGGGAATAAATATTTTCTGGTTAGAAAGAGAAAACCAAGCTTTTTAGCTGCCGATGTGGCTACTGAAGTAACGTGTTTGTGCCAGCTGAGATCATGTTCGAAAGAGATCCCAACACAACTGAACGAAAAGGACTACGACTAGTACGGAGAGAACGCGACGTTGCCAGTCTCACATTAATTGGAAATTTCTTTCTCATATTTGACCCAAGTATCACCTGCCAAAATTTTGTCCCCATATTATTGCAGCAACCTGTATATTTCTTGTTTTTATGGACTTTAGAAGGCAGCAATATTAAAATTATTTACCATATTAATGATACTTTCCAATCAACGTGAAGCATTATCAAAGTGACCTCTGCAATCGTGATATATTATTGCGCGTCCCGCTGTGATAATTTATTTACGTCTTTATCACTGCGTGTATTCAATTGTGTATTATCACAATTATCATTTGTTAATGATTTGCATTCGTTTGTGTTTTATTTATTAATGAATTGCCTTATATACATAGGAAATTAGCGGAGGGTCAATGAATCGCTGTATAGTACAGGGTGTCTCAAAAGATTGCCCCATTTTATCACCAAAGGCGACCTTCGTTGGTGTACATGGAAGCTCGGTGATTCAGCCACTCTAGTACCCGTCTTACATAACTGACCTAGCCCCTAGTGATTCATTTACACTACTACAAATTAAAATTTCATCGTTATAAATGCAGTTTCACCATGGAAAAAATATAGCAATTAAAATAAGAGACATTTTTAACCTTAAACTAATCTCAAAAAATGCCCACTTACATAAACGTAATAAAATTACTTAAATAAATTGTATCAAACCCGTGAGAAACACAAACGTGACTTCAACAATAACACGTATTTTAATAACTATATCCATCTCCTTTCTCGTTATTGTTTTGCAGATTTCCAACTGACGTCTGTCTCCGTCTATGTGAATATGGTAAGGCAGTCTACCGTATCGTTCTGTAAAGCTGAGCTAACCACAATATACCACAGAAAATTATAATGGAATAAATTAGTTTGTTGGAGTCTTTTGTTGTTTTTAGGAGAACACGGTTTAAAAGGCATAGGCGTGTGTTTGAAAGCTCAAAAACCATCCAGGCTCAGGGAATAAAAATTAAATGAAATCTTCTTACGGATCCTTAAATATCTCTTAATAACTCCATTCCAGTCTCCTACTGGTCAAGCAGTCAAGCGTATATATGTATATTTGTATATGAGTAGTTTAGAATTAAAAGCGGACAAGTCAAATTTCTGGCGAAATTAAACAAGAATATACGTTTTATTCTTCTATATTGTCTTTACCATTGCATTGAACAGGATTATTTGGTCAGCTCTCCGGACTTGACTCCCCTCGACTACTTCTTGTGGTGCTACCTCAAAAATGTCTTCAGAAGTAAGCCAAATGACCTCGCTGATTTAAAGTTAATGATAGAAACAGAATGTAGAAGACGCACTGACATTCTTCTAAACGTTTTGCATCCTTTTCCGCAGTATTTGGCTTACTGCCAAGAGCTCAATGGACAACATTTTAAACATTTGATTTAGTTTCTTTCATCAACTTTTATATTATTTCCTCCTGTATTGTTTATTCTTGTACTAAATGTCCAAATAATATAGCGTTTTTTACGTTTCCAGTTTGACGAAATTTTTTTCAAAACTTTACTTACAGTAGATTGAGTAATAGGTTTCTGTTAGGATATTTGTCATTACAAATATTACAAATTCTTGTTGCGTTCGCATTCTGTCCTCATAACCCAGTATTATTAAAATTTCAATTCTTTGGATGTTTGTTTTGTGTATGGATTTATTAAATGATCCATTTTTTGTAGTACACTCTCTATGTTTCCCAAATAAGACCTAACCTAGAGTACTGCTCCCACATCTGGGGAGCGGCATCACCTTCGACACTTAAGATCCTTGATTCTATCCAAAAGAGAGCCATTCGACATATCAATGACCCAGCCCTTACGAGAAAACTCCCTTCTCTCGCTCATCGCCGCGCTGTAGGGGATTTATCCCTTTTCTACCGCTACTTCCACGGATTTTGCTCTGAAGAACTAGCCGGTATTATTCCCCCCTTGAATGTCCCTAACAGAACAGCAAGAGGCGCGTTACGTATGCATCCCTTTCCTGTCCAGCTACAAAAGCCTAGAACAGACCACTTCACTCGCTCATTCATACTTAGGGTCTCCAGATTATGGAACAAATTGCCTGCAGATGTTTTCCCTTCCCGTCCCAACCTCCAATCATTCAAATCCCGTGTCAATAGACTACATTTCCCTTCTCTTCAGACGCCCACGGTACGTTAGTCCTTAGGCTTGAAGTATACGTGGGATAACTTAGATAAAAAAAAATAAACGAAACTGACAATGTCAGACATTTCAGGTAAACTTTCGTGTACAGGTACTTTAAGGTAAAATACAATAAAATATCGATTTTTGACCACTATTTCCTCAAAAAGTGTTAACTTTAGGATAAAATATTCCCAATAGGAAGTATTCAGAATTTTAAGCTGAATTCGAAAATGGAATAAAATATAGAGCGTTTAAAAAAAGAATTTCTGTCGATTTCATTAAAACGGTAAAATTGACAACAATGCGGAACTCACCATTGGATCGGGAGTAATTTTGTACCTTAGTGTATATATTTTTGAACAAAAACTCAGCCTGGACAACTTCTTTCTTCAAAACAGAGTGGCGCGGCGCTCTAATACCTACATTGTCACTATGACCGATTGACCTTGGAATGCTTCAGTTTCACTACTGGCCGATAGGCGTTATAAATTCGTTTTTGAAATACCCAGTGCCACGGGTACGAGATTACAAGTGGATGCCGATGCCGGTTTTGGAGTTCTTACCTTACTTAATATATTATGAAAGTAATTAGTTTCGCAGTGCGTACGCCTATGGATAAATTATTGTCAATGCCGTGTGTAAAAATACCCAGCCTGTTTAGTATTCCGCAATTGTCTTGATGTGTTCATTACACTGTAATAAAGTTAAAAATCTTTACATGTCCCATTATTAAAAAATATACTACGTAGATTTTAATTAGAATGGTTCTAAAATTTTAATCTTTTAGTTATTAAAGTGGGCTATCGTGGGAGAGTTAGGAAAGAAATAGCTGCTGGACGCGTGGAGGCTACTATATTAGACATAGATTTAAAAAAAGGAGGATATAGGTACCTTTATTTACCATATATCATTATTTTAGAACAAATAACATGTTTGTTTATTGAATATGTGTATAACTGAATTTTTTACCCAAGCTAGTTGAACTATTCCTCTATCAACCCAGAAAATATAATATTTTCTTAAACGACACACTTTATTTTTTCATAAATAAACGTATAATATACAAAATTATTAATTTTGACTTGGCAGCTTTCTCTGTATTGGGCGTTCTGCTTCAACCCTGTCCTCCTCCACTTTGGGTTGTAGGGGCTCGATGTAGCCCCCCTTCTTTCCGTCCACCACGTGAAAGATTTTGATCAAACTGATCTCTCGCTGAAATGCATCCTTTAAAAATTGCTTCTTTAACGCTCTTCTTGTAATTTTCGCTGCTATAGACGAATATATTAGATAACTAGAAGTAAAAAAGAAGTAAGTTGAAAAACTGTATGTCTGCTATCTCTAAGAAAATGAAACTAATTTCCTCAGATGAATTCTTGACGAAAAAAACCAACTTATTGTAACTAAAAACTCACTTAATTCCCAATTTTTTGTAGATTATCTTGTGGGTAATGGCCATGGTGTAAAAAACTGGTAAAATACATAAAATATCAGAAAAAAAAACAGGAAATATGACACAATACTACAAAACTGACAGTTATAGGTTAGGTTAAGATTGCTCCGTTTAACACCTCATATTTTAGGTGAAAATAGCTGTAGGTATTGAAACTTTTTATATATTTTCTACAACAAGACAAGATCTAAGTTCAGCGAATATTTTATTCACTATATCATCACATTTACATCTCAAAGACCACTTATTAAAGACCTCACTTATTGTTTCATTGTTTGGGGGTTCAAATTCGCTACACCCCAAGTCTTTTACCCCTTTTTAGCGCCCCTAATGACTGTTCCTAAGTGCTTGTTAACGCTCGTACATCTGAAGTGGCGTTATTATTAGATTTTTAATCATCTCTTTAGTGTCTTCTATCTTCGTTGGTAGATATGTAGCTACAGAGACGTCCGAAGACAAATTCTCCAGTTGATTGCGGCCCTTTGTATACGCCAAAACAACTTGTAATTCAACAATATTTAAAATATGGCTTCATCGCTAAAGCTGAGAAGATTTAGTTTGGAAAGAGAGTAAAAATGACTGTCATTTTTTACAGGCTTTCGCTTGGCGGCAGGCATTCGAGTATCTGCGAGCTTCTTTAGCCGATAGGGGGGCTAAATTCCGCGGTGCACGGTAATTTTTAAGGAGTTCATGATTTATAAATTTTTGTATATACAGTGGTGGTCTTGCCTCGATGAAAGACGGCCTTGGTTTTTGCAGTAAGCAAAGTTTGCCACTAAGTATTAGGTATTAGTTTCCACTGCAAAAGGACCACCCTGTACTTCCTGGGAGTAAAATAATATATTAGATAACTCATTTCACACATTCTGGAAAATAGTAATGTCAATATTCTGGCACGCCTTTGTAATCATTTGGCGTAAATCCAAAATGGATTCCGCTTCCGTTTTATTAACGTTTTCTTTTAAATAACCCCACAAGAAAAAGTCTAACGGTGAAAGGTCAGGAGATCGGGTGGGCCACTCCATAGGGCCTAGATGCCCAATCCAACGGTCAGGGAAGTTGATGTTCAAATATTGTCTAGCTTCTCTAGCATAGTGTGGAGGAGCACCATTTTGTTGAAATATTTTCTCCATATCAAATTCGTGGGGGTTCTTTTGAAGTATTTCAACAGTACGTGGCTCAACTTGCTATAATTTCATTAAATATCTTTTAATCTGAAGGGAATTCCCGCGAACGTTGCTTTACCCGGTCAATTAAATCTGAATCCCCCTATTGCCCACGCGCACATCAAAATATTATTAAAAACCACCCAAACAAAACCTTATCCTCAAATCTCTTTATTCATCGAGACCACCGTAAGCTGTTAAATCTTAATTATATTAAAAATTTAACACGGTCTCCGAGCGTATCTTTTTATTTCATAATTTTAATAACCAGTAGCTTGGACGCAGCTGTGTCACTTATCTTATTAAAAGACATATTTTTCTTCCTCATGTCACCTAATTTATCAATTATATATTCGTTTAATCTCCGTCCGGACAAGAGCTACACCACGAAGCCTTTATACAGGGTGTGATAAAACACTGCCGACATAATCTTGCAGGTCATTCTTTGACTAATACATAATAAGAAGTAAACTAAAACCCTGGAGCAAGTTATCACTCATCAATTGGCAAATTCTAACATATCTGGAAAAATACAGACTCGTCCACGACAGACAGTAAGGATTTTGTCCCCAAAGATTCACAGCTGATCTCCTTAGCGTTGTGATAAGCAAATAGAATAAATCTCCATGGCAAATCCCAAATTCCGTGGCGTATCCAAGGCTTTTATCAAGTATGGCATGCTGCACTTCTCAACAAACTGTTTTCTTACGGTCTAAACAGCTTTTGTGATCGAAAGTTACTTTAGAAATGGTAGAAGGGTTGATGGCCAGTGGGTTAATTCAACACGGGACGACATTCAGGATTTTCAAACAGAAGTTCCACGCATAGTCATGGATTTCGACCAGTTTCGCCAAGTTTTGACTAGATTTGTGGCTTTGTTTAGAGAAACAGGAAGTGTGAATAGAAAGGAAGGCAGTGGAAGACCCAGAGTTCGAACTGCACAAAAAGTAGAAGAACTGGGGCAAATTGTTAATGAACACGCACATACCCCTATTCGGCGTTTAAGCCAGCAAGTAAACGTACCCTACGGAACCTGCAATACAATCCTGAAATATGACCTGCATATGCACGCTTATCGTTTAAGCTCAGTTCAAGAATTGTTACCGAACGACAAGCCGCATCGAATTCAATTTTCAGAGTAGTTTATAGGTGATTTGCATAATAATGGAAACGTATTTGAAGAAAACCCTTTTTACTGACGAGGCATGGATTTACCTCTCTGGTTATGTAAATTCTCAACAACTAAGAATGTGGAGTTCTGAAAATTCACATTTCTTTATAGTGAAGCCTCTGCATTCACAATAAGTAGGCGTCTGGGCGGCTATATCAAATGAATGGTTAATTGGACCGAATTTTTTTTAAGGGACTCTCAATTCTTCGGGATATCGTAATGAAATTTTAGAACATTTTGGAAACGCATTAGACGATGAAGAGATTCGACAAGGCTACTTCCAGCAGGACAGCGCGGCGCACCAATTCACGTAACCCTTGATAATTTAATTTTTTGGAAGAATTTTTCGAAGACCGAATGATTAGTCGTAATATGTCAGTTAGGTGGCCACCACGGTTGGGTTTGATTAGGTTGGGTTGGGTTTTATGGCCACACATTAAAAACTCGGTTTTCAAAACCCTTGTGCAGGAGACTCCCTCATGTGATCACCAATGTTTTTGAGGCTGTAAAAAGAAGAATGAGAACATTTTTAAATTTGGTCACAACTGCTGCACTGTGAGCTAGAGCTCCATTCTGTTGAGAAATTAATTATTCGTTTGTGGCTAGGTTATCCAACGCAGGATCCAGTTCCAATTGAAAAAGTTTCAAATATTTTTCTGGTGATAGTGTGTTTTTCAATGTCCTTCATGAAATAAGAACCGAAAATTTAATTTCCCAAAATCCCTGCACAAACATTCACTTTACCCGTCTCTGAGTATGTGTTTGGTAAATACGTGTAGGGATTGTCGCTAGCCCATATTATTATTCTTGTATTTTGTTTTTTTTCTGTCCCATTTATACTTTCATCGGTCAATAGAATACGACTTTGCAATATTGCGATCATGATTTTGTGGACACGTCTCTCATTTAGTTTAAATTTATAGTTTTTAGATAGACGGTCACTCACCTAACTTAAAGAAGAAAAAAGAAAGCTCTAAGAGGTGACAATTCAATTTTCGAACTACTGCATCTTCGAAAATAATGCTTTCGACAAGGTATTTTCGATATGTGTTTCCAGTCGAATTAATTTTGTCATTACCACCCTTGCTGCCTATAATTACATAACGGAAATCACCCCCATATTGCTCCTCCTAATCCGATACATTGTTTTCGAGGACAGATGCGAACTGCGCCACCCTGATGAGCTTAAAAGCTGTAAAATAATGGTTGCAGATTACTACTTTACCGACTCGATGAGCCCATTTGCATATGAATGTACAATTAACCTTGTGCCGCTTGTTTCAACCCTAATTTCGGCTTAACCCTCTCCCGACTACGCGTGTACGCGTTTATTATATAACGGATTAGTCTGTATGTTTTAAAACGTTTAAATCTCCAAATTATATATCCAGAATTGTGATGTGTACAACGACATTATTATAGTTTCAATCGGACAGCAGAATCTCTTCTAAAAATCCTGCTGTCCGACTTTTTTCCGTATATACACTTTCTGCCTAGATTAGACATAATATTATCATTAAAATACGTACGTACTTTGTCTCCCCCTTTTCGATCGTCCATCTTCAGGGTATTGCTACGCCATAGACAACAATAATATAAATAATGTAAATCTGCATATCGTACGGATAGAGAGAAATGAAAGTACGGCATTCTGAAACATCGATACACACATTTTCGGATCCACAGCGTGTTCCTTTATCAGATCACGGTCTCGGAACAAAATAAATTTGCAACTACACTCGGTCAGACAAGTTGTCGTTAAATAATCGGCAGAGTTAAGTCATTCTATGGCGGCTGCATCTTAAAAGTTCGCAGAATAAGAAGTTACTTCCTTCTTCCTTAAATTTCTATCCTTATTGATGGGACCGTGTTAAGGATTTTCCGAAGATTCCAAAAATATATAATTTGTTAAGGTTTGTTTAAAGATTCTATCCAGAAATGTATAAAAACTTCGCCGGAGATACGAAAGAGGAAAGAGTGGAAAGAAGAACAGAAATAACCACAGTCACGGAAGAAGAAGTTAACGAAACCGTCAAAAAGTAAAAAATAGGGAAAGTCGCAGGAATAGACGAAATTGCACCTGAAATGCTAAAATACTTAGAAGAGGCAGGAATAAAGGTTTTTACAGAATTGTTAAACAAGGTGATAAGAGAGAAGAAATTACCTAGGGAATGGAATACCAGGATTATTCTACCATTACATAAAAAAGGCGATGTTTCCCAACAGGAAAGAGAAATAAATGATACGACAGCAAAAATAGGCAGACTGTATAATGGACTAAGAACAATATTCCTTGGAAGAAAGGAAATAACAAAGAATGTACAGGTGGAAGTTGTCTAAAAGGTAATAAATCCATCCATTCTATATGAGCGAAACATGAACTCTCACAGGTAGGGACAAGAGCAAGATAAAGGCAACGGAAATACGATTTTTGAGAAATATAGAGGGAAAACTAGAAGAGACAGAATTAGAAAGGAGGTATTTAAAAATGAACTAAAAAGAAAACCAGTACTGACAAAAATCCTTGCTTAAAACCCTTTATCTTCTAACCTAAATCATATGAAGTTACAACAAGCAACAAATATTGCTATTAAACCAAGAATATGAGACGTTCTTCGTTTTTTAACTTCAAATATTTCGCTGGTCCACAACTGGTCAGACCGTGCCACGCGGTAACACACTCAACAAAATTTATAGGTTAGATTTCTCGCAGTGCGAGAAATGCAGATTAATATATTTATCACCTTTTGGGAACAATGGGTTTATAATATCCGCTGACAATAGCTCTCGACGTGTTTTTTTATTATTGTTTCTGATATCGAGACTTGTTTTGAATACGTTCGTTCGTTGTGTTGATCGCTTTCATTGATTTATTCCTTTTGGAGGGCAATCTATTCGCAACTGTCAAAATATCGAGTTATTTTTATGGTCGGTGTAAGTTAGAGTAGCATCAGGCGAGAGTCGCAGAGTGAAGATTCCTGACGATGCATTGTGCAATCGAAGACGAAACGTCGGAAAGTTATTCCACTTTGATATGGCATAGTGCAGCCATCTTATGGGAAATTGGGACAAAAATCAGAACGCGAAATAAAACTAATATTATCATATAATTTATTTACTACGAATTTGTCGGCTAGTAGTCTAAATTTCAAACAAAACATGTGATGTGATGTGATAAAAGGAAGTGACTAGGAATTTCTTCAAAAACGTTAACTGACATATCTATTTTGGACAGGGTTGCTCTGATTTAAATCACTTGATTTAAATCAATGATTTAAATCGCGATATAAATCACATGATTTGTTTTTATAAAAATAATTGATTTAAATCCATTTTTAATTTTTGTCATAAATGTGTCTCTGCCTCAAGGACATTATAAAATTTACCTCATTTACCTACGCTACTAACGCTGATTCTTGCACATTTTCTTGCCCACATGGTTAATCCAAAAATGCCTCGAGATTAGCTATCTCAAGAAGAAAAAGATTTGGCATTAGAATTAATCAACATTCAGTACAAAAACTTAAAAAACACTAATTTGTCACAAATTGTGATAAAGTTACATGCTAAACCATTCAGTGGTTAGTAATAAATAACTAAAAATATTACTCTTTATTAACAATAATTTATTAATGTATTATCATTATTCCTATTATACCTTAGAATTGCGCCTACTTCAAAGTTCAGAACTTCGGTGTACAAGCTAACTTTGAACAAAATTACGTTTTGGTACCATTAACAACAGTTATAAATACGTAAAAATATTATTTCGTACTTTTTAGTGCTTTTTCTTTTGTGGAGCCGATTCATTTTTTTGAAAGAATTATTATAAAGTTAACAAACCTGTATTAACGCTCTCCATTACTAAAATACCACAAATACAGTACTTTCAAAATACAACTGTCCACAGCACAAGCAAAATTGCAACTGATAAAATAGGTAATGCACTACCTGTAAGTCGTCACAACTATAAAACTGGGACGATACCTCATAATTCTAGTTAGGATTTCTTTAAAAAGCCCTTAAGTGGAATGAAAGGGTCGACATTTAAATTTTTCTCCACGAGTCACTGCACTGTACCAGCAAACCCGATTTTTCATCAACGCTTATTCAAATTAAGACACATTATACAAGAGGAACAGATGTACTGTGATAAAAATACTCAAAAAACCTAAAAAATATCATATTTGGATCATTTTCAATAATAGATAAAACATCCTGTATATTTATACAGCGTGTAGCGTGGGTAGGAAGTTCATTTATTTTAGACTATATATATACCCAGGCAGATGTGCGCTTTGTGTTGCTGGGCTTTAGTTTTTTTGTTTCCTTGTCATATTGAATGCCCTATATTTCCACCTACTTGATCACTAATTACTGCTGGGGCCCATTGTTGTGGACGGTGCGCTAAAAGTTTGCATAAATTATGGGCCCCCTTTGTTTAATATTAAATCGCCTCTGGCGGTGATTTTTTTTCAACGTTGGTGATCGGGTATTTGCAGCCTCCTATTGATGCATTCGGGTTTAATGGGCTCATACAGCATTTTGTTTAGTTCGTAATCATAATACTCGAAAAGCTTATTCTCAAAAAATTATAAAGATCCGACAATTTCATTATGTAATCGTTTTAGGATGGAAGAACGTGCTAGAATTGTTCAACTTTAGGTGCTACGAAAATTCCCGTTCTTAGGTTTTGAAGTGCATTACAATCAGGGACGTATTTAAATTAAAACCAGGTGATAAACTTAATTGAGTCGGATTTGAAGCAAATCGTTTATATTATTTATATTTCTCATGGAATTAGAAAGGATTCGATGTTCCGTATACTGTGAGCGTATCGAACGTGAAGCCTGTTTATTTGTTGTTTGTTATGAAAACATCTTACCCTATGGGTACAGTTTACGAACTTAAGGAAATACGTAATTGAATCAAGAATGGTAGTAGAAAGAGATAAAATAGCATTGGAGTGTTGGAGCTCAGAAGTGTTGCTGTCTCTGTTGGTTGCTTAGGAAATACGTCTGAACACTCGGTTACACGTATGTCTTTGTCTAATGAACTAGAAAAGAAAAAGTGCGACTTATAGATTTATAAATGACTCGGAGCGACTTTAAATAAGCCTTTAGAAATAATGTATTTAAGAGATTTCTAACCTAAATTTATTATTATTTAGTAGAAAATAAAATATTTGAGGGCTTTTATTACTTTTAGTAAATCTTGTGATGCTTCTAACGTATTTTTTGTACAAAAATACAAGGGAAGATAAGATGTGGCCAATGTTTACAAATTGTGTTTACAGTGTCGCTTAGACCGGTTTGTTTTGGCTTCAGAGAATTTTAAATCATCCCGTATCCATACTTAATAAATCCATGGTCACAATATTTATACAAAAGGAAAATAAAGCAAAAAATTGTACTAAAATGAAATTAAGTTGTCCAACATGGAAAGGATGAGCATCCAGACTAAAAAATTAATGCTCGCCGTCCGATTTCTTCCGAACGGCAAGTGTCGGTTAATTCTAAAATATTTTTATACGGCGTCCATTAAAAGTTACATAGTGATACTCATTAATTAGACTATGAATATGGTTAGAAAGTACGCCATGGTATTTGAGACCATTACATCTTTATCTGTGGCGGACAGGGTGTGGCTCCAGATTATTTCATCCGAGCTCTTAATGTGGGCGACGAACGACTTGGTCATTGTCAGGTGTAAATTTCTCGTGCCTTTTTATCATTGGCGTACGTCGACTGCAACGCAATAAACTGTAGAATTTCTTGTTTTTAATATGGTTATATAGTTATAAATACGCTCCTGTATGTCCCTAAGGGCATTTATTTTAAAGCTTAATTATCCCTTGATCCGAAAACGCTAAGAAAGTTGGAGAAAGATAGAGTAAAATACAGAGTGTGTCGAAAGTATCGATGTATGTAGTGGGCAAAAAATTCATAAAATCGAAATTTAATCGCCGATTGCTCCTTTCCTATAAAGAATAAAGGACTTTAAAAGAATGGATATCACGTATTTTGATGAGCCCTTTGAGACAATGCAAATAGATTTTTGATTTAGATCCATCTTGACCCCCAAAAAAATTAGAAACCGCGAAAAGTTTGGGTCAAAAATCGTAATATTCAGTTTTTCTCAAATTTTCCCAATTTGCAGTGGATTTAGGTATAGGAAAATGTATTGCAAAAAGAAAGTACTTGAGTTTTTAAAGTTGGACTTGTCAAGCCGTTTTTCGATCGGACCTACCGTTTTCGAGTTATTAAGTACCAAAAATGGATCTGCAAATGGTCCTTTTCGCCTTAAAAAAATTCAAAACAATTACTTCCCATTTCCCGATCTTCACCAACATCAATAGTGTTCTGTAACCCTGGGTCCTCTACAACCTCCGAAAATTTTAATCAAATTAATCCAAAGTTGCGACCTGTACCCGATTTCAACGGAAATCGCGGAAATTTCGACTTTGACGTTTAATAGCTCCAAAACCAAACATCCTGTGTAACTGAATTTTTTACTGAAGCTAGTGCCACTAACTCTCTATTAACTCAAAAAGTTTGAACGTTTTGACTTTAACCGTTCCCGAGAAAAAAATTGAGAAAGTGAAAATGTCCACAGTCGACAACATCTCAACATTTCCTCAAACACAGGGCAGACGGAGGGAGGGGGGTATACAGACCGTAAATATTTGTAGGACACCCACCAGTAGTCAAGGATTTTAATAACCCCTCCAGCAGACTTGTTTCCATTTATAAAAAGAAAACAGAATTAATAGTTAACTGAAATTAATTTTTTTCATTCACATACCTACCCTTTCTCCCCCATAAGACACCACTGTATCATCAAGAAAATATCAGCGCGGTCAGCAGTTGTTCATTATGCTTTACGCAAATATACTCTGTATATACGTTACAGGTAACACTTAGCTTAGTACGGCCAGTCGAGTGGGATTACAGTCCATGTTTCTCGAAACCCATCATCAATAATAACAAATATGATCGTCATTTACATTTATTTTACGCTCCACAAGGTTTATAACACTCTTTTTTCATACCACAAACCCGACAACACCTGTCCGTGTTTTATGGACGATCTTTTCTGGTATTCTGGTGAAGATGTTTAACAAAAACGTACTTACGACGGACAAAATGTATTAAATTATTCCTTCTAAAGACTGTCTAGGCAATTGGACTTTAATAACACTGAAAAGAAGCCTGTTTCAATCTACATGTCTGCGGATGAGATTTAAAAGGGGACAAATGGATCAAATTTTGCAAGATACATACGTAAAAATGCCACTCCTAATAAAAGTTTTTGTTCAGGTTGGGTTGGGTTGGGTCAAAGTCAAATTCAAAAGATCTTAAAACACAAAAAAATTAAACCCTTCAAGAAACATTTTAATCAAGCTTTAGAAAAGGAAGATTCAGCAAAATGACTAGATTTTTGTAGCCAAAAGCCCGGCCGATATACTTTGAGACCTACTTTACTGTAGGTCGAATAGGCGGTATGGTCATATTTACAGACGATGCGGCTATCTGTGCAGTAAATGAGAAAAAAGCTACAAAAGCCCTAAATCAAACAGATGAACGGATGCCAACAAAAACTCTGGTAACAACCCCGTTCTTAAAAAAAAACAATTAGTCCCCAGGTTCGTTACTAATTTTTTATCACCCCAAATTCAGAATTGTCAGTGACACAAAAAATCTCATAAAAAACAAAGCCTCATACCCAAAACAAGCGATTTTTTACCACGCCAACTACAATACCGGGGATTAATTGAAACAAAAAACTACACAAAAACAGTCGAATGCACGCCGCATACGTCACATCTGTCACGCGACGCTCTTTTGTCGCGAAACAAAAGAACTACCGGGTAACTCGATAATCGCAACTTGACAATCAACGTTTGACTGTTAAAACTTATAATTGGAGATCGCCTGTGGCGATATTTTTATTAATTACTGTATAAATTAAAGATTTCGATTGCCCCTGTATAGAATTTGAGAGCACTTAAAGGTGGGTTTGTTAGAGCTGGGGGTAAATTTCTAGTTAAATTGATGTCCTGGGGAGTTAACAGTTACACAGATTTTTATTATCTGTAATAAATTGATGTTTGTAAATTGGTATTCAACAGTAACATGACTGATAAGCCCATATTTAGCCTATTTTATAATTTAAATATTTGTTTTGATGCATATTTCTGTGGATTGGTGCAAGAAGGGCCAATGTCATATTATTTTAATTTCCAGTTCTATGTCCCATATTGTAGTTCATTTATTGTCCTATACCGTATCCAATTTATTTTGAGAATGATGACAGAAACCCATTTTACAACGGAGAGATCAATTATGTCTTTCTCTCATGTTCTTTCTCTCTCATTTTTTTCTCTCTCGTCTTTTTTCTCTCTCATACTTTTTACGGCTGGTAGAAAGTTAGGTTATGAGAAAGATAAACATGACATATTATTTGAAGCCTGTCCCATAATATAAGTTGATTTTGCAGTGTAAAAATATACTTAAAAAGTTTATTTAAAGTATTAGCAGCCTTAATTCCTGTGTTCTATGAATCTGGGACTGACTAACAACTATTGAAATATTACGCAAGGTACATATTTATTCTCCTTTAGATTACTTGGACCGGGCGTGATGGGAATGAGTAACAGGAACGCCGACCCGATATAAAGTTGAGAATAGTGGGCATTGCAGAAGATTTCTCTAGTTATTGAGAAAGTAGTGAAAATTTCGCCCAGAAACGTTTGGTTTTAGTTTAAAGCTAAAGTCCCAGTGGCATTACAAAGTGTATCTATCCTTCTGGAACAAAGACTCAACATTAACAGTTAAAAATTGTGAAACTACTTGGTATATTCGATTAAACAATTTTTATCGCGTCTTTAACTTACACAAACGTCACTGTTCGTAGGTAGGCTGTATTATAGATCCATTGTCATTATATATCGGAGAATAGGGAATTTTTTTAACCATATTATGAATGTTGTTTAAAAACTTTTCCTTTGATCCTTTTATTGCAAATTATTGGTTAGAGGGAGTATACTTGAGTATCAAAGAGGGTTCTGCAAATTAATGGCATTTTTCGACAAAAAAAAATTCAAAAGAATTACTTGCCTCACCAGTTTCAATAGAGTTCTGAATCTCCGGGTCCTCTACAACCTCCGAAAATTTACATCGATTTAATTCACTTTTGCGACCTCTACCCGATTTCAAGGAAAATCACGGAAATTTCGAATTTGACGTTTAATAGCTCCGAATCAGAACATCCTCTATAACTGATTTTTTTACCGAAGCTAGTTGAACTGTTCCTCTATTAGTCCAAAAAATTCGATTGCTCTCCCTCTGACTATTTTCGAGAAAAACAAACCTGCTTGACTTTAGGTTAAGCTTGACGTTAACAGATTGGCACTTATTTTTGATGATCTCCTGACGTCATTATTCATTAACGACAAATGGCTGCTTTTTAAATTATTGTAATAAATTATACCGAGAATTTTATACCAGTTGTTTTAAGCCAATCAGATGCCTTATTTTTGACAGGTTGCTATGGCAACAACCCGAATTTTTCGGAAATTTTTTCGGTCACGTGACCTAGTTGAAAAATTAATAAGTGATAATTTCCCTGGCTTGACAGCTGTCACGTGCAGATGTCAGAATAACAACAGAAGCGTAGATTAAGTTTTACAAATATTTATTTTCAATTCAATAATAAGTAGGTAGGTACATGTTATTTATTGTTATCATTTCTTGACTGTCTTTTCCGAAACGCGTCATTTTATTTTTGTACTCAACTCAATCACAAACAAAATTTTACTAGGCACGCCTTTGAAACGTCAAAGTGTCAAAAAAGTAATTAAATAGCCACCTTATATTAAAACACCAAACCTCAAACCAAAATAAACGCTTGCCAAATTGTCAAAATTTGTATTTTTTTTTTAAATAATTTTTGGTATAAAATTTTCGTACCGAATCTCCCGCAAGCTTGAATTAATCTCCGAAAATTTTTTCTCTGTTGCGAATTTTTATAAGAAAATTTCCCTCGGCTGGCGAATCGGGAAACTTTCAAGAAATTCGCACCTCGAAAAAATTTTCGGAAATAATTCAAGCTCTAGGGAGATTATAAGTGAAAAGTAAACATTTTTTGTAGCTAAATTATCCTAGTAATTTTCGTCAAAATATTTTTTTGGGTTTGTAATGACTTCCTTAAACGATTTATACAATAAAAAATGCATATTCCTTGGTAGATATTTCTAGGGCTCCCAGTAGACAGGGATTCCAAAAACACGAAAAGGAAGATTGTTCATGTCTTCTAGAAAGAAATTTGGAGGTAATAACTAACCCTAGAGATATTTTCATTGATGCATATTTTTAGCCTCTTTACTAAGTAAATATTTCTAGGGCGCCCAGTAGTAAGGGCGTTTAATAACTCTTAAAGGTGTCTTTTTCCTACTCCAAAAGAGAGTTTGAAGATAACTAGCTCTAGCATCGCGTTTTTTATTTAATCTTATTAAATAAATTTCTTGAATACGATCATTAGCACTTGACAGAATGCGATCGGAGCCTCCGACTATTTAAATAGAAAAAACCCACCTCAAATCGCAAAGTTTCGGACGATTCAGACGGACCTCAGACCTTTGACCTCCGAGAATACCGAACAAGCGGACTAATCATGACTATTGAACCTGGGATTGAACTACGGCGTGTCTCTGTCTCGTTATACGCAGAGAAGAAGAGATGGTATCTCCAGTAATTAACAAATCCGTGACCCCTCGAGAGGATTCCACTTAATGTTTTTAAAGCATCGAGTCATCACTGATCATTTATCTCAGGAATTAATTGTTCCGCCCAGTCAGGGCGCAATGACAAAAGATTTATTGTATCGGAAAAAATAATTTACATTGAATAATTCAATCACTGCGGGGCAGTGCCGGTGCTCCGCTTGTTTATGAATTTGGGCACCTCAAGGAACGCGCCTTGTATGGTATTCACTGCTGGCTAGGTTTGTTTCAGAACCTTCGTCTTTCCTCTCTAGGGCTTCCAGTAAACAGAAGAAAGAAAACACCCTAAGAAGACTTGTTTCCTCCTAGATAAAATTTAGGTGTATTAACTTCAGGAACATTTTCCAATGCATATTTAGCCTCTTTGTTAAAAGTTCGACACCTTGATGAATATTCAGCCTCTGTTTAATATTTGACACGTTAATCATTGAATCGCACCCAAAGAAGGCTTGTTTCTTCCTAGACACAAGTTTTGGTGTATTAACTAACTCTAGGAACATTTTTTTAGCATATTCAGCCTCGCTGTCAAAAGTTTGACTCATTGATGCATATTCAGCCTCTTTGTTTAAAATTTTACACGTTAGTCAATGAATCGCACCCAAAAGAGACTTGTTTTTGCCTAGACAAAAATTTTGGGGTATGAACTAACTCCAGAAACATTGTTTTAAGCATATTTAGCCTCTTTGTTTAAAATTTAACACGTTAAGCATTGAGTTGCATCCAAAGAAGGCTTGTTTCTGCCTAGGCAAAAATTTTAGTGTATTAACCTAACTCTAGGAAGATTGTTTTAAGCATATTTAGCCTCTTTATTAAAAGTTTGACATATTGATGCATATGCAGCCTCTTTGTTTAAAATTTGACAGGCATTGAATCGCACTCAAAAGAGGCTTGTTTCTGTATAGACAAGTGTATCAGCTAACTCTAGGAACCTTTTTTAATGCATATTTAGCCCCTTTGTTTAAAATTTGATACGTTAATCATTAAATCGCACTCAAAGGAAGCTTCTTTTGCCCAAAGGGAAATTTAGATTCAGTAACTAACTCTAGGGACCTTTTTCAATGCATATTTAGCATGTTTCTCAAAAATTTGACACATTGATGTATATTCAGCCTTTTTGTTTAAAATTTTACACGTTAATCAATGAATCTCGCACATAAGAGGATTGTTTCTGCCTAAAAAAAATTTTGGTGTATTAATTATTTTTAGGAACATTTTGTTAAACCATATTTAGCCTCTTTGTTAAAAATATGACACATTGATACATATTCGGCCTCTTGGTTCAAAATTTAACACCTTTAATCATTGAATCGCCCCCGAAGGAGGCTTGTTCTTGTCTAGAGGGAAATCTAGATTCAATAAACCAACTCTAGCAACATTTTTTAATGCATATTTAGCCTCCTTGTTAAAATTTTGCTACATTGATGCATATTCTACCTCTTTGTTTAAAATTTGAGAGTTTAATCATTGAATCGCACCCAAAGAAAGCTTGTTTTTGCCTAGAGGGAAATTTATATTTAATAACTAACTCTACGAACATTGTCCAATGCATATTTTTAGCATATTTGTTAAAAGTTTCATACACTGATGCATATTCAGCCCCTTTGTTTAAAATTTGACACGTTAATCATTGAATCGCACCCAAAGAAGGCTTGTTTCTTCCTAGACACAAGTTTTGGTGTATTAACTAACTCTAGGAACATTGTTTTAAGAATATTTAGCCTCTTTGTTAAAAGTTTGACATATTGATGCATATTTTGCCTCTTTGTTTAAAATTTGACACGGTAATCATTGTATCGCACCCAAAAGAGGATTGCTTCTGCCTAGACAAAAATGTAGGTGTATTAACTAACTCTACGAACATTTTTTAATGCATATTTAGCCTCTATGTTAAAAGTTTGACACATTGATGCATATTCACATTCTTTATTTAAAATGTGAGACGTTAATCATTGAATCGTACCCCATGGATACTCGTTTTTGCCTAGAGGGAAATTTAGATTCAATAAATAACTATTTTATTTTTATTAAATCATATTCAGTCTCCTTGTTAAAAATTGACACATCACTGCCTTGCTAATCATTAAATCGATTCAGTCCAACGATTCCCGAGTAAATCAACTTACTAAAAATATTGGTAATGTTGCGCACTGAGTATCGTAAATTATTAACCTAGAAACATTAGTTTGGTAATGCCAAATATTTTTTATGTCGTAATGAATTCGATTAATTTTAATTAAATTTTTTAGGATTACTCTCAACGATTCGTTCCTTGTAATTGTCTGACAGTGGTTGACTCACAAGAAAATACGAAATATGAGAGGTGATTTGTAGGGGAACGATGCAAGGTGCGACATAAGTTTGCTTTTAAATCCTGTATGTATTAGGAAAAAAATCAAAATGGGCAGTGACTGTGAAGTCCGGTCCTGCAATTTCTTATAGCTTAACAAACCACGAGTCGTCAGGTATGGTATAGGGTTTATTCGTCGCTAAGAACGAAAGTATTGCAACATTAGTGTACTTTCCAACATGCCCACGTACACCGAAAAGTTATAACGAAACATCCGGACCGGGGCCACATTGAAAATTACCCCATCCCGCTATCATCCCATTAATTATCCCAGAAACAACTGCGAAGCGCCGCCACCGCCGTAAATCACCGATTATTAGCGAACCAACAATTTAATTTCCGAAGCAACGCCGTTGCTCGTAATTAACGAATATATCACAGTACGAATTAGCTGTAACCTAGAAGCTGCCACGATGCCAGGTCTTGTAATTTGACTAGTGTCTTTGAGGACAGTTTCGCCAAATAACAGCAGAATTCATCAAAGTTATTGTAATGTATGAATAGAAAAAATAGTCCTTAAATTTCTGCAGCCGCTCCCAGGTTTATTGAGGTTTGCTTCTTGAAGTACAGCTAAAAAGTTAAAATCTGTACCTGCTGCAAGTCCTACGAATATTTTATCTAGCTAGATATTAACTTTAAAATAATACATTGTTTTTGGATCACTATAAGTACGACGAACACTTAACACTATCCTTACAGATGGCAACGTTGCTTATTAAACAAAATGGCGGCATTTCCGGTACTCGGGAGTATGTTTTAAATCTCCAGTGTTAATTTCCGAGCCTGGATAAACGTAATTGAGTTATAATGGGTTAATGGACCGGACAGCTTCAATATGGCTATCATTTACATATTCGTTACGCTATGTAGTGTATTTATTGCAAATGTACGGTTTTAATACCGAGTGTTTTCCCTGATCCAGGCGAATTGATCCTTATTTAGCCTATTTGTTAAAAGTTTGACACTTCATTACAATAAAGCGTCCAGTAAAATGTTTCCAGGGCTTCCAACAGTCAGCGTTTTTTGGCAGCACTTAGAAAAGGCTTATTTCTACTTACAAAAATAAGGTGGGATCAAAAAAAACGCACTCAAAGTATGCCGTGGAATGAATCACGCATGTCTTGAATTAGTACTTTTGAAAGGTAACTTAGGTAAAAGGTATAGGCGAATGAAAAAATAGAACCGTCCAGTTGTGAAGTTTTTATTTTTAAGAAAGTTAAATACGGTAATCACGGTAGAACAAAAAGCTTTTATGATCGAAAGTTACCTTAGAAACAATTACTCTTATTTAATATAATGAAGAATTTCTATTATATCAATGCTTATACTTATATTTCAAACAAATGAAACACGCTTTATTATTTTAAAATAATTTTTATTTAGTATTGTTAAACATACATTGTTCAGACATTCTGTAAACATTTAAATATAAAAAACACATTATATTAACACCACACTGACGCGAACACCGTAAACTTTTTATATTTATTTCAGCCCAAATATAGGATCGGCTTCTTTGCAAAACTGTCTGCTTTTGGCTTGTATGGGTACAGGATGCAAGATGGAACAAATTTGACGCATAACACTGCATTCGAATCTCCTAAATTACAGCTAGATTTGGTGGAAACCATGTCTAAAAAATACAAATTCAACAATAAACTTGCGATCTTATTAATGTTAATAGTTTTTTAACAATACGTATCGGCTGAGTAAAAAGTCTTTTAATTTATAATAGACCAGTAAAGAGAGATTTACAAATAAAAAACAATCTTATTCTTGAAAATCGTTTAGATGTGTTTTATTAACCACAAAACACTGAAAAGAGTTGCAAAGTCCCAAAAATCTATTATTTTGGCGTATAACGCAATAAACAAACAGGCTGCAAGCTTCGACGTTCGACGATTGAACGAACAAACATCAACAGCACAATTTTAACCCCTCCCTCCGCGAGCAATAGAACTAATATTTCAGCTAACAATAGAACTCATTGAATTAATATTTTTTATTATTTCTCTAATACCTTATATATTTTACAACAGTGTTTAGATTAATAGAAATGATATAAGAATAATTCACTTAATTTTTGGATTTTATTATTTAAACTGTAGTTCTTGTTCGTTTAATAAAATATATTTTAATTTGAATCACACAGCCCACAAATAGCTATTTTTCACCCAATTATATTTGAGAATTCTCGTCACATAATTTAAAGTTTTAGCTTAAAATAATAGTAATTTATAGGTTTCCAATAGTATTTTTGTAATTGAAAAAATGGTAATATAGTTTTCAAAGGAGTAAGACTACTTTTGAACTCCAATGATAAATCTATATTTAAAGCAATGTTTTTGTTTTGGTTATGTCAATGATGTTTTGTTGAAACAGTATTAACTTTAATATAACCAAAGTGAGAGTGGTCAAGAATAATACTATTATTGAAAATAGCATAGCAGTTTTTTCTGTGTATCGATGCATATTTATCTTCTTTGTTAAAAATTTTACCAAACCCAACAACTGCGAAATTTTTTTAGTACCTACAGTTCATCTCCTAAAGTAACGTAATACATTTCTCCCAGATAGTAAAAGTCATCTATTTGACAGGAACCAATAAAATCAAAGCATTATTGAATTGGAACTGAAAAATTGTGTGTTCAATCCGTCTAATAGCCCATTGTCAGACTTTTAACTTTGATTGTATATAATGTGGGCGAGTTCATTTAAAAAATAATTTCCTGTGCCGTACAATGAATATAATTACCGCCGAGTTGGGTGTAATGACATCTATTAGAGCGGTAACAGTAAATTTTTTTAAATGACATTTTAATTAATTTATATAGGCATCATTTAGTTTGTATATTGTGCTTGGTAAATAAAACTGTGATTTACTTTTAATACATCACGGTTTGAGAGATATAAGACATCGGGAAATAACTAATTACGTACTGAAGTTTGCCTACCATATTAATATTTTGATTTAGATTTTGGTTTGTACATTAGGAAGTGTTGTCTTCATACCTATGCCACTCGTGGCTTGTTCTTGTTTCATTCTTACTTTAATATCAACAACAATAACAAAAATAAGTTTCATAAATAACTTAAAAAAGGAGTGTAGATTGTAAGAATTTTAATTCGCCTGTAAACTTACACCATACCTTAAACGAAATACCTCCAGAAACAGTCTTAATACATACGGCTTTACATGGAAAAAATATTCAAGCTTTCTAAAAACCGGGGTAATAAATTTTTTGCAAGCAGTGCGAAGTATAACCGAAAAGATATGCGAAATATTTAATCAAGGATCGAGATACGAAGTTATTTTGAAGGCGGATTCTGTGGAAAAATAAATACTTTTTCTTTACTGTTTTATTTAAGAAATCAAAGAATTTTCAATCATTATTACAAGCACGCCCTGACTTCGATTTGATCATGTCCATCCCAGCAGATCATTAGTCAATACGTCTAAAGGCTGGGCTACAATAATTATGATTTAGTTATACAAACACTGAGATGAGATGATCCTCACACCAGGTGATTAATGGCTAATGCCTGGCGTATACAGGGTATTCAAAGAAACAGGAGCCGGAGGAGGAGTAATTACCCCTGTAGTATTTTGTTTAGACTGTACCTACTGCTCAATTTAGTGCTACGAGGAGCAAAAAAAGACAATACACTGACAAAAGTATTTTAAGAAATATAATATAAAAGCGCCACTAAAAGGGCGTATTAAAGGAGACAATTCTTGAATTATAAGGACATTTAGAATCATACAAATGATCCCTTGTTTTTGTCGTAAACACTCTATAAAGATATGTGACGTTCTGCGTAAGGTTTGAGCCAGGGAGGAGGTTTCTCAAGTCGCTCAGGTAGGGGCATCTTCAAGGCCGTTTTAAATTTTCCCAGCACGTGGGGCTCAAAAATATAGTACACGAGCATACCGAAAGCACTATGTGTGTGTGGGGGGAGTGGAGTAAAAAAAATCTAAATTTTGTACCTTGATTGACCCCGTATAAGTTGAAAAAGATGGAATCACAGAAGAAAAGGAACTCTTCATTTTATAACACACTACTCAAAATGACGTGTTATATGCGAAGAAGCTGGATAAATAAGGGGCATTTAATAGAATTTACGTATATATTTCTATTACAAATCTTACATAAAGACAAGGGGCATATTAGGTAGAATGGTTTAAGTTAGACATTTCTTTGGTAGTGCAGACGATAGGTGAACAATGGCCCTTATTTCCCTACCTCCTTTTATTCTAATTTTAATTGCCTTTGCAGGAAAGCCCTTGTGATTCTTAGTTACAATTAATAGAAAGAAACCAGGAAATAAACATCCCTAGTCATAATTGCTTAAGACTGCCACAATATTTTCTCGAAAGAACTTACTAATCGCCTTTTTCACATCTTGAACAAGCGTCTCTATGTCTCTGCGCTTGACAATCAATGAAATTATGCCTGTTATTACCATCATAAGAGAGACCAGAATGGTATTAATAAAATATATGTGTGCTCTAGATGGTCGCAGAACAATAGGGCTTATAGGGATTAAGAATAGAGGAAAAAATAATGGAGCATTAAGTGGGCATACGTCTGGGAGCATGATGAAGCTGTTTCGCAGCGAGTCACAAAAGTGTGAAGAGGTGCACGCTATTTATTTTTATAATTTAACCTAATTTTAATAGATAGATCTACTGTATTCAAAGCTAAGGCTTCATTAAAGTCCACATTATTAATTTAAAGCAACTATTGTCTTTTTTCCATGCACATACCCGAAAATTTTCAGTCTCGATAATGCCTTACCGGTAATTATTAATAAAATCCGTTCAATATGATCCCGCGCGATCGACGTGGGCTCAAACTTTGATAACACGCGCGCCCCCTGCCGGGCCGAAGGCAAACCAACGGACGGCTGGACACCTGGGGTTCCCCGATAACATCAGATTGAAAAGGTTATAATTAATTGTAGTTTTATATTTTGTTTAATCATTCTATTAGAACCCGATGCGATGGTACCATTTAAAAACTTAGTATGGTACCTCGCCGATATTCGAAGAATTCCGTTTGTATACGGAGTTGTAGAAAGATGTCGTTCCTCGACTTATACAGGGGTGTATGTAAAACTTTGTGACATGGGCGATTATTATTCAGTGTGTAATTAGTGTTTCTCTTCACTCTTCACTACAACATTCCTTTTTCCAAACAAGTCTAGAACATCCCACTTCTCTCGCTTATGGATTATGGAACAGATTGCCTGCAGATGTTTTCCCTTACCCTCCCAACCCCAAGGTGGGGCTATACATGAGAAATTGAACATAAACCGGATTTTCCTAGAGTCTCCTATAATCGAATTATTGTAAAATAGTAAAAGAGAAATAACACTGACCCCCAGAATTAAAAAATAACTCCTCTTAGCGTAAAATTCAATGCGTCTCATGCCGGCCATTTGAAATTGCAATTTTCTCAGGGATCAAAGATGATTCCAGACGAATGCGTCTTTTGTGCCAGAACTTTCCATCGATGGAATTTCCAGAGATCAGATTTGTGCATGCCTGAGCAATGGTCCGATGGGATTAAGGGAAAATTTGAAGCCAAATGGGGTGGCCGAAAATAATTAGAGCTTTTGGCGGCCGTAATACGTACGCGGCTTTGTGAAAAGTTTTCTTAAATGTTTTAAATACATTTTAACAGGGTTAGGAGATCTAAAACTGGTATATTTTTGCCCCATTTTCACAGAAAAATGTACCAAGCTTGTAAAACCAATAATACTCACTTTATTCGTAAAATGGGAAAGATGCATATTATTACAATTCAAATAAATCTGAAATACTTTTTTTTGTTTTCTCTACATAAATTAAATGTTTATGGTAATTGTTTTTATCCATGTATTTTGGTTTTTATTAACCAAAAACAAAGATTTTCTATTCAAGAATTTCATATTTACTATAACATAAAAATATAAGGGGTATGCAGGTATTAAATAATGGCAATTTTCAAGGTTTGTTTTGGCTGACTGAAATATATACGAACATTTAATGAATAGTTCCGAAAATATACACACTGACGTAGAATTATATGTAGAATTCGATTTTGATATCGTCTGAGTGAGGATATGGCTGATTGAATCGGTATAACCGGATTTTTCAGGCAGGATCTTGAAAAAAAAATTCTTTAATATGCATCTTATAATAATAAAAAGTTATAGGTGGCATATAGTAAATATGCATAAAACTTCCACTGACCAAGATAATGAGCTAGTATGAACACTAAATGGGATATAGGGTTGCCACCTTTTGGGCATTCTTACCAGGGACGTCATCTTCGAAATCTTTCACCTTCACCATTTTTCATAAAAACTAAAAGTTGCTAGTCGCCAAAGTAGAGTACTACATTAAAATATACGATGACTAAGAAGAAAATAATATTGAGTACATACCAATCAATAAGAGCGAATTACTTAAAAGGGTAAGCTACTCTGACTAACTCCTGGACGTAAATAGAACGCAGATAGGAATATCGGTAGGAATGGCACCGCAATATCGATAATATAAAATTAGGTATGTTTATATTGATCGATAAGATAATACAACATAAGTTAATAAAACAGCAGAAAATAGCCATGTTTATTAATTTTGCAAAAAAATTTAATATTTTTTTTGCTTCAATATATGATTCCGGGATAATCCCGGGTCCCGACTAACGTTTTTTGTTGCCGGGACGTAGCCTAGAATTCCGGGATGATCCCGGCCAATCCGGGACAGGTGGCAACCCTAATGGGATAATATGAAAAATCACTAAAAAATACATCAAATTCACGACGGTGTAACTTTTTTAGAGGCTGAGATATCGATTTGAATTTCGGATATGTTATAGAACGTACCTTTCTCTATAGGCTACCGCCTGATTTAAATAGTGACAAATTTCGGTCAATCTTTTGTGAATTTTTTCCCGAACGCATGCACGCGATCATTTAGCGATCGATAATAATGGATGAAAGAAAAATTCCGTATAGATATTGAAAAACTGATAGGTTTTTCGTGTTCTACTTGGTCAAATTAGTGCAAAAAGAGATTTTTATCGACATCTGAGAGGTTAAAATTTTTTCGATTTTTATTAAATTCTTATCGAAAAATGGCAATTTTCAAGGTTTATTTTGACTGTGTGAAATATATACGAGAAATTAATGAATTGTTCTTAAAATATACATACTGACGTAAAATTCTATGTAAAATTCAATTTTGATATCGTCTGAGTGAGAAAATGACTGATTGAATCGGTATAACCGGATTTTTCACAAATTCAGCACTTGCGCGCGACCATTTAGCGATCGCTAAAAATCGAAGAAAAAAGATATTTCCCGTATAGATATTAAAAAACTGATGTTTTTTTCGTGTTCTACGTGGTCAAATTAGTATAAAAAAAGATTTTTGTCGACATGTGAGAGGTGAAAATTTTTTCAATTTTTATAAGGGGTAGGTATTAAATTTGTATCGAAAAATGGCAATTTTCAAGGTTTATTTTGGCTGTGTGAAATATATACGAAAAATTAATGAATTGTTCTTAAAATATACATACTGACGTAAAATTCTATGTAGAATTCAGTTTTGATATCGTCTGAGTGAGAAAATGACTGATTGAATCGGTATAACCGGATTTTTCACAAATTCAACACTTGCGCGCGATCATTTAGCGATCGCTAAAAATCGAAGAAAAATGATATTTCCCGTATAGATACTAAAAAACTGATGTTTTTTTCGTGTTCTACGTGGTCAAATTAGTATAAAAAAAGATTTTTGTCGACATCTGAGAGGTGAAAATTTTTTCGATTTTTATAAGTATTAAATTCTTATCGAAAAATGGCAATTTTCAAGGTTTATTTTAACTGTGTGAAATATATACGAAAAATTAATGAATTGTTCTTAAAATATACATACTGACGTAAAATTCTATGTAGAATTCAGTTCTGATATCGTCTGAGTGAGAAAATGACTGATTGAATCGGTATAACCAGATTTTTTGGTTGATGTCAGTCAATATTTTGAAAAAAATAAATTTTAATATGCATCCCGTTGTTTTTTCTCACGTATATGGACTTGGGCCTTGATAGGACTTTATCTGACTAGAAGGGGACGGTGACGACTTTATCACTTCCACAAGTGGGCGAGATTAATTTATCTCTAATATTAAAAATGTTTAAAAAATATTCATAGTTTATTTTGGTATTTTGGTTTTTAACATTTTTTTTATTTTTTCAAAACCACGATAACGTACCAAAAAATCCCTATTTGGTTACAAAGTGTATTTTTGTACTACAACAACCAAAATGTATCAAATTTGGTACAACGGTACCCAAACGGCAACGCTGACATGCATATTATTCCTTTGAGGTTATGGCAAGATCTATTTTATTCTATTTGATGAACTTTTTTCGTTTTTTCAGACAGTTTTGTAAAATCATCTATAAGAAAACAAAGACAAGTTAAGGGAACCTTTTGCAAAATATTTTGGCTCAAAAGAAAAAACGCAGCCAAAGATCTTCTGTCCTGTGCTTTGTACGAGACTGATATAGATCTTCAATGCGCGAGGGTGTATTTCTTCTTCTTCTTGGACCCAAAACCTATTCGAACTTTTTATTGAAGCAGATATTGTCCGGACTGATATTAAAACAATAGCCTCCCACTGAGTGCTGAATAGTACCCATACAGGTGCGGTGGGAGTACTTTGCATAATATACAGGGTACGTCGTAAAAACTATTTAAGTCTGTGTAATAAGTACTAGAGAAAGAAGTACTTTATACAGATTTTTACAGGCTATCTCAGTTTTGTTACTAAGTAAACCTGAGGAAAAGTAAAAGTTAAATACGTGAATACTGAAAAAATAACTAAAACAAGGAAGATTTCAATCGCACCTTGGATGACTCCCACCTCCTCGCAGCCCTGATCATGCGCCATGCGATTTGACAGATTTTCCTCACCTCAAAATTGCATTATTTTAAAAGAATCATCAAATTGGTTTGTTATACGACAGAATTCCTCAAACCACCTTTATGTCCGCATCGTTTTTTGACACCCTGTATTTTTATTAAGCACTACAAATCTCCATTGGTACCTTTTTATTCTTGTTTGATCTGTATTGTGTCTCGGACGTTAACTTCAGATGGTATCTGGTCGTACCCGTGGGTTTTATTATTAATTTGATGTTAGCAGACACCATTGTGCCCATTGGTATAGATTTTATTTGTGAAAACAATTGTTAATTATGGTATTTTTCGAGATTCGATAAGGGACTAAGAGCAAATAAGCATAAAATCCCCCTAATAAAAATTCCATAATAACCTTCACCTTATCAAACTAATTAACACTATCTCATTGTCTTATTTTCCAGAAAACCATCTCAGGAAACAAACGTCTATGTGTAATAAAACAATTTAGCCCAAACAGAGATCAAATTAAAGCCCAATAGACGAAATGAGCTGAAAGTAAAAGATACTATCTTTTGGAAGACACTAAACTTGTCCTTTATCCGTAGAAAACGAACTAAGAGGACTAGCGTAGCTGAATTGGCACTTATTTCGTCGGAATAGGTATTTAAAAACAGTTTTTTTTTTGGTAGTTTTATCAATATTTGTCATTTGCTTAACCTAAGGTACTGTTTTATTCAGGACAGTACTCTTTTAACATCACTGTTCTGGGTGGTTCATTATTAATACCATGCTTAAAAAACTACACAGTTTTCAAAGCAATTTACTCAGCCAAGAAGTATAACTTTAAAATTACATCAATTAAACTTTTTTCAAAAGAGTAATTGTATTTCGTACGCCAATGGACTACGGCAAACAAACCCAATAAATAAGTTCGGTACGACCAGAGAGGCGCATAATTCTTCCATAACTAGCTGCATATGCAGTCGCATTTTTAATTTCCCCATTCCCAGAATCATATTGTGCGTCCTCGGCGGTACTCCCGCAATAAACAAGGATTTAATCTGGCTGTCCCCGTAAAGCACGGCACTGTCAAACGCTCCAATTGCCGGGATGATCGTAAAGTACGTAAATGAACGATAAATTTTCAGATCGGTGTCTATATGCGTACAAGTATACTAATGATTCACAGAATACGCCTACGTCTTATTGAATTCGAATTAAAAATTGGCACTGCACGGTCGGGTACTGTCTCTTGTGTACGAACGGGACAGTACTGTAACGAATTGCCATTTTTTAAGCCAATTTTATAGCGGGCCTCCCATTTCACCGGACTCGGTGTCACCAGACTTTTAGGGTGTCCCAAAATCTCTAAATTCCTCACTTTTACCGTCTCGGACGCATTTCTTTTATTACCACCAAAACAAATAAATAAACCGTGATCTTCGGTCCAATGTATGTTTATCTTTTATCATGAAGAAAATATTAACCATAAAATTCACCCATTAAAACACCCATGGTCAAAACCGGAAATATATAAATTAATAAGAACTGGCCCAACAAATGACAGACCCACCTCATAGAAAACCAAGTTGAAAAATACTCATATTAATACCTCGGACCAAATTGGTATAGATCTAACGCTTAAAAAAGACAACCATTAAGAAGGCCACGCCTTTAAATGGTACTTGGGTCTCCTACGCGCGGTATTCGGTACCGTCGACTCACAAAGTAATCAGGCAGCACATCAAAAAATGTAAAGTCCAGACAAATCATTTTTTCAATCAATCAAAGCTGCTATGCTCGATTTCAAATTTTTATGTCGAATAGTTTCAGAGACAATCACCTGTCTCTGAAAAAAAACGAGATTTTTAGGAACAAAATTCATGGAAAAAATTAGCGATATTTTTTCAGGAAATCAATACTTTTTTCGTTGACTGTACAACTGTTGGTCACTCACGGGTTCAACATCACAATAGCCCTACGGGTATGCTTATACAAAATACATAAATACATTGAATTCATTATTTATACATATATCTCTTAGAGTGGTCCAAACAGATACTGTTCAGCATTCATAGCAACTTAAAATACGTATTAAACATTTTTAACAACAAAAATACATGAAATTTTGGGTGGAAATTAGTAATAAGTATTTTTTTTATTACAGTTACTCTCTCTTTTCTTCATTGAAGAAACTATGAAAGAATTTTGGTGTTTTCTAGCTACTCCATAGCTATTTTTTAGTCTTCACTGTATGAACTTGAAGAATTGAAGAATAGGGAGGAACAAAGAACCCTACAGCACGAAACACCCTCATCTGGACGTATAGAGAGGAGGAAAATGGGATGTTCTATGTGTAAACTAGCTAGGCAGGCTCATGGAGGCTAAGTCTTCCAAGGAGAAATCATGAAAATATCTGTAGACGATACATAGATTACCGAGAGTACGCTAGTGAGTGTAAAGGAGTACGCTAGTGAGTGTAACCACCTCATGTGAGTGTCCTAGGTTTGCTCATATTTCAAAGCACCTGTTGAATCACTTATAAGTGACTTCAAATTTCAAATGATTATCTTCATAACCCAAGCAATCCCGATCCCAATAATTCGATCATGAATGCCTTTTCTCGTTGTTGTGTAGATGCATTCCAAGACTCATTTGGTCGACTGTAGTCGTCCTTAACGATGTAATCAATAGATCACGGATCGATCGATGGACCATCCATCATTCTTGTTAAAGAGATTTGTAATAAGTTAAGAGCAAGCGTTTTGAGGTGTCACTGCGTGAGGTTCGAGTTTAATGAATACGGGGGGTTCGGGAGAGGGATAAGATTTAAAAGCTTAAACATTGAACTTGTAATTTGGTTTTAAGTCAATTAAAATTTTTGGGTTTTGGGACTTATTAATAAAGCTAGAATAAAAGAAAGAACACATCTTTATTTCAACTTTTAATATGGCGTTTTTATTTTTTAATCCGATTTGTCGTCTTCTGGATTAAATATGCCCCCCCCCCCCCCATGACTGCTTTCTTACAATGACTGACGGAAAGTCGTCCAAAAATATTTCCTCGGGGGTGTAATTCTTATTAACCAAAAAACGGTATTCACGAAACATTATGCCCGAAACTTATTAAAGAGAATTCTTTTATTAAGGTTATGGCTAGTAACTAGTAAAATTCGAGAAGTAGTTTCCGTTGTTTTCATGAACTTTAGAGATTATTAGTTTTGATGACTGTTCTCCTAAAAGTTCTTCATGGAACGAGCCAGTTAATTAGCGAACATGTAAAAGTTTCGCCAAGTTTTAAGATGTTCGTTGCAATTATAATAGAAAGACATACAAAAGAAATAAAAACAAATTATTATAGAGTCGCCAAAAAATCTCGATATACTACATATTAGTTAAACCAGTATTTCATTTAATTAAAAGAGAATTTAGTACAACAGAATTTGGGTGAACAAACCCTGACAGTTAGAGAACTAACAAAACAAGCAGAATTAGGTATTATTTCTTCCTGTTTGCTCCGGTTTCTGATTGGATGGAAGTACCATTACCGCAGCTACTGGCTCGCTTCTTCAATCACCTACCCCCATCCTTCCATCGTCTCTCTTCAATCAGCTAACTGAAACAAAGACAGATATATCATCAGAGCTGCTAAAACACGATCGGGTCACGCAGAAGTCAGTTCCGGCAAGAACGGTATGTAAGTATATGTAAATATCATTTAATTTGAAAATAATATTAGCAAATGGGGACACTTAATGGGGCAGAGCATCATAATGTGGTTTTTATATCATTACGAGAACGCATTTACAATTTTAGGAATTAGTGCAGCGTTACGAAGTAATAGTAGTAATTTGCTGTACTGTATTATTGTTTTATTAAATGAAGTACCTAAACCAGATCTTTTTTATTGACTGGCGTACTATAAAGGAGCACAATCCCAGTAATGTAGGTAAAAGGCTCGGTAAAAGGTATAGGTGAATGAAAAATAAAACTGTCAAGTTCTGAACTTTAGAGGCCAAATTCTCCAACGCTAGTCCGGTCTAATTTAACAACAAAAACCTTTAAAACGGACAAGTGTAAGAATAAGACAACCAAGTTTTATACTGTGAATTTTTTTCTAAGCTTTTCCACGAATTTATAAAGAAAATGGTACTTTTAGTACGTACTTTCGACAATAATAAAACCAAAGTCATTCTAGCAACTCGTTTGGAGATGAAAATTATTTGGAAACCAAGCAAATCGCTGAAATATCAGAATAATTTATAAGTTTTTAATGACGACTTATTAACAATGAGAAGACAAAGAACCTAAAAATTAGAAATTTAAACTAAATGAGAGACGTGTCCACCTTCCACTTCCAAACATGTTCTTATTCTTCGTTTTACAGCATCAAAAATATTGGTGAGCACTTGGGGGGAGCTGTTAATCTCCTGAAATTTATCTGTAACACTAGCCCGTAGGCCTTCTAGATTTTCACAAGGGGTTTTGAAAACCGAGTTTTTAATGTGTGGTCATAAAAAAAGTCGCACGGCGTGAGATTGCAGGACCGTGGTTTCTACCTAACTGGCATATTACGACTAATGATTCGGCCTTCGAAAAATTCTTCCAAAAATTTAAATTATCAAGAGTTACGTGAATTGGTGCGCCGTCCTGCTGGAAGTAGCCTTGTCGCATCTCTTCATCGTCTAACGCGATTACAAAATTTCATTATGGTGTCGCTCCAAATTGAGAGTCCTTTCAAAAAAATCGGTATTTTTCGATGTGGCCGCCCACACGCCAACTTTCTGTGAATTCAGAGGATTCACTATAAAGAAATGTGGATTTTCAGAACCCCACATTCTCATTTGTTGCGAATTTACATAACCAGAGAGGTAAAACCATGCCTCGTCAGTAAAAAGGTTTTTTTTTTCAAATACGTTTTCATTATTATGCAAATTACCCATAAACGACTCTGAAAATTGCATTCGCTGCGGCTTGTCGTTCGGTAACAATTCTTGGACTGAGCTTAGACGATAAGCGTGCATATGCGTTATAGAACTGATTAAGAAAAGTATACACTCCGTTTCTGCAGGACGTTGCATTAACTGAAACTGGTGGTTCTTATTTTTACATAGATAACGTTCAAATGCTTATGTATAATTATTAATTAATGTAGATGATAATGACAGCGTCCCGTGTTGAATAAACCCACTGGCCATCAACTCTTCTACCATTTCTAAAGTAACTTTCGATCATAAAAGCTTTTTGTTCTGCCGTGATTACTATATTTAATTTTCTTAAAAATATCAACTTCAGAACCCTTTACGCCTGGTTGATTCCACGGCATATTTTGAGGACGTTTTTTTTTATCTTAGTTTACCTATTGTATTATAGATTTTTCTTTGTTTTTTAAACTACATATACAAATAAAAAAAGATGTTTAATAAATTTTTATTATCTCGAGAACACCGAGGTTAAATATAGAAATTAATGATGAACAACTTTTAAACGAAAAAATTTCGTACTCATTAATCTCATCCGAGCTCCACAAATGATAATAATTTCATTAGACTGGTCTACTCGTTAATAATTGTCAGTGAAATGACTACAATGCTCAACGAAGTAAGGGCTGCATATTCACCAGTTGTGTTTAGGTTCAGTCGTAGTGTTGATCTGCTTTAAGCAAAGAACAGCATCCTTAGGTTATTTCTTGAGGTATTTTCATTCCGGAACGCGCAAGCCTAGACTCGATATCACCACAATGGTGGATAGGTGACTCAAATTAAGGAACCAGCTGCAATTAGATGATTTTTAAGGGGGAAGAAGGGCTCACTAGACGATAAAATTGACAAAGATGCCAGATAACACGGTACTGAAGACAAGGACGTAACGGAAACAGTTCCCGTTATAGTAGTTAGCAATTCGACTGAAGAGGATGCCAGATTCTTAATTTGAGTCGCCAGGTCCCCAGTTGATAGTTTGAAGAGAGCAGGTCAATAACGTGACGAAAGAATAGGGTTGGTACACTGTCTATATATATATATATATATATATATATATATATATATATATATATATATATATATATATATATATACTTCAGATATACTAATGATCAAAGCAATACAAATAGAGATTTGAACCTGATTCAAAAACTAAAATAAAGAGAACTCTAAACAGTTGTTGACCAGTGTACCTGTCACAACTCCAAACCAACAAATGATCCTCCGTTAATGTGTTATAATATATTCAGCCTCCCGAAGCGTCCGTATCATGTCTTAGATAAATACGATGCCCTGTCTGACCGGCGTTATTTTTTTATTAATGACCCGCCCTGTGGTGTTAAAATATTCTGAAATATACTGGTTATTAATTAAAAAGGGGTTGGGTTGGTAACACATCAGCCAGGTTGATGCTTTATCGTGGATAGTGTGGATACTTTTTCTTTTAGGCACATATACACGGTCGGAGCTGCAGTAATCAGAGAAAGGAATATTCGCGGGAATCCGCTTTAGATTAGAAGATACAGGGGATTGAATAAAAACTTTTTGAAAAGAGGATCATGAAAATTAAATTTATATATATATATATATATATATATATATATATATATATATATATATATATATATATATATATATATATGTAGTTCAACATTATAGCTTTCGTAAAAGAGACAAGTACTAAAAATTCAATTAAAATAACCAAAATACTTTTACACATTTAAATAAAGGCAATATTAGTGGCATCCATTAGCGGCTTCTTGCATAATTAATATACTCAATTAGATTAAAGTCTATAAGATCTTGGATAAAGGTACAAAACATACCTTTTTGGTATGGTATGCGATTTTTAAACACCTCACATATTAATTATGGTACCCGCTCGGTTTAGTACCATGGCAAAAGGTAGCTGCGTTCGTAATTTACTGTAAGTTATAACCTTATGCTCTGAAGTGATCAGCCCATGCTTTAAATTTCAGGAATTGGTCAGATCGGTCCGGGTTTGCTCCGATCATTCCGGGATTACCCTTAACTCTGGAGTATTAGTCCAGCAAAATGTGTTCGAGAATCGGGAAACACCGAAAAAGACCGAAAACAAAAACGAAATCTGGAATATACCGCGTGTCGCACAAATTAATTACATGTAGTTATGAATGTAGCGCAACAAGCAAGGTGTGTCTCGAATAAATGTTCAAGCAATGGCCCCAGAAGAGTGGCCTTTTCATACTTTGGCCGTATGTAAATGACTGTAAGGCCTGTTAAATGCATCTTTAAGAAAAAGAATGATAAATCTGCTCATTGTATTAAATTGTAAATGACTGCGTATTTAGCGAATGAGAAATAATATTATCTTAAATTTTAATCTCACTCTTTTGTGGATGTGGCAAAAGCATAATGTTCGTAAATAAGTGAAGAAAAAGAATAAGACAGTGTCCCAAATACTCAAAATATTACAGAGATAAATTTCATTTATTACTAGGCTCCATCGTTGTCTCACCCGATACAGGAAAGGAGACTACCAAGTTGCAGGCATTTTATTGTTATTTTGGCAGAAAAGAAATTGCAATATGGGAAAAGACGAAAGCAGAGATGGAAGGGATAGAATCAGGAATGATTTAAAGGAAAAAGGTTGTGGAGATGATTAGCTAGGTTACCCTATAAAAAGTTGAGAAAAGTCGGAATTAATAAAGAAGATGGGTCGTTGATATATCTAGTGTGAACAAGTAAGGCCATAGTTTCCATAGTAATTACGTATTTCCTCCTAATTTGCCGTTGATTGGCCATATTTCTTTACAACAATCAAGACTTATTACAATTCATCATCTGAGCTATTTTGCATCTGGAGTGGCCCATTATCGAATTAAGAACGTCGCGCTAATAAACACCAAAGTAACACCAGTGTTTATTAATATTAATAATAATTGCGACGTATGAGAGAAATAATTTAAGGATGATGGTAATAATAATACCAATCTCCGGTTAAGATTGTTAAGGGGGGATGAGTTTAATGAGTGCGTGATTATCCAATCAAGAATCTCTGCTTAGTGGAAGATTAATAATCATGTCGGCCTTTATGGTATCATTTGGTTTAATTATGGCATCAACATTAATACAGTATCCGCCAAAAGCAATGCGTTGTATTAAGGAAATTTGCTGCAGTTTTTAAGCCTAAAAACCAAGAATTTATCGACAAGGAAAATTAGAAGAAGAGGGACGTGTTATAATAATATATTATTTTCCTGCTGTAAGTTCCTCAAGATTTTCAAACAGAATTTCCACACATAGTCATGGTTCGTCAAGTTTTCACTAGATCTGTGGGTTTGTTTAGAAACAGGAAGTGTGAGTAGAAAGGAGGGCAGTGGGAGTGCACAAAAAGTAGAAAAATTGAGGCAAGTTGTTAATGAACACCCACAAACTTAGGCGTTTGAGCCAGCAAGCAAATGTATTCTACGGAACTTGCAATACAATCCTGAAATGTGCATATGCACGCTTGTCGTCTAAGCTCAGTCCAAGAACTGTTACCAAATGATAAGCCGCAGCGACTGCAATTTTCAGAGTAGTTTATGAATAATTTGCATAATAATGAAAACGTATTTGATAAAAACTTTTTTACTGACGAGGCATGGTATTACCTCTCTGATTATGTAAATTCTCAACAAATGAGAATGTGGGGTTCTAAAAATCGACATTTCTTTATAGAGAAGCCTCTGCATTCACAGAAAGTTGACGTGTGGGCGGCCATATCGAAAAGAAGGTTAATTGAACCGATTTTTCTTGAAGGGACTCTCAATTCGGCGCGATATCGTAATGAAATTTTAAAAAATTTAGTAAACTCATTAGATGATGAAGAGATGCAACAAGGCTACTTCCAGCAGGACGGCGCACCAATTCACGTAACTCCTGATAATCTAAACTTTTCGAAAGAATATTTCGAAGACCGAATCATTAGTCGTAATATTCTCGTTAGGCGGCCACCACGGTCCTGCGATCTCACGCCGTGCGACTTTTTTTATGGCCACACATTAAAAACTTGGTTTTCAAAACCCCTTGCGAAGATTTAGAAGACCTATGGGCTAGAATTACAAATACATTTCAGGAGATTAACAACTCCCCCTAAGCGCTCACCATTGTTTTTGATGCTGCAGAAAGAAGAATAAGAACATGTTTGGATGTAGAGGGTCTGTCATTTAGTTTAAATTTATAATTTTTAGGTTCTTTGTTGTATATGTTTTTTTTTTTAATTCTGCGTTATGAAATAACAATGATAACAATGTAAGTTTCTTAAAAATAAAAACTGTTTCATTTTTCATTCGCCTTACCTATGTTACCTTTCACGAGTAATAATTCAAGACATGTTTGATTGATTCCACGGCATACTTTGAGGACGTTTTTTTTTGATCTTACATTATTGTTATTATTGCGTTGGTTACCCAAATATCTAATTTCAGACGCTCAAAACCAATTAAAGCATGTCTAGTATTAATCAAAAAGGTCGCCATTTTAATTATTAATTTGCACTTGTTAATAATATGACGTCAATTAGCAATTTAGGCAAATTAAACGCTGCGATTTGTTCATGATCAGTCAAAGGTTAAAATAATAATAATTATCGATGTTTTAATTGTTGGAACACGATTCTAAAGTGCGTAAAAGCATTCTTTCTTGACATCTTAGAGCTCTTATTGAAGAAACCAATTAAAACTTTCTTTTAAATTATCGCATAAGGTTTGATTACGTCACAACATCCGCTTGCGTGCAATTGTCAACGTGAACTTTTAAAATTCAACTTAGGTAGGTTAACTAACGATTGTTTTCAGTTCAGCCCGAGCTTGATCAGGTTTGTATTTTTCTAGAATTCTTCCTCCTCCTCGCTGACACCGTTGGCTCAGGTCAGCTCCGCTGAACTCCCTGACTTTTAATAATAGTTAGAAGAGCTTGAAATGTAAATGACCACAATATTTTCAGCCCCCTTAAAACAAATTCATAAAACGATCTGATCTTCACCAGAGTTCCCGTAACAATGGAACCAAATCTGCATAAAAGAATACTTAACCAAAAAACGGTGACCCCCTAATTTTGATGCCCAGTCACTCTGAAGAATTTTTATATGTGTTTATGGTTTTGAGTGCCATTATAAAGATCGATATCTCGCGAGAGAGTTGTTGAATTTAAATTTTAAATAGCGTGGTAATAATATTAGTATAAGTCCATGTCTTTGTTGTTGTCTACCTTTAAGGAGCTAGAGACTTTTTGCGAGATAACGATAAAGTTTACGCTTAAAATAAAATTGTCCTTTTTCGTCCGTTATAAGCATGGATTTATTAAGAATGGATACGGGATATTTAACATTCTTTGAAGCCAAAACAAACCATTCTAAGCGACACTGTAAACACAATTTGTAAACATTGGCCACATCTTATTTTACCTTGTATTTTTGTACAAACAATACGTTAGAAGCATCACAAGATTTACTAAAAGTAATAAAAGCCCTAAAATATTTTATTTTTCTGCTAAATAATAATAAATTTAAGTTAAAAAGGTTTTATTATTTATAGGTTATATTATTTCTAAAGGTTTATTTAAAGTCACTCCGAGTCATTTATAAATGTATAAGTCGCACTTTTTCTTTTCTAGTTCATTAGAGAAAGACGTACGTGTGACCGAGTATTCAGACTTATTTCCTAAGCAACCAGCAGAGACAACAACACTTCTGGGCTCCAACACTCCAATTCTATTTTAACTCTTGTAGAAACAACCATTCTTGGTTCAATTACGTATTTCCTTAAAGTTCGTAAACTAGACCTCTAGGGGAAATGTTTTCATAACAAACAACAAATAAACAGGCTTCACGTTCGATACGCTCACAGTATACGGAACATCGAATCCTTTCTTAATAAATCTATGGCTATAAGAGAGTTTCTAAAATACAAAAATTCCTTTAAGTGCAAGTTATATACCAAATTAAAAATTTTGAAAAACGTGTGAGAACAAAAGTTGTTCCTTACGTCGCGTCGTGAGAAATATTTTTGTTGAAGAACTTTTTCTCTAAAACCAATGGTTCAGCAGTAATAAGGAAATAAACAATTAAATTGTTTATAACTCTTGATCGCGCTAACATTTTTCAATCCTGATAATTTTGCTTAATCTACGCCTAATTCCCAGTGTTCATGAATTTTTTCAGATTTTTCTGAGCGATCCTTTTGGTGATAACGGTGGGAGACAGCAATTTATAAGCGTTTTTGCCGAAAAATGTTTTAAAAAATGCATAAAAATTACATTATATTATATATGGAAATGGAATATGGAAAAACCATTTGGTTTTTACGCTAAGAAAAATAAAATAGGGATAGGTATGGTCGGTAAGTAGGGGCATTCCACCAAATTTCCAAAAGAACACAGTTTTTTTAAAACATTTTTGTTAGATTGGAACGTATTGCGTCAGTGCTCTTTTAAATTACCGTCATAACGTTAAAATGCAAAAACTAACCATCAACATAACTGTTTCCTAGTGATTTTATCAGCTCCCCAACATCAATAATAATAGATAATTGTAATTCCTCAAAAGAAACCCGGGTAAATGTCTCTGCAGTGACAGATTCGAATATTTACATTGTTAAAATCATCTTTGTTATTCCACGGTGCCTTAATGTTATTAGCTTTATTATTATAAGTTTTAAAAAAAATGTTCGTTATTTATGTTTTTAAACTAGATCGAACGAGACGATAATTTTCATTGTTTCTTTAGAGATCTCGTTTGTGCGAATGTTTTAAAAGTAAATTGGAAAATATATTTGGAATTCTTAATAAGGTCTTTATAAAGGTCTGTATAAAGCCCACCACCCCCCCCCCCCCCCCATCCCCGCGATCGAGCAAATGTTCGGATGTTGTCGGGGTCACTTTCGATCAACCTAGTTATTTCTCCAAAAATGTTAACTATCATGTCACAAATTTAATTTTGTGTAGCAGATGTTAAGGCAATTCATGGCGGGGGGGATAAAGAGGAGCGACTTCCAATTTCTCCAAAAATGTTAAGTAATTGGTCGTTTTTGGGGTTATTGAGGTCAGAAAATCTAAGTTAATGTAACAGATATAAAAAAATACGGCGGGGAGGGGAGCAAAACAAAAGGAGAGGGTGGAAAATTATTTAAAAATCTTTACTACGTCATTTTCTGGGTTACGGAGATCTTAAAATCCAATATAACATGGATTTTACAAAGTTAAAGAGGGGGCAATAAGATTAAGGAGGAGGGAGAATAGGGGAAAGAAAGAACTTTTTTTTTCAGACGAACTACCCGACTTCACAAAAGGAAAAGATGAAATAATATTTTTACGTGTTTAACTGTGGTTTATGATAAACTTAATTTTCTTTAAAGTTAGGTAACTTGTACAGGGCTATCCAAATAAAAGTGAACAGGCCTTATAACTTTTTTATTTTTAAAGATGGGAAAAAATGTTAAATATGAAAATTTTGGGGGTATTTATGGATCATTCATATATATCTTATCAGCAAAACAATTGAGCATCGAATAAAAAAATACAGTATAAAACATAGATTTTCTCGCTTATTTTAAATTAGATGGTATGATTTTAATCATATTTTTGGATTCTAGGAGAAGTTCTAGACATATTTTGTACAATATACCCTATGCGGTTTTTTAATCGTTTTTGAAATATTTCAAATTAAAAATTATTTCGCCTAAATATACTTTAAACGCAACTATTCAGGTTGCGAACGAAATACCTGCTACCTTCTTAAATTTTCTTCGTAGGTAAGTCAAAGTTAATGTCAATTTTTTAAATCAACCAGTATAACGAATGGATCGGTAGATATGGAACGTTACATTGGCCTGCAAATAGCCCAGAACTCACACCTTTAGATACATTTCTTTGGGGTCATTTGAAAAATGTCGTATACAGCAATCATAATAAAAATATTGAAGAAATTCAAAGGAAGGTGAGAAATGAAATAAGAAATCTGAACGAAAATAAGCTGAAATTATTATAAACATAGTTCAGAGGCAGAGAACAATGCATGAAAAGTGCGAAGAATTAAATGGCGGACATGTTACCATTTATCTTTTTATGTTATAATTCATTGGCTATTGCTTCCAAATATTCATAACTAACAAAAATCAACTACTACTACTATCATTAAAGATTTTTATTATACTTGAAAATTGCGCCGATTTAGCATCAAACGCCTGTTGATTTCATAAGGGTTTCCCAATTTCTGGGTGGGGAAACACTAAAAAAGATATTAAAAGCCAAGTTAACGGAAAGACTTAAACAATCGAATGAAAAGGGACTAAAAAAATAAAAGCACGTCTAAGAGATACACAGTCGTCCCTCGGATATGTCGACTTTAGTCACCAGCTCGCGTCTTAACTCCGATTATCCCACTTCCTGGATTCGCGACAGAAATTAGTGAAGTAATGGACCGGTCTGAGAAGACACACAGTCGATCCCCTTGTAAAAGAATCAATTTGGACGATACCGTTCCGTTTAATTTTTAGTACAGCAAGCACCGTGTTGGTCTTTTGTCTGGAAGAGAAAGAAAACTTTTGGGAAAAAGGTTAGTAGAACAACTGTTTCGAGGATGAAGGAGAGTGACTGGTTGTTGGCGATGTGATTTTAATCGAGTTTTATTTAGCAGAAAGAAACAGAATTATTGACAAATATTTTAAGAGCACTTAAAAAGACTTGTTTCTATCTAGCAGGAAAGGCTCAGTTGAAATTTTTGTATTATATATGTACAGGGATATCCAAATAAAAGTACCTACACGGGCCTTATAACTTTTTTATTTTTAAAGATAGGAAAAATGTTTGAATGAATCACGAGATCAAAAAAGTGCATTGTTGCCATTTAAGAAAATATGTTTTTATGAAATAACTTACAAACAGGCAACACTGGGGAAAATTTGTTTCCGTATTTTTTTAGTTGAATTATTCTCTAAAATTTCGCTTTTGGAACTATAGGTCTATTTGTTTAAATAAAAAAGTGAGCCTATGTCAGGTTTTAAAAAAATAACCCGGTATATCCCAAATACCTGCTACTTTTTTAAATTTTCTTCGTAGGTAAGTCAAAGTTAATGTCAAGGTTGACAATAATACTTAGTCACCCTGAAGTTATAATTTTATTTTTATGCAAAATGAGTTATTCTAATCAATAATAAATGTTAATTTTTATTAGTTACAAATATTTGAAAGCAATAACCAGCGACCATAACCAATACCAAATGAATTATAACATAAACAGATAAATGGTAACATTGGTGAATAAATATCAAAAGAAGTTTTCAACATGTTAATGATGGAGTTCTTCAATACTTTCTTTATATTGTCTTTGAGCCGCTGTAACATTATTGTTATTTTTTAAATGTAATTTTAACATTTTGTATCTCTCATTAATAGAATAACTCATTTCGCATAGAAATAAAATTATAAATTCACGGTGATTGAAGTATTATTGTCAACCTTGACATTAACTTTGACTTACCTACGAAGAAAATTTAAAAAGGTAGCAGGTAGTTCGTTCGCAACCTGGATATTTACGTTTTTTTATGTGTATGCAAAATAACTATTCTTTGTATCTTGCTAAATAAGGGTACTTTATTCTTCGATATTTTTAGATTTTTTCCATAGGGATTCTTTGTTTATTAATATGCAGACCTTTTCCATACCAAAGAGATTTTTTTTTAACTTTCAGTAAGAATTTTTCCCATATGGGATACGCTGTATTTGTGGATGGTTTTAAAAATCTGTAATATTATTCGCATTGACTTTTTTGTCTGCACCAGTTCCTGTCCAATACCAACAACGAAAAACGAGATCTGGATCATTAATTCTCAAATTAATACAGTACCATTATCACCACGATATTATAATGGCAGTACATTAACTATTAAATTTCTTTCGACACAAAATAAATATTATCCATTACCATTACAAAGGAACTAATAATAAATGCATTAAAATAGATCCATTTTTAAATACCAAGCAGTGCATTTTTCTAATAATGCATATTACCCTTTGTATGCATCGTTAGGCTAATGTTTGTGTTCTGTACTATGGATGTCCCTATATACATAATTTTGTTTTATACGATAGACACCTCTGACCTAATTCTAATTTTATATGCATTTCCTCTAATTTAGCTGCATTTTTGCTACATACTTTCTCAACTAGCCTTATTTTATGATCTATGTTATAGTTTTCTGTTGTTGAATTGGAGTTGCCTTAGGTTTGCTCATGTTTACTTAGATTTCTGTGATTCTGCAGCCTGGGGCATGATAGGAACCTAAGTAAACCTACTACAGGCTGCAGCATTATTAGAGTTTACTCAGGTTTCCATTATGCGGCAACCTGCAGCACTTTTAGTTTAGTTTTATTTGGACGTTTTGATTTGCTAAATCGTGAGATATGTATATACGTTCCTATTGGTCATCTAACGTAAGATAAAAACTACAAACCCCTATTCGGCGTTTAAGCCAGCAAGTAAATGTATCCTACGGAACCTGCAGTACAATCATGAAATATGACCTGCATATGCACGCTTATCGTATAAACTCAGTCCAAGAATTGTTACCAAACGACAAGCCGCAGCGAATGAAATTTTCAGAGTGGTTTATGGGTAATTTCCATAATAATTAAAACGTATTTGGAAAATCCTTTTTCTTAAACCATTTTCTTAAAAATAGAAACTTCAGAACTTGACAGTTTTATTTTTCATTCACCTATACATTTTCCCTTTGTTACCTTTCAAGTCTAAAACTAATTCAAGACATGCATGATTGATTTCACAGCAACTTTAAGGGCGATTTTTTGTGATCTTACGTTTCATACGTTCCTATTGGTCATCTATTTCAAACAATTACAATAAAGTAAGATAACACCAGGCTCTGGGTAAATATAAATTGGCACCAACTGAATATCTGCATCTGTATATATGCATACTGTAAAGCAAAAGCTCATCGGCAAAATTTAATTTCCTCTCTCTGTCAATGATTTATTAGCGAGTATGGATGCGTGGTCGATCGGCAATTGCTTCTTGTTATATAGTTCATTTTGATTTAAAACAATAACTTACTACATAGAGAAACAGATAAATTTAATATCTAAACGAGAAATTGCAGGATCGTAGCTAACTGACCCCGCTCTGCTAGAGTTCAGTATCTCCCAACACCTTAGAAGGTTTGGGGCACCAATAGTTATAAAACGAACCATTTCTTCTCTTGTTACCAACACGTTAACTTAAAGAATCATTGTCTCCATATTAAAAAAGAAACAACTTTCCCAAGCTCACGACGCTACATTTCATTAGAATAACGTTAATGATATCCATTTCCTGTACCGTCGATTCGCCATTGTAATTACTACGTATTATTAATTAATCAAAATTACTAATCAAAAAATATTCAAGTGTCATTGCTTCTCCGTTGACTGAATACCGAGAACGACGCGTCCTGAATAAAATTAATCGTGTTCGTTTAAGAATTGTAAAAAGTCTAATTAATATCTGTCGGGAGAGTGAGGAGGCCATGCTTTTTAACATTAAAATATAATTTGTCGGATCTAGATATCGGACTCAGGGGCGGCGGCGGCGGCGAGTTTATTACTGTCTGGCCAAATTTTATTTTAAAATTATAAAAATAAGGACGATTTGCTGCCTTTTATGATCAGATGCCAAATAAAGGGTGTCCAGGAATGATGTAAAATTATGAACATCACATTGGTGTAAGTTATATTTTGTTGTTTAATAAGTTTTATATATTTTTATTTCAATTGAAATATAGACCCAATAGACACATTAGGATATTAGATTTCTCTAAAAAGACAGCAATCAGAGTTTTCGTTTAGTTGTTTTTTATTTTAGCGGAATTACGGTTCAAAAAGCTCTGGATACTGCATACGATAATGAAAATGTTTCAGAAATATATATTGACGGACAGCAACTTGCTTACCGATGAAGATTCTGCCGATGAAGATGAGTCCGGTATGGTTGGTAACTTGAGTGCTAGACAACTTTTGGCAAGCGCTGAGTATTGACCAATAATGAAAGAATTGGAGGTGACGATCTAAACTTTCAGGAGCCTCTAATATAAGAGCATACCTCTCAGGTACTTGAGAAGCTGGCCATAAGCATCAAACTAGAAAACCCTAAATTTATATGAACAGAGATTTTGAGGCAACAAATCAGGATCGTTCCATAGGAAACTATTCTAAATACTCTTCTATAACATGTGTACAACTATTTGAGTTATTACAAGCTTTTATTCAACTTCACCTGTTTATTTGTATGTCTGTTTGTTAGTATGTTTAGCTCAAATATTGCAATCAAATTTTGGACTAGTTCTAATTAAGCTGGAGCTTTGAAGTTTTGCACACGTGCATAAGTCCGATGACAATGCAATATAGTATATTTAATATTGTTCTAAACCCAATATGGCGCCCGCCCCTGATATGCGCCAGCAAAGGATATTTCTAGAGTTAGTTATTACCTAAAAATAATTTTCTAAATAAAAATCCCTACTTGGTGCTACACTAGCCAGGTGGTCCACCACAGTAAAAGAAGAAATAAGAAGGCGTAGTGAAGACATAGCCTCAAGCCGAAACGATCACACCGTACGTGTACGTTAACAAGTTGTCTGTCATCGACCTGTTTGCACGGCACACTGCGATCTAGTAACAGTTGCCTGGTCCTGGCGCATAAATCATATCAGGTTTGATAGAGAAGATACCGATGGTACACCTTTTGAAGAAAAATGATGGATATAGCTGAAAGTTTCTGGATCGACGCGTATATTTGTTTATTACTAGCAATTAACTACACAAGTCAACAACGAAAAAAGGTCGGTAATAAAAAATATTAATTCAATGGGTTCTATTGTTGGCTCAAATATTAGTTCTATTGCTCGCGGAGGGAGGGGTTAAAATTGTGTTGTTGGTATTTGTTCGTTCAATCGTCGTTTAAGCTTGCAGCCTGTTTGTTTATTGCATTGTACGCCAAAATAATGGATTTTTGGGACTGGGCAACTCATTTCAGTGTTTTATGGTAAGTAAAACAAATCTAAACGATTTGCAAGAATAAGATTGGTTTTTATTTGTAAATCTCTCTTGGCTAGTCTATTACAAATTATAACACGTTTTACTCAGCCGATACATATTGTTAAAAAAACTATTAACATTAAATATGATCGCAAGTTTATTGTTCAATTTGTATTTTTTAGACATAGTTTCCACCAAATCTAGCTATAAATTTAGGAGATTCGAATGCAGTGATATGCGTCAAATTTGTTCCGTCTTGCATCCTGTACCCATACAGGCCAAAAGCAGACAGTTTTGCAAAGAAGCAGATCCTATATTTGAAGTGAAATACCTAAATATAAAAAGTTTACGGTGTTCGCGTCAGTGTGGTGTTAATAAAATGATTTTTTTTTATATTTAAATGTTTACAGAATGTCTAAACAATGTATGTTCAATAATACTAAATAAAAATTATTTTAAAATAATAAAGCGTGATTCATTTGTTTCAAATATAAGTATAATTGATGTAATAGAAATTCGTCATTATATGAAATAAGAGTAATTGTTCTTTAAAACACGAATATGAGTGAATTTAAACAAAAATGTTTTCTTTCTTTTAGAAGTTACATTAAATTATCTACTGTCGTAACTGAAACAATAATAGCTATTTTGCATCAAATGAGATGCATATTCTTACAAATAAACTTGTAGTGAAGCCAATGATAGTTTGCAGTGAATTTAGAATAGGGTTTTACTGGCATCAAATAATTGTTATATTTGAACGATCCATTAAAAACAAATGAAACCTTATATTTCAAGCAATCTTATAACCTACTGGTTAACAATGATAAACTAATCATTGAAATAAACCGAATTTGTATTGTGCAATACGGAATAGAGTGTGTCATTGAGTGAATGGGTATCCAGTTGAATATACGATAGTGTTTTTTTCTGTGAAAAATTAAATGTCAGTAACGAAGAGCCCTCAACCTCTAAGGACCCAAACTTCCTTCCTGAACCTTGTGGTAGCAAGGAACTACACAGAGTAATACAAACTAATTTGAGTGACCTCATAAGAGACTTGGATTTGCTAAAACAAAAGGCGGAATTGATAGCATCTTGGGTCTATATCAGTTATATACAATTAAAAAATTCTATTTTTGCCTAGGACATTTAAAAAAACTTTAAATTTCTGCCTAGTGTTATCTGGGGAACTTTTAAGCCTGTTTTTTATTTACTTAAATATAAAATTACTTTGGACGACTAGTTTATTTGGAAGTCCCTCCACAATAGGGACCCTGTATTCTAAATTAAGAACTGCCCATACGAGTAAATACATTCCTCTCGTTTTGACAGCGTTACAGGTGTCATAGTCACTTAATATGTAAATACAACCAAAACATTTATTCAATTAACTGAGTCCGGTAAAAATTAAAACGATTCATTGTCCCGCAGCGACTCCCACGTTGTTTGGAGATGAAGTTTTTGTAGAGATGGGCGCAGCCTATCAGCGATCGATATTGCAAAGTATCGAAAAATACTCCGTCACGATGCTATGAAAAGCGGCTACAGGAATGTGCACAAGGTCCTTTTAATGTTGGTATAATGCTTCGATCTTCCATTAATACCTCCTCCATAGAATGTTCCTAGAATAACCAATGTTAACCCTTTTAAATTATATACATACATTTGAATATATCGTTCATTTTGTTCTTTATAAAAATGTGTTGAACATGGATTTATTATATAAAAGGATTCGATATCCGTATACTGTGAGCGTATCGAACGTGAAGCCTTATATTTTGTTGTTTGTTATTCTCTTGGGGGAGCTGTTTACGAACTACGAACATAGACAAGACTACGAATTACTACGTAATTGAATCAAGAATGGTAGTAGAAAGAGATAAAATAGCATTGGAGTGTTGGAGCTCAGAAGTGTTGTTGTCTGTGCTGGTTGTTTAGGAAAACGGCTGAACCTCGGTCTGAACACTCGGTTACAAGTACGTCTTTGTCTAATTAACTAGAAAAGAAAAAGTGCGACGTATAGATTTATATAGATTTATAAATGACTCGGAGCGACTTTAAGTAAACACCTTTAGAAAGAACATATTATCCTATAAATAATAAAACCTTTCTAACTTAAATTTATTATTATTTAGCAGAAAATAAAGTAATTTAGGGCTTTTATTACTTTTAGCAAATCTTGTAATGCTTCTAACGTATTTTTTGTACACAAATACAAAGCAAAATAAGATGTGGCCAATGTTTACAAATTGTGTTTACAGTGTCGCTTAGAATGGTTTGTTTTGGCTTCAAAGAATGTTACATCACCCCGTATCCTTTTATATAATAAATCCATGGTGCTGAACATCTCTGCTCCTAGTATTTAAATAGCTATTTGCAGATTAACAAACGTTGCATATTTTGTTGGAAGAAATATGTAGGTACATATAAATAGTAAATTTATCTCATAACTTTAAACTAGTTTATAACTTTTCTAGTTAGGAAAGTACCAAAATGTCAGGAGATAAGGAAAAAAATATTAAACTATAATAATTTATAAAGTAGTGGACAAATTTATTTAAAAACTATTTACGTACAAAACAAGGAAAATAAAAAACGAGATCACCACTGAAAATGCTACAATACGCATTCCAATAAAAAATATAGGCAAAAATTTGGCTTCTGATTATAAGAAAACTACCAATAAAATATTTATAGGGAATCCAGCAGTCAAGAATTTTAATAAGGAGGCTTGTTTATACCTAAGAAGCAATAATTGAAGGAAATAACTACCTCTCTAAGAGAGAACTGTCGATAATAATATCGATACCTAACCCATGTCTTGTACAATCCGACGACTCCAATCAAAACTATTGTTTCATTTAAATGTAAGCATTTCCATTTATATTTGGCCGATGGTATCGGATCGATTGTGTAACTTATAATTAAAAATCGAGATAAACCTCGATGTGTCTGTCAGTAATGTTCTGGTTATAATGAAACGTATCGGTTCGATCGTATCGACCGATTTCGGTCGACGTCTGGCGGTGATATGTTGGTTTCGAGTAGAGGAGATTCCATAGAAGGTGACCTGTAAATATCCCTAATAAATCAGAATTTTTTTTTATATTCCCTACATAAATTAAATATGGTAGGTATTCTTAGATAATTAATGGATAAAATAAACCCAAAAAGAATCACTAAATAGGAAAAATAGTGTAGAATTATGTCGGTTAAAAATAGGATTTGTTAGAAAAAATCAAGAAAATTCAGTTTTTACCCCTTAAATACGCTCTTGGATGACCCATTCTATATTTATTTTAAAGTCTGATTATCCCTCTACAGGGTGTTACAAAAAGATATTAAGATATTTTAAGGGCAGATTCTACATCTAAAAATATGAAAATAAGCTTATATAAACATGGCTCCTCCATCGCTTCTTTTTCGAGATACAGGGTGTTTAATATTTTCACAGTATTCCGAAGACTTCGGAGAAATACGCGAAAACTATTTAGAACATGTATTGAAGCATGGAGAAGCCATTTCCAGCATCTACTATAAACTTAAATCAAAAAGCACAGTTTTCTATATTTAAAAAAAAAATCATTTTCATTATTTTTGTTTTTATTGTAAGAAATAAATTAATTTTTATCTCGAAAATGGTGCGTCAGAACAGAAAAGCTCAGGAGACACTTTTCACGCAGAATTGATTGGGCTTAAAGAAAACTGTATCAATTTTGCAAAAAATCAATGGCGTGCTATTTTTTTGCTAAAAATAAAGACTTACCCGCACGCACGCCACTGATGCAAGTATTTTGGAAAATAAATTTGTGCACGTAAAGGTACCCTTTGATTACATACTGGCGTGTACTAAAATTCATGTCAATATCTTAACGCATTTTCGAGAAATTAAAAAAGAAAATATTAAACACCCTGTACCTCGAAAAAGAAGCGTTTAAGGATCCATGTTTATATAAACATATTTTCATATTTATTAGATGTAGAATCCGCCTTTAAAATTTCTTAACATCCTTTTGTAACACCCTGTATAAGCCTATAGCGTTGGAAAAAAATTAAATAGGAAATAGTACGGAGTGATTTAAAGGTACCGATTTACAAATCTAAAGGAACTTTCTCTACCCACAATCATAATTCTTTCGCACGATGACTGTGCATTGATGAGCGATTAGCGATTCGATGGTATCGTGACCCCCCAGCTCGCCGTCGTGGCCTGTCATTTACCTGAGCACCTCCTGTCAAATCGGACCGGGACGATTATTCTTTTCTTTTATAATCGTAAGTAAAATAATTATTGATCTTGTTAACTACGGTCTATAAACGGCATTGCTGTGTCAAATTGTAACAGAAAAATTTGATTCGGTAGGTATAGAGCAGACAAGTTAGACCTGGAGAGTCGAAATAAGGAAAAAAATTATGCAATGGATGAAATCAGAGACTATGAAGAATATAGACAGACACCGAATACACCGAAAAGCCGGTCTCCCTTGAGACATTTGGTGGGTTTACTGGTTTATGGTTTAAAAATTTGTCTGTCCACCATTATATATACATGTAGATACATAGTATACATATTTATATAATGGCAGACAAACAAACTTTTAAACCATAGACCAGTAAACCCACCAAATGTCTCAAGGGAGACCCGCTTTTCGTTGCACGGCAATGTTCGTCGAGGTATCATTTGGTCTATGATGAAACGAATTGGAATGGGTCCCTAAAGGTGTTTCTAGATGAGCGTATGAAATTATTTGTAAAAATATCTTCTTGCTAATTTTTTTTATTAACAATTTATTACAAAAAAAAGTATTTTTTTAGGTCTTTTTTCGTTTTTTCGCTATATCTCAGTTATTTTATTGTAGTCTATTGTTTTCTATTCTATTGTATTCTATTCTACTGTATTCTGTTGTACTGTATTGTATTGTATTGTAGAATTGTGTAAAATTTTCTCACCTTTCCTTTGGTGCCAACGGCGTTCCGCATTTTCAATAAATAACTTTTTTTTATTTATTTTCTGACAGCCCACGAAGACCGAAGTCTCAGTACGATGTACCGTGGGTGTTCTGGGGAATCGACTCACACATCCAGAGCTGGAAACATCCGTAGAGATTTCACCAGCCCTTTAAGAGGATATGTGGGGTGGTACCACCTCGGCCGAGGAAGAATTCCTCTACCACCTTCCAAACTCCAACTGAGATATGACGGAAAAGCCGAAAAAAGCTTTTGGTAATAAATTGCTAATAAAAAAAATTAGCAACAACATATTTTTAAAAATAATTTCGTACGTCCATCTGGACACCTTTAGGGACCCATTTCAATTGGTTTCATCCATTGTATATTTTTTTTGCTTATTTCGACTGTCCAGATCTGCCTTCTCTAGTATAAATTAATAGCATACTGATAGATCTGAAATCCTAGTAAGACATCGCGTCGCCTTAGGTCAGTTAATCGCTGTATACCCCACACAGACGCCTTTTAATCTATCTCTGGTACTCTAGTCCATGGTGTTTCACCCACAGGGTAATTTTACAGCTGTTCAACACCGCGTACCGATGTAGATCAGAACGCCGTCGGGCGAAAACCAACTCATTAGACTGAGGCGCGAGTATGAAAGTGCAAGTCATGAAAACCTGACATCTATCAGTCAGACCGTTAGCAATTCAAATTCTCGGGAGACAGGGATGGATCCTGTAGCGAAAATGGGGCCTTATGGATCTTTGTTTGATCTTGGTTAGCTCGTAATTGTGTTCTCTACATTGTCAAATGCTTTTGGTTTATCAATAAATTCAATGAACTCTGATTTTTGACTTCTTAGGTCTTTCTTTTATCACTAACCTCACAGGGATCGCCGGTAGTCTGGACCAGAGCCCTTCTGAGACCTTACTAGAGGCCCCTTTGTAGAAAGCCTCAGAAGAAGAGCTTGGTTCCTGTCAAAATCTTTTTCCGATCAAGAGATATTTGATGTTGTCCAATGTAGTTTAGGAATATATTACTGTTAGACCCTTCAGAACAAAGGCAGGGAAAGGAATGATTACCAACTTACTCGATTGCACTACAAAGTTTCTGGATCTTCAAAAGAAACCTTCTCATAGGACATGGCCCTTAGCCTTCAAAAGATCTTACTCGCTCACTATAATAAGATATTTTTCATCTTCTATTGTGACTTGTGAACTCTTTATTTTAGTTCGACCCCTCTCCTCTTGTTGATTTCTTCAGTTTTCAGCTTTCTTCAGGTTCTTTTTCAGAATTTTTCAATGCTTCAAGTACAAGCGCAAAAATACACAATCTTTTAAGACCGGCCCTGTCAAGAGAAAACAATTAAAGCCTTTTTGCAGTGGAATTATACACACGAGGCGTCAGATTCATTGCTGACGGCTCGCCGGTGGTAATTAACAATCAGGGCGAGGCAGAAAAAGAAGAATCGCACTTAAGAAGAAATAAAGAAGAAGAAATGACGAAGCTCGGTCGTGATTAAACAGAATTTCTGCCCTCGGGAAGATGTACAATGTGTTGAAGTTATTTCTAAACGCGCTTAACTAGTCAGATGCGCGTTTTTAATAGAAATAGTGGATAATCATCGTCAGATCGATTTGATATTTGACAATATAGGTTTGACAATTGACAGATGACATTGATCACATCGTGATGGGCTTGATATTTGACAATATTAAGGTGACAATTGACAGGCGACATTGTTCAGACAGAAAAAGAAAGAGTCGCTCTTAAAAAGTAACAAAGAAGAAATGACGAATCTTGGTAGTCATTAAACAAAATTTTTGTCCCTGGGAGTATATACAAAGTGTTGGCATTTTTTTAGAACGCTATTAACCATTCAGATGCAGATGGAAGACAATGGCACGAACCCTGACGAAGCAGGCTTACATAACTAGCTTATCATAAACTTGCACTTCGCTCAACGCACGCGATGCTTTTTTAAGTGAATGACTTACGATGTGATATTAATTACAATGTTGTTAATTTCATTTTTGCTTTTACGGAATTCACCATGGGTGTCCCGGTGCAACTAAATTATGCTAGCAAATCACACCACGTATGCCACGAAGGAACATTAATAACCAAAGGCGATTATAATGAAAAATACGACGAAGATACAGCTCAATTAGCTATAATTTTTGGTCCACGTGAGCCGCATGGTACGTAGTTGAAGTTATTCTTTTTTTTAACAAATATCCCTGAAAATTTTCTTTTGTTTGGCAACATCGCTTAGGTTTGCTCAGGTTTGCAGATATGTAACAAGAGTCTTTAAAAAATAATAATATAGGCAATTGTTGTAGAATACTTTGTAATGTAACTTGGACGTTTATAATTGGATCCGTCCTAACCCCAACTAATAGCTAGACATGAAATTTTTACTCGCCCTATAAATTATTCAACGCAACAGAGAAAACCGGTCATTTCGTGGTAATATGAAAATAAAAAGTCCTCCCTATTGTTTAGCAGTCCGAACTAATAGAAAAGTATCAGTTAAAAAACTCTAATTAAATATTTAGAGAATTAGACTGTTAACCAAAGGATATTGCGTTGTTGAAGTGGTGAAGTAGTGTAGGGCTTCACAGCCTACTATATGCATTACTACCACTACACTATTCAATATCAAGGCAGTCTTAAGGCTTTCCAGTCTGGACATGACTGTCTGAAAAGCACCCAACTTCTAGTATTGGAGTGTACCTACAGCAAGCACTAAGTTTAGGGGTTTATGGAACCTTCAGCTCCTAGAAAAATTGTTAAGTCCTATTAAAAATAAAATTCACGTTTCCACAAAAGCAACACCTGAAGAAAAATCTAGATTAAGGACAGATTTCATCATCAAAACCGTAAAACTAGTACCATTATTTAAATCATCGCGTTCACGTTCACAGAAAAGCGTAATTTAAAACGATAAGATGGCCATCTTTATGGTTCCTGATGGCTCAATAAAACTAAAACTTAATTAGTGGTTCCGTAAGGTAGCGCTGCTTCCTGGTACTCGCGACGAAGAGGTGCAGGTACCATTTAGATTTCAAAACCAGTATATACATATGTAAAGTGAAAATTAAAAACGGTTGTTCTCCACTAAACGACATAAGCGGAGATAGGTGTACCAAAAAAGCACCTAAATTGCCCTCGAACCAATTTTTCCGATTCTTCTTTTTAGAATTTTTTGAAATAAGGGATATAGAAATTGAGATTTTCAAACTGAATTCAGTTTTTATGAATTTCTAGACAAAATTTTTAACGAAACCTTAACAAGTCATACATTATTCGAATCTCCAGAAAATTTGCTATCGGATAAAGCAATACTCGTGGAAATTCGCTTTAGATTAGACGATATAGTTGAGCAATTATAAACCTTTTGAAATAAGAGTCATAAAAATTGAAATTGGCTATACCCTGTACGTATATAAAATTGAAATTAAAAATGGTTATTGTAGACTAAACGAGACACATGTACGCGCTCCCAAAAAGCACACACATGCTCGTAACCTCTCTTTCTCTGGTAATAACCATAAGAAAGACAAATCCGGCACTTCTTTTTCGTAGTATATCTTCTTCTTCTCGGAATCTTATCGCAGTCGATCTCCTTTTGTTCTTCGGCGCGCACTTTTTGAATATGAATTAGAATTTAATTGGGTCCCGAATATGCCCAAAACGTGATTGTTACACAATGGCTGGACCATGTCGAGTGCGACACAATAAATCAGACATATAGGTAGATGAACGTGTTCTGGGAGTGTGGCATGTCGTCTTTGTTTTGGGTTTTTATTATGAAAATTTTAATTCATTTTTTTCTCGCTCCGGTCTTGCTTGAATATTAAACAGACGAACGTGATTTTTCCTATTTTTATTTTAATTGGAAGTTTTTTCGATGAGGCACCAGTGGGGGGATATTAAAACGACCGTGAAGAGCTAGAAGAAGATAGAGGCTTGAAAATCAATCAATATTATCACACTTAACGTATTCTTCTCACGTTTTAGAGTTTACGAAATGCACGTCACTGTGGTTTAAGGGGTAATAAAATTTTTATTAAAATGCGCATAAAAAAATAATTTTAAAAATACCTGTTTTAGATTCACTTTTGTCCCAGCCTGTATTAATGAAAAGGCCGAAAGACAATTTTGCACCGACCTGTCATCACGCGAGATAATTCACCATTAATCCAATGATACGGTGACGTCATAAATATTCCAGTACACCTTTTAAAATAAGGTTTTAATTTTTCCGCGCCGTAATTACACTGATGAGCAAGTCCAATGCGGATTGCGGCACTATAATTCATTATGCGATTTTTCTGGTTCTGCATAAAACGATTCCGGACACTTGCGAACCCTACTACGATACACTCCATTGATAGATATTGCCTATTCCGAGCGTATATTTTCTGGAGATTCCGAAAATATATAGGTAACTTGTTAAGATTTTAGTAAAGATTCTTTCCAGAAATTCACAAAAACTGAAATTTTATGACACTCGTTTCAAAAAGTCCTTATATAATCAATCAATTTCTACGTTATTAACAGTCTTTTATGCAGAGTGGAAAGACTAGGAAAGTACTGAAATTAGTCAATTATAGACCTAATACTAATATAGTGGATACCGTCCATGTGGACATATTATTAAGAATTCATACGTTGATGGGTGATAGACGAGTTTGGACGCATCCAAAAAATTCCCCAAGGGAACATACAGCGCAGCCTTGCATTTCTGAAATATTTCCCTTAATTGTACTCATAGAAATATACACATGATAAAATGTAGTCGGTTCTGTAACTGCGCTACTCTTGATTTAAAGTTGTTTTGAAATTATTTACATTAAATTAAAAAGTAAAATAAAACAGACTCCACCATATGAAGAACATTCTGTGCTTCGTAAGAGTTATTATTTACATCAGCGCACATATAATTTTTGCTTGTCTGGGAAGTTTAAATAACTTATTTTTAAACTATAAAGGCAATCGAAGAAATCTTCTTCTTTTTCTTCTACTTCTGGCATCCTTACTTTTGAGCCACTTAACCTTAAAAAAATTTAAAATTGTACTACTTTTCGCAGAGACATTCCCAAAAAACAAACTAAAACCTATATAAAAACAAGGCAGAGGTTAACACTAAACGCCCTGAAAAAACTCCCTGAAAACAAATCCCAAACTACCTTTACAGAATCTGCCCTAGACCCTTGTTGTGTTTAACTTCGTGCAAAACACAACAAAAACAGTTTGCCTAACTTTTTGGCTTTTTTCTCCTATGCCTGGTTGCCGATACTTGGAAGAATACGGAATATTCAAGTATTTTTTCTATTGCGTAAGTCGTTTAAGGAAGTCGTTACAAACCCAAACAAATTATTTTGAGGAGAATTTCTAGGATAATTTAGCTACAAAAAATGTTTGCTCATCGGTATAATTTATTAAAATTTAATGCCATTAGTCCTTAATGAATAATGCCGTCAGGAGATGAGCAAAAATAAGTGTAAATCTACATGTTCACGCAAAGCTTAACCCAAAGTCGAAATCAAGAATAAAAGTTGCTACAAAGCGACATTTTGCCACAATAGTTCCGTTCGGTATCCTTTATGTTCTCCAGCGCCATCAGATAATGGTTAACAAACCGTCGGCGTAATTGTTGATTATTTTAATGACATCCGAGGTCCAGAATCTCACACAAGGGGCACAATACCCACACGGACTCACAATTGCGGCCATTTGCATCTCGAACGGCTGTAGCCAAGATAAAATCTTAAAAGAAGAAGAAGAATTGACCGTGCTTTGGATATTAATGCCCTACTCACGATGAAGTTAGTTTTGATTTTCACGTGGTTTAAAATTGTTGTTTTTTTATGGAATTTTTACTGAAATTATCAAAAGAAGTTATTCAGTTTGCTTGTCTGGAACGTAGTTAGCCAAAATTTCGCTTACCTTTGGTCAGGTTTGCACGGAAATTGTTAACTTTCTCTGTTAGTTGTAAATAAAGATTTTAAATTAAAGATCGTAAAGGTCAGTATTGTACACGAGTCTAAGCTGATAATACATCATTTATGTAACCACTAATTCAGTTAAAGTACTGTACACTAAATAACAGTCCATTACTGACGGTCGTAATCGAAATGAGTATGTGATAATGCGAACATTCTCGATATTCGCTAATATCCTGGTATCAGGCCGAAATTACAGCCTGCTTTAGTTCATTCGCTCATCCGTGTAAACAGTTGTTGAATTTTCTTTATGCCTAGTTAAAAATCATTCACATGGTAACATAGAATTTCTTTATTTACGACTTAATAAGGTATTAAGAGATATTTTCCAACTAAAACGAGTAACAGAAAACTGTGGGCTATAACCAGAGAATTCCACCCAATATAAAACTATAACAATCACCTAAAAATCAAAAAATGCCCCCAACATTGGCTTCTTTGCGTTTACGCGCGCATGTAGCTTTAATCACGAACAATAACCATAGATTCTTGGGATATTTTAAAACTCGCTAAAGCTGTCATCATTATTTTGTCATTTGACGTTAGACAGTTGTAGGTAATTAATCCAAAAAGTTCGACTTTTTTATTTATTTTGATGTATTTATGGTATAATACATGTTAAAATTACACATTTTGCAGTGCAGCTGGCAACGCTGCATCTATTTTCTCACCTATATGTGAACATAAGCATTCTAGAGACATCTATATGTGCCTTGGCCAAGCTTTGCATCGCTGAAGTATGTGGATCAATAATATGTGTAGTTTTAGCATATATCTGAACTACAACAGATTCTGTGCTAGAGAATTATTGAAACTTTCAAAGAAATTTCTGGATATTTTGGAAATTCTTTTAGAAATACTAGTGGTACTGATCTTGAAATTAGTCAGTGGTTCTCGAGATACAGTGGCATTTAAAAGATGACGTTTATAGTAACTAAGCATCTTTTTGCAAGGAAAAATTAAAGCCTGAAGTAGAGTAAAAAAGCAAGAGTTTATAGAATTTCATCAGACTGATAGGTTTAAAAAAATGTTTATAGGAGATAGACATACAAACATAACGTAAGGGTATAAACGTAAAAGGCATAGATGAATGAAAACTAGAACTGTCAAGTTCTTAAGTTTTTATTTTTAAGAAAATTAAATATGGTAATAACGGCAGAACAAAAAGTTTTTTTGATCGAAAGTTACAGGCGCGGCCCGTGAAATTTCAAAGTTGCATATCTCTGTTGCTACTTATGGGACCCATACCAAATTCAGGTTTTTTAATAGTGAGCCTACTAGGAATGTTTTGGTAAAGAAAAAAAATATGTTGCAATTTGCGAAAAAAAGTTGATTTTTTGAATTGACCCACCAGGGTAAAAAGTTAACACGCTTAGATATGTTATTTATTATTTTCTCTAAACAAATTTTACATCATTTTGTCGACAATTCTTAAATTTTAAGAGAAAAAATGTGTTAGTAGAAAGTTATGGCCATTTGAATTTTTTCAACCGAAAAATAATTTAAATTTTCGGTTGCAAAAAATTCAAATGACTATAACTTTCTACTAACACATTTTTTTCTCTTAAAATTTAAGAATTGTCGACAAAATGATGTAAAATTTGTTTAGAAAAAATAATAAATAAAATATCTAAGCGTGTTAACTTTTTACCCTGGTGGGTCAATTCAAAAAATCAACTTTTTTTCGCAAATTGCGAAATACTTTTTTTCTTTACCAAAACATTCCTAGTAGGCTCACTATTAAAAAACCTGAATTTGGTATGGGTCCCATAAGTAGCAACAGAGATATGCAACTTTGAAATTTCACGGGCCGCGCCTGGAAAGTTACTTTAGAAATGGTAGAAGGGTTGATGGTCAGTGGGTTTATTCAACACGGGACGCCATTCGGGATTTTCAAACAGAACTTCCACGCATAGTCATGGATTTCGACCAGTTTCGCCAAGTTTTGACTAGATCTGTGGCTTTGTTTAGAGAAACAGGAAGTGTGACTAGAAAGGAAGGCAGTGGGAGACCCAAAGTTCGCACTGCACAAGAAGTAGAAGAACTGAGGTCAATTGTTAATGAACACCCACAAACCCCTATTCGGCGTTTAAGCCAGCAAGTAAATGTATCCTGCGGAACCTGCAATACAATCCTGAAATGTGACCTGCATATGCACGCTTATCGTCTAAGCTCAGTTCAAGAATTGTTACCAAACGACAAGCCGCAGCGAATGCAATTTTCAGAGTGGTTTATGGGTAATTTGCATAATAATGAAAACGTATTTAAAAAATCTTTTTACTGACAAAGCATGTCTTACCCTCTCTGGTTAATTGGACCAATTTTTTTTGAAGGGACTCTCAATTCGGCGCGATACCGTAATGAAATTTTAGAAAATTTTGTAAACGCATTAGACGATGAAGATATGCCTCAAGGCTACTTCCAGCGCACAAATTCACGTAACTCTTGATAATTTATATTTTTTGAATGAATTTTTCGAGTACCGAATCATTAGTCGTAATATGCCTGTAGGTGGCCACCACGGTCCTGAGATCTCACGCCGTGCGACTTTTTTATGGCCACACATTAAAAACTCGGGTTTGATGTGGGTAAAAGAGATTTAGGGGATTGCTGTCTATCCACCCGTTGATGTTTTCAACTAACAGCAATTTAGTAGGTAAAATGACTGCTTTCCAAAATTAATAATTTATTTTTTAACTGAAAAATATAAAAATAAAGCGACATAGTTCCATAAAGAAAGAATATTTATAATACGCAATGTCCTTCTCAATAAAACTATATTTTTGCCACATTCTATCACCTAGAAAAAGTGTCAAGAATATAATTATTTTGTAGAAAATGATTTTATTTTAAATTTCAACTGAATTCTTCGTTAGAAGCCTTGTTGGGCTATACTTTCCAACGATCCCTCATAAAGGTCTATCAAATTATCAGTATAATTTTCACACAATGCTTCTAAATTACACTCGATACCCTTATTTTGCATATTCATGAACGCAGAGATGATGGGTCGACACAGAAGAGTTAATTTCCCTTGTGAAACAGATTTTCTCGCTCTAGTGCATCATTTTCCAGTTTAAAGCTGTTCATGTGGAAAAGAAAGTTATTTCGCGTTGTTAATTTTGAAATTTTAGCAATTTTGGGGATGGTTTTAATTTAGACCTCACTGGAAGGGTATGAATTTTAAACAGTCTGATGATCTAATCGTGGATAAGGGTAGTTTTCACATTCACATTGCCATTCAAGTGGTTGCAGACTGTAGGAAAACATTTTCCAAAAAATAATGGAAAGCTTTGGAAATATGCGGTTTTCGCCATTTCATACAGAAACAAACATTCTATAACATATCTAAAATTCACTAAGATAATTTCTATAGAAAAAAAAACAATTTTTCGGCAGTCCGAGTGTCATGAGTTAGGAAAATCGCATTTTCTGAGAAAACCGCGCCCTCTAGCGCCTCAACTCCAGTAAAATCGAATTTCACCTAAAATTTCCCATGGACAAGGCCATTTTCAGAAATCTTCGAAGATGTACAGATTTTTTTTCGTATGGTAAAGTCGATCGAATGTATTTCACAGCCTGACTGGCTCTCTTGTATATAAGCATTACAGTCTTGTGCATGAATTCCGCCCATAATCTTTATACTTCCTTCTGCAGAAATAAAGATCATTCTCTTTTATTTGCTCTACTCGCGCGTGTAGAAGTCTGTTTTGTTTCTTGCTGGAAAGTTGCAACATCTAAAATGGTACTTTAAGTCAATATTTCATCACAAGAATTTATAAAAAAGTCACAAAATAGATATTTATTCGTCGATTCGCTTCCTTCCTATAATGAATAAAGGACCTACAAATATAGATATCACGTATTTCGACGAGCTCTTTCCGCTGGTGTAAACGGAATTTTGATTTCGACCCATTTTGACCCGTAAAAAAATTAGAAACCGTGAAAAATTGAGCTCAAATATCGTAATTTTCAGTTTGTTACCAAATTTTCCCAATTTCCGGTGGTTTGAGGTATAGGAAGATGTATTGCAAAACGAAAGTATTTGAGATTTTGAAGTTTGACATGTCAAGCCGTTTTTTGATCTGACTTACCGTTTTCGAGTTATTAAGTACCAAAGATGGGTCTGCAAATGGCATTTTTCGACCTAAAAAAATTCTAAACAATTACTCTCCATTTTCCGATCCTCACCAATATCAACAAGTTTCTGTAGTCTTTGGTCCTCTACAACCCCCAGAAATTTAAATCGACTTTTGCGACCTGTAGTCGATTTTAACGCGGATATCGCGGAATTTTCGACTTTGGCGTTTAATAGCTCCGAAACGAAACACCCTGTGTAGCTGAATTTTTTACAGAACCTAGTCCTACCATCCCTCTATTAACCCAGAAAGTTTGAACGAATATATATGTATCTAGCCGTCCCCTTCCCCTCCCACTCGTGTCACCTTCTCCTTCTCGCGAAAACGAATTCGAAATTACTTCGATTCGCAGGGGAAACCCGAGCCATTGGGACTTTTTCCGCCGTCGAAATCGACAGATTGCGAAAGTGTGTGACCTGCCAAACCAACGATGGCAGGGAATAAGTCTTTTAAATTAAAACCGAAACAGTTTTTCTTCTTTTTTGTGCCAGAAATCTATAATATGACTTAGATATAGTTCCTATTATTAATGTGCCTTTAGTTCCCTGCCAATAGGGAATATGCATGTTATAACCCAAATAAACCTAAAATGTATTATTTTATTCTCTACATAAATTAAATGTTTATAGCGGTTGCTATTTTTCACTTATTTTGGTCTAATAATAATTAATAAACCCAAAAAATGCACTGAATAGGGAAAATAGTGTGGAATAATACCGGTTAAAATAGGATATGTCGGAAAAAATCAAGAATATTCGGTTTTTACCGCTTAAGTACGCTCCTGGATGACCCATTCAGTATTAATTTTAAAGTGTGATTATCCCTTTATAGGATGCTGTTGAAAAATTGGGAAAAAACTATATAGGAAAAAATACAGAGTGATTCAAATGTACCAATGTCGAGGGCAAAAAAAGTCAAAAAATCGAAATTTAATCGGCGATTGCTCCCGTCCTATAAAGAAACTAAAAAATTTGAATTCCATGTATTTCGACGGGCTCTTTCCGATGACGTACATGGGATTTTAATTTGAACCGTTTTGATCCCTCAAAAAATTAAAAACCGTGAAATATTTGGGTAAAAATCGGAAATTCCAGTTTTTCCCAAATATATCCATTTTCCAGTGATTTTAGGTTTAGGTAAATGTATTGCAAAAAGAAAGTATTTGAGATTTTAAAGTTTCACTTATGAATCTGTTTTTGGATCCGACGTTTTGTTTTTGAGTTATTAGGTACCAAAGAGGTACCTAAGCAAAAGGTACCAAAGAGGTATCTAAGCAAACCTAAGCAATGGCATTTTTCGGCCTAAAAAATTTCAAAAGAATGACTTGCCATTTTCCGATCCTCACCAGTTTCGATAGAGTTCTGAAGTTCCGAGTCCTCTACAACTTCCGAAAATTGAAATCGATTTTAATTCACATATGCGACCTATACCCGCGGAAATTTCGACTTTGACGTTTAATAACTCCGAAACGAAACACCCTGAATAACTGAATTTTTACCGAAGCTAGTCGCACTATTCCTCTATCAACCCAAAAAATTCGATTGCTCCCCCTCTGACTGTTTCCGAGAAAAACACACCTGTTCGACTTTAGGTTAAGCTTTACATGTAGATTGACACTTATTTTTGCTGATCTCCTGACGTCATTATTCATTAAGCACAAATGGCTGCTTTTTAAATTGCAATAAATTATACCGAAAAGTAAACATTTTTGTAACTAAATTATCCTAGTAATTTTCGTCAAAATAATTTTTTTGGGTTTGTAATGACTTCCCTGAACTATTTATGCAATAAAAAAATATGTGCATATTCATTATTGCTAAATATCGGCAACTCTGGCTTTCTGGGACTCTTAATTTTCTGTATGCTTTAACAGAAAACTTTCCTAACAGTTTAATGACGTAAAATCTATTCTAGTATTCACCGTAATGAACGAAATCCAAATTGGAAGCTCGGGGGTCCCTAGATAATTATCAAAAGGGCATGTAGATCAACCCAATCATATTTCTGCGAGAATTATTAGTCAAAATTCATGGAAATTACCCCTTTACATACATAATTACCCTACAGAGCGCATCAAAGGGCTGATGGGCTTTGTCAATTAGAGATAGAGACATTTAGACATTGTTATGTATATGTATTGGGGTTAATGTTTGGGAAGTATGAAGTTTAATACTGGGAAAATTTGCATTTTAGTCCGGGAAAGATGCAGGTCGGCCACACACTTTTGCACAACGCAGCTAACTTTAGCTTTAGATAGTGACAACCTGACAGCAGCAACGATACAAAAAAAAACAAGTCATTTCCTTTGTCGTTTATCTGCGTTTAACATCTTGAAATTACATAATCCCAAGCATACCACATGGCCTGTTTTACAGTCACAGAGCGTTATCTGTCCTAACGACTTGGGGCCTAACCTAAGACGGTGCCGCTTCGTCTTGGCACTCATTGACCCTGTGAACCCACCTTTAGCGACACGCGTGTCTCTGCAATTAAATTCCCAAATTAGGGAAAACGGAAAGAAGATATTGACGATGCGTTCCTGATTTTTTTACGGTACTACAGCGAAGCCAAAAGCATTTTGGGCTCTACAGTAATATATGTTTCTTGTATACATTGCGGCTCAAACATGTCGTCCCCCCACTTGGAAAACTAACTCCATATGAAATTTATCAGTACTCTTTTTAAGTATTTTAAGAATTAAAGGCTCTACTTGTACAGGGATATCCATCGTTTGGACAGACGAAGCAACTTTCTCAACTGCGGGAATATTTAACAGAAGAAATATTCATGTTTGGTCGGATAAAAATCCCTTTGCCGTCGAAGATATTGCTTTTCAGGGGCGTAATTCAATCAAAGTTTGGTGTGAGATATTATAAAATAAAATTCTAGGACCATTGTTTTTTCGGGGAGCATTAAGTGGCCAGCCCTATCTTAATTTCTAGAAAATGAAATCGAAGATATTCTCGACGAATTGCCACTTAAAGAACGTCGACGTATTATATGGCAACAGGACGGAGCGCCTCCCCATAATATAATTGAGGTTCGCAATTTTTTAAACCATCAGTATAACGAATGGATCGGTAGATATGGAACGTTACATTGGCCTGCAAATGGCCCAGACCTCACACCTTTAGATACATTTCTTTGGGGTCATTTGAAAAATGTCGTATACAGCAATCATAATGAAAATATTGCAGAAATTCAAAGGAAGGTGAGAAATGAAGTAAGAAATCCGAACGAAAATGATGCTGAATTATAAATACACTTCAGATGCAAAGAGGAATGTTTGAAAAGTGCGAAGAATTAAATGGCGTACATATTGAAAATTTATTTTAATATTTATTCGCCAATGTTAACATTTATCTGTTTACGTTATAATTTATTTATTATTGTTTATAATCACTGGTTATTGCTTTCTAATATTAATAACTAATAAAAATCAATATTTATTGTTTAATAGAATAACTCATTTTGCATAAAAATAAAATTATAAATTCACGGCGACCAAACTATTATTGTTAATAGGGTATGTCATACAAAATATGTCTAGAACTTCTCCTAGAATCCAAAAATACGATAAAAATCATAACATCTAATTTAAAATAAGCGAGAAGATCGATGTTTTGTACTATATTTTTTTATTCGATGCTCAATTGTTTTGCTGATAAGATATATGAATGATCCATAAAAATCCCCAGAACTTTCATGTTTAACATTTTTTCCCATCTTTAAAAATAAAAGAGTTATAAGGTGTGTTCACTTTTATTTGGATATTCCTGTACTTGCTAACATCTTCAAATATAGGTTTTCATGTAAAAAAAGAGACCAAACAATATGATTCCTCTATATTTTAGCCCATATTTACGTTTTCCGTCATTCTGGTTTCCAATGTAAATTAAAATAGCTTAAATTTTTGTTATGGAGAACGTGGATTGGCAATATTTGGTAGACTTTTGAACTTCGTTCAACGAAACCGAACAACTGAGTAATTGTTGTACCACCAGCAGATTTTATTCTAGGCTATTTAAACTTAAATTTTTGTTGGCAGTAAACGGATAACACATTTAACATCTTTTGCAGTCGCAAGCTAAGTTTTTTTTTATCTTCTGAGAGCCCACGAAGACCGCATTCTAAGTACTATGTACCGTGGGTGTACTGGGGAATCGACTCACACATCCAGAGCTGGAAACATCCGTAGGGATTTCACATGCCCTTTAAGAGGATGTGTGGGGTGGTACCACCTCGGTAGAGGAAGAATTCCTCTACCACCTTCCTTTAGTTCCTTCTTAAATTTGTTACGAATATATAAGCGCTGAAACTTTGACACACTCAGAAATCACAGGGGGGGAGGGCATTTTTTAGCCGCAAGACCAAAGTAATTTGTGAACGTAGTGTATTAAGACACACACACTAAAAATTTTTACGAGTTCAAAGCGGGCGTTCGGCGATGTTTTGGAATTTCAAGAGGCAGGTGTCATTGGTCTTTATTGTTTTTTGTTGTAAATTTCTCGTTTTATGGATTTTTCGTAATAATAAACCGGACTAACAAAGTGTCAGTTGAAGTACTTAATTCCATGGTACTAAATAAATTTCAACGGTACTGGTGTCAAAGGTATTTGCACCTGGATAGTTCGTTCCGTTTAGATTTACCTTATTACGAAGTGTGGCACTACCAGAAGGTATTGTGTTATTGTTTATTTATAAATAAAGCAAATGCGGTAAGAAATTCTGAAATGAATTTGTTTAAACAACTTTGCGAGTTGAAATACTGAATAACAAGGAGTGGAAGACGTCTCTGGTCGGTCTGGTCTGATGACAGTGGATCAGTTCGTTATTTAAAGTGATCTAAGCTGGGTATTTCGAAAGCTTTTATGATCGAAAGTTACTTTAGAAATGGTAGAAGGGTTGCCAGTGGGCTAGTTCAACACGGGACGCCATTCAGGATTTTCAAACAGAATAGTCATGGATTTCGATCAGTTTCTCCAAGTTTTGACTAGTTCTGTGGCTTTGTTTAAAGAAACTGGAAGTGTGAATAGAAAAGAAGGCAGTGGGAGACCCTTTTGCACTGCACAAAAAGTAGAAGAATTGAGGCAAATTGTTAATGAACACCCACAATCCCCTATTCGACGTTTAAGCCAGCAAGTACATGTATCCTATGGAACCTGCAATACAATCCTGAAATGTGACCTGCACGCTTATCATCTGAGCTCAGTCCAAGAACTGTTACCAGACGACAAGCCGCAACGAATGCAATTTTCAGAGTGGTTTATGGATAATTTGCATAATAATGAAAACATATTTGAAAAAAAAAAACTTTTTTTACTGACGAGTCATGGTTCTACCTCTTTGGTTATGTAAATTCTCAACAAATGAGAATGTGAAGTTCTGAAAATCCACAGTTCTTTATAGAGAAGCCTCTGCATTCACAGAAAGTTGGCGTGTGGGCGGCCATATCGAAAAGAAGGTTAATTGTACCGATTTTTTTGAAGAGACTCTGCGAGATACCGTAATAAAATTTTAGAAAATTTTATAAACGCATTAGACGATGAAGAGATGCGACAAGGCTACTTCCAGCAGGACGGCGCACCAATTCACGTAACTCTTGATAGAAATTGATGAAATTTTTTGGAAAAGTATTTCGAAGACCGAATTAATCAGTAGTCATAATATCTCAGTTAGGTGGCCGTTCTTACGATATTTTCTAGTAGACACACTTCACAAAATATCTTTACTGTTCTTAAAACGTCCCTGGACTGCTGGCAACCCTAAAAATATTTTATTGGATGCTCTTGTCTAATCAGATGACAATTTTTTAACAAAGACGCTAAATATACAGCAATGAAAAATAATTCTAGAGTTAGTTTTACTCCAAATTTTTTCTGGATAAAATCAAGGGAGGCTTTCTAACAAACCTAAGCAAAACTTGAGTTTTTTTATGGAAGCGTTAAAATGCTTTTGTTGAGCTTTTGTTGGAATATAGTTCATACTTCCCCTGCAAACACAAAATTATCGCCACCTCGCGAACCATCTCGAATACTCACCAGTCCAACTGCAGCAGAAGGTTAGCAATAATTCTCAAGTTCAGTCGAAGGCATATCGAGAATCTTCGCCTTTGTTTACTTGTCAACATAATTTCTGTTCCCGATGCATAAACAAAATATTTATAATGTCACAAATGCAGCGAATGGGTTCTTTCTCTTTTATTTTCTCAGAATTAAATTTTGTCATCGGGACCGCGCCGCGTTGGGACCATCCATGGACAGAACAAAATCATGATTAAGTGATTGAGACCATAAGTTATATTCGGACATGGGTCTGATCGGGTATATGAGATTTTATATGTGGAATTATGGCTGCGATAATTTCTTCTGGGTAAAAAGTCGAATTCACTGTTTTATTATAAATTTCACAGGATTTCTAAAGTTCTAAATCTAAACAAAAATCCTTGAAAAAAAGCTATAGATATCGTAAATAAGATAAAAATATCTTCAAAGTAAATAAAACCAGATATTTTTAAATATAGGGACTTTACATCGAAGTCCGTTACCATACAAAATTTAATAAAAACCAAATAAAACTTGTACTTACTTATCCCGAAACTGGAAAACTATAAACTCGAACTGCACCGAACCAAAAAACGACAAGATCGTAAAAAAGTTGACAATTTTGATTTATCAGGATTTTCTTCAGTTCTAGGGACAACAGCCACGAAAGCGTTTTGTTGCATGTGATTTTATGACGTTTAAAACGTCGATTTTGAAGTTCTTTATAGTCAAATGGAGATGTACAGAAAGTTTCATTGATAAAAAGTTTTTTAGGATGTTTAAAGGGAAAACATCGTGTTTTTCATTTTATTTATTATAGATCTATAAGAAGCCGGTGAAAATATATACCTAGTTTCTAAATATTCATGCAGGTGTGTCAATTTTACTTAAAATCTCATGATTTCTTTGGTCAAAGGAGTTTAATTCCGGTAATCGTGGAGGCCGCTCAGAAACCAAACCTATTAAACCCCATTTTCGACTTAGGAAATGGTGAAAATATACACCTAATTTCTAAATATTAATGTGGATGGCTCAATTGGAAATATATATTTACATTGATAAAAAGTTTTCTAGGATATTTAATGGAACAACACCTTGTTGTTTCTTTTTATTTATTATAATTCCATGAGGAAATGCTGAAAATATATACCTAGTTCTTAAATATTAATGTGGATGGCTTAATTTTACTTAAAATTCCATGATTTCTTGAGTCAAAGGAGTTCAAATCCGGTAATTGTGGAGGCCACTCAGAAACCAAACCTGTATAAACCCCATTTTCGGATTCAGGAAATGGTGAAAATATATACCTAATTTCTAAATAATAATGTGGATGGCTCAATTGGAGATATAGAGAAAGTTACATTGATAAAAAGTTTTCTAGGACATTCAAAGGAAAAACATCGTGTTTTTCTTTTTATTTATTATAGATCGATAAGGAAATGGTGAAAATATATAAATAGTTTCTAAATAGCAATGAGGATGACTCAATTTTATTTAAAATCTCATGATTTCTTGAGTCAAAGGATTTAAAATCCGGCAATCCTGGAGGCCACTCAGACACCAAAACTATATAAACCCCATTTTCGGCGTCCGTAAATAGTGAAAATATATATATAGTTTCTAAATATTAATGCAGGTGGCTCAATTTTACTCAAAATCCCCTGATTTCTCGAGTCGAATGAGTTCAAATCCGGTAATCGTACAGGCCACTCAGCAATCAAGCCCAAGCAAACCCCATAATCGGCTTCCAAAGTAAAAAAAAACGATATTTATCGACGGTTTATGGACAATATAAAGCAATTTATTCACCCGAAACTAGCCAATAAAATTAAAATTCCGGTGCTCTAAAAGCAGAAGTCATCCGGAAGCAGCCTTTTAGTAGCAATTAATTTTGTCCATCGTCGCCCTCGTTCATCGTGCGTGAACTGTCCGATGGAGAAGAGAGATAATCGAAAACACGGGCTTGTAGATACGGAGGTATGTATGGGGGGCAGTGGTTATTTGGGTAGGTAACGATAGCCATACGTTGACATGTAAAGTGGTAGCAGTTAACAACTGGTAGATTTAAATATCTACTGTTAAATAGCTTAATTGTGCATATCCGGAGAATTTGACTAGTTTAGGTACCCCTATTATTGTCCTATTAGTATGCAAATAGAGGTATTTTTTTAAATTTTGACGTAAAATACATTGCAAATGGAATACCCTGTACATTTACTAACAGAAAGATGGCATATCATTTTCTAAACGAAAAAGTTCCCATTCGTCATTGGATTAAAATTCAAAATAACGAACTTATGCCTATATTTTATTTTCAGTCAAGTTGGCTGTGGAATAAAAAAATTTACAGAAGGTGGCTGTGAGTTTCAAGTAGTATTCCGTGCACATTTTTCTAGATGCGTGAAGGGCATTTTGTAATAATCAAGCTAAAAAAGCGCGTCATTTTTAAAATAACAGAATCAGCGCCATTTTTAAAAATACAAAAGATGCATTTTAGAAATTCATGGCCTCCTTGTCTTTAATTGCCCAATCTACCTCCTATCAAAAAGCAAAGAAAGAAATCGTAAAATTTAAAATTCATAGCCACCTACTGTGAATTTTGTTGCCATTTCGGAATTCCACAGCCCGCTTGACTGAAAATAAAATACGGCATAACTTCGTTATTTTAAACTTTAGACCAATCAATAGGAGCTTTTTCGTCCAGAAAATGACTTGCAATAGTCTGCTGATAGTTGTACAGGTTGTTCCATTTAAAAAGGCATATTTTTTTTTTAAAAATCGAAAAAATATCAGTGGTTTTTCTCTTTTTGCCATTTTAATAACCAGGAAAAGCTCGTAGTTTTGCTAAACGCATTATTTCCTTCTCTCTAATCTTTTGCAAAGTGGGCATTATAGGTATGTTATGGAACCTTTCAATTTTGCAACAAAAACTGGCATTTTTGCGAATGTTTGACACATAATATGTTCATTATGTTTATATAGTTTCGAGTAAATAAACTGAAATTCTTTGTTTTCATGGCAATCTTCGAAAATTCGGAAATTCAAAATTTCTTTGTTTTGTTTTGTTTTGTTTTGTCACAAATGTCTCTATTAGGAGTCAGTAAAACAACGTGGCCGAAGAACAACGAAATTATTTATAAATTAGATCATTCAGTCTTTTCTTAAAAATTCTTTCTGTACCTGTGTGTTTCGTAAATACTTATGATTTTTTTTTAATCCAGAAAAGGATCGTTCTGCAGACGCGCTGCTAGCCGGAATAGTTCAAATTAATCTCCCTAAAGTTATCAGTTCAGGAAACACTTCACTCATCTTCTTATCCCCGCAAAATCTAATGATTCCGTAAGCATTTTGTCCTGGAAACTCTGAAGAAAAATATAAACATTGTGGTTCATTTTTCAGTAGGCCAAAATCAAATTTTTGGTTGTACTTCGATTTAAACTTCAGAAGAGAATATTGGTTATACTCCTCATTATATACATTACGTTATGCCCTTTTAAAATATCTTAATTATGTTGTAAAAATATGGGGACAAGTTACTTTTAAATTCAAAGTTAGTTTAATATTTCTGAAATGTACGATAAAGCATCAATCTTGGCAACAGTGAAGTTATAACGCTGGTGATGACTGATGGGCGGTCTCACCTTTCGAGTCATGTGTATGTATTATATCTCTTTCTACCCTACAGCCTCTACCCTCTGCTTCTATTCGTATAAAAGCACTGCTTTTGCTTTGCCATAAGAACGTAATATGAAGCAAACTGTGTACTTTCAAGACGGGCTTATGGGATGCTTATACAGCGATCTAATTTATGATTAATAGATTAATAGTACAAGGAAGGCGTTACGTGGGAGTGGAAATAATATATGATTAAATTTTTGGTCTGCTGATGAAAAAAAACAATGATGTTCCTTTGTTAGCCATAGAAATATAATAGATTATCAACAGACAAAATAATTGAAAACTTTGCTGCTCCAAAATCTCGAAAAAGATCACTTACATAAACGATTTTTGTTCTGTATGTGTTTTGTTACTCATTTTTTAATAAAATCAAAATGCAAAAAACGGTTATTAAATAGAATTTTCGCAAATAAGATGTGTTGAAAGGGGGTCCAAGTTAACTTTAGCCTAGGGCCTGAAGTACCATTAATCCACCCCTGCCAGGAATGTTCTAAAACCAGACAGAGCATGCGTGATGCCTATGGCGCTCTTGGCTTGTTCTTATTTGATTCTTTCTGTACCTATTCGTACACCTTTTACATGTAACAAAACAGTAAGCTCAACTCACCGGTCGAAGAATACTCCATGAAAGTTATTTTCACCAACGACTGTACCACAATTACACACCGACTTTTCGCCGTTCAGAATTCTCCGCTATTGGAAAACGGTTTATGCAGATATAACTAGGAAGCCTCTGGGTATACGTAACGTTTTGTTCCTTTTTGCGAAAAAATCTAATTTCAAGGTGTCAAAGAAAAGCCATTTTCCATTTGCGAGAGCTCGCTCGGCCAGTCCATATATATGCATATAGATACGGTTTCAGTTGACCATATCTGTGGATGTCGATTTTCTCATTTATCTGGGAAATGGGATACGTCAGGGAAATCCCCCCGGGTGTGTGTGTATGTGTGTGTGTGTGTGTATGAGATATGCATCATAAACTAGTGCAAAGATGAAAAAACATATAGCGATGTACTACGGGCATCTGATAAGGAATGGGAAGGAGATTTATCAGGTTTGCTCGAATTTGTGAACGAATCTGTGTGACTGATAATAGAGAAAAACTAAATAGTAATCGTGTAGTTTACGCTAGCGAAGCTACGGGTAGAAGCTACTATTATTCGGCTCTTGATTGGAGACTTGTCTGGAAAAATGAATGTTGCGATGAAGAGTAGGTACTATCGTCAGCGTAATTATTGTTTATCGGATTAGTAATTGAAGAAAGCAGGTCCTTAATCTAAAAAAGGATATTGGGTTGCGGCCTTGCACTGAACTTGGGACACGCCAGCATTGATAGGATGTAAGTCCAAGAATTGTTACCAAACGACAAGCCGCAGCGAATGCAATTTTAAAAGTGGTTTATAGGTGATTTGTGTAATGAAAACGTATTTGAAAAAACCTTTTTTATTGACGAGGCATGGTTTGACCTCTCTGGTTATGTAAATTCTCAACAAATGAGAATGTGGCGTTCTGAAAATCCACATTTATTTATAGAGAAGCCTCTGCATTCACAGAAAGTTGGCGTGTAGGCGGCCATATCGAAAATAACATTAATTAGACTGATTTCTTTGACGGGACTTTCAATTCAGCACGATATCGTAATGAAATTTTAGAAAATTTCGTGAACACACAAGGGAAATTCCTAAAGATTTCTTTAAATGTTTTTAGATATCTGTACGTCTATGTCCAAGTTCAGATCTGCTTAGACCATATATCGCTTTTTTTAACGTTCGACAGTCGCTATGTGTTGGATTAAACTTTTCCAGAATATATTAAAGGCTCTGGAATGTTGGGGAACAACGCCAGTAGTGGATGGAGAGAAAATACCCAGTGTTTATTTTTAATTTTGAATCATTTTTTAATATACGAGTTTTTACATTATTATTATATACATATCTAATGTGTTGTTCCATGCCTCTTCTGAAATTTGGCAGTGTAATTAAGAAAAAAATAGTACATAATAATGCCGGTTAACGATAGACTTTGGTTGAAAAAAATATATATTTTTATCCCAAAATACGCTCCTGAATGTCCCTGTCGATTGGGTATTTATTTTAAAGGTTCATTATTTCTTGATCAGATAACGCTGAGAAAGTTTGAGGACATTAGATGGAAAAGAATACAGAGTGTGTCAAATATGCTGATATCGATGGCAGAAAAGTCACAAAATCGAAATTTAATTCGATTGCTTCCTTCCTATAAAGAATGAAGGATTTGAAAAATATGGATATTATACCCAAGCAAGCCCAAGAAAATATGGTCACCATGTATTTGGACGAGCTCTTTCCGATGGTGTAAATAAAATTTTGGTTCGGATCCATTTTGACCCCTAAAAACATTAGAAACCGTGGAAAATTTCTGTCGAAAATCGTAATTTTCAGCTTTTCTCAAATTTTCCCAGTTTCCAATAGTTTTAGGTATAAAAAGATGTATTGCAAAAAGAAAGTATTTTCGAATTTGACGTTTAATAGCTCCGAAATGAAACACCTTGGATAATTGGATTTTTTACCAAAGCTAGTCCAAGTATTACCCTCTATTAACCCATAGAGTTTGAACATCTCAATTCCAACCGCTTCCAAAAAAAAATTGAGAATTTCAAAAAGTCAAAAGCGAAGCCGACAAAATCCGAACATTTTCCGGCTAACAGAGTGTCGCGAGTTCACTTTTTGAAAAAAAACTTTAAATACAAAACAATCAAGCATATAAACTAATAATATAATATAAGATCTGTCCCTACATTTCAAACCTGAGGAAAAACATTTTTAATAAAAATATTTCCAGCATATTTCCCGACGAAATATTAAAGGACCTTTAATATTTCCCCGGAGGAAAACAGTGGAGGCCTTTCTTTCCATTAATCAGGTCAAAAGGCCTATATTTTGTAAGAAAAACCTTTCTGTAAACACGCCATTACACACTAATGGCCTGTAATAAAATCTGCAAGAGTTTAGATAAAAAAGATTTATAATTATTTAGCAAAAATAGCCGAACGTTGAAACTGAATACTTGTTTTTCGGAATTTGGTTGTTTTATGAAAATCTGACTTTTATTTCTGGTTTCCAAAAAAGGAGTAAAACTTTTCCAGAGGGGATTTGACACTACTGATAGTTTGGCAATGCAATACCTGTCAAAAGTGTTGAAAATTTCTACTCTCTCATCAAGAAAAGATTTTGGAATAACCCTAAAGATATAAACTGATTCCGTTAGGTTCTTTTCACGTTCCTATGCAAGGTAAAAGGGGTTCGAGTGCAATAATTTTAAAGGGTCGTAGCATAGTCTTCTAAATTTTCACAAGGGGCTTGAAAACCGAACTTTTAATGTGTGGCCATAAAAAAGTCGCACGGTGTGAGATAGCATATTACGACTAATGATTCGATCTACGAAAAATTCTTCCAAAAAATTTAAATTATCAAGAGTGGCCTGATTTGGTGCGCCGTCCTGTTGGATGTAGCCTTGTCGCATCTCTTCATCGACTAATGCGTTTACTAAATTTTTTAAAATTTCATTACGGTATCGGGCCGAATTGAGAGTCCCTTAAAAAATATCGGTCCGATTAACTTTATTTTCGATATGGCCGCTCACACGCCAAATTTCTGTGAATGCAGAGGCTTCTCTATAAAAAAATGTGAATTTTCAGAACTCCACATTCTCCTTTGTTGAGAATTTACATAACCAGAAAGGTAAAACCATGCCTCAACAGTAAAAAAGGTTATTTTAAATACGTTTTCATTTTTATTCAAATTACCCATAAACCACTCTGAAAATTGCATTCGCTGCGGCTTGTCGTTTGGTAACAATTCTTGGACTGAGCTTAGAAGACAAGCGTGCATATGTAGGTCACATTTCAGGATTATATTGCTAGTTCCGGTTGGGTTTGCTTGGGTCACCTATACCTTTTATATCTTTCAGGAGTAATAATTCAAGACATGTGTGATTGAGTCCACCGCATACTTTGAGAACGTTTTTTTGATCCTACGTTATTTACTTACGTTAGATTATTTTCAGCAAGACATCGACGTGACTCGAAATAATTTAAATTTTTTGCAAGAATTTTTTGAGGACCGAATTATTAGCAGGACTATGCCAGCAGGCTGGCCACCTCGATCATGCGACCATATCCCATGCGATTTCTTTTTATGGACTCATATTAAGAATTCAGTTTTTAAAACCCCATGTACACTCCCGAGGAGATGCAAAGGCGAATAACTTCAAAGTTTGAGGAAATCAACAACTCTCCTGAAAAACTGAATGAACTGATGTTTCTGATTCTACATATAAAAAAGAATTCTAATTTATCTGGAAGAGCAAGACGGGATTGTTGCTCATTTAGTATTGGCATAGACTAAATAATAGCTAGACGAACACTGCCATGCAATGGAAAGCGGGTCTCCTTGAGACATTTGGTGGGTTTACTGGTTAATGGTTTAAAATTTTGTTTGTCTATCATTATATAAATATGTATACTATGTATCTACAGGAATATATAATGATGGACAAACAAACTTTTAAACCATAAGCCAGTAAACCCACCAAATGTCTCAAGGGAGACCGGCAGCGGACCCAAGCAAACCCAAGCCAACCCAAACAAACTTTTAAACTATAAACCAGTAAACCCACCAGATGTCTCAAGGGAGACCGGCTTTTCGGTGTATTCGAGTATCTGTCTATATTCTTTATAGTCTCTGGTATAAGTAAATTTTGTAAAAAAATTAAAATTGTTTTTAAAAGTAACAAAGTAAATAAAAATTTTATTTTTTTAAACTTTGTATTATTAAAAGAATTTAAATTGCCTGTCACGAATCAATCAACAAATTAGAGGTAATAAGAATTTATGGTAACAGGTTAAGGGGTAGTTTTTTAAAATGAATTAATCAACGACGCGCGGATAAATTTAAAGCTTACTGAGAGGTAGTTAGTTTTTTTAATATCAGATTATGTATTGGGCCATCCTTTAAAACGCTAAAAGTCAAATTAGGTCTTAGAGATTGTTAATCCCTGCATAGACAAAGTACAGTAGTGAGACGCAACGACGAAACTAAACGACATTTTCTCCAAAATTTAAAACACAAAAGATTCCCCCCATTTCTTACAAAAATACAGGCACAAATCAATCCGACTCACACATGCCTAACGACGTTCCTCCCGCCCCCTCACTCCGCCGTCCCTTCTCGTCCCCCCTACACACATACACGCTCCCCCGAAATTAAGTGTCGCTTCCTTGCATAGCGAAGGTGGCCCGGCCGCCCCCTGCGGCCCCCCGCGGGGGGTGATTTCGACACACACGTACAGTTTTTAAAGATCGATGCAAAGCAGGCAGGAGAGGCCAGCTCGTTTCCATGGAGATGAGATGAGAAGACTTGTTCTTTTTAACCTTCTTATTCGCGTTGTCCAACGCGGGGGGACGACGGCGGATATGTAAACTAGGGGGGATATGCGGTCGTGGACCGCTGCTTGGCATCAGGTGTTCGGATGACCCGTGGGAGGAGGTAGGGGAGTACTGCAGTAAAAATAATCATTAGGAGGATTCGTGGGGGAGTCGGGACATTAAAGACTTTGGAGTTTATTTGAATCACTATCTGGGCTTGCTGGCGCACTAAAATGAAGTCGGAAGGTAACGGGGTGTTGATGCATCAAAATGCTTGCGTCACATTAAGGACTAATAAATAAACTATATCACATTTTTACTTGGGTAATAGAAATCTTAAGCCGTGGTATAACGCACGTACCGTCACTAATAGCTCTAACATTAACTGCAAGCACAGGTACTCATGGCAGGACATAAGCACTTTTAGTATCCAAGCTTTAAGTCTTCTGGTCACCATACTGTCAAGAAAACATGCGCTCAAAAATTTTCAAAAGTTCGTTCTAAGTTCTAAATTTTTTTAATTTCCAAGAAATTTGCCATCAGATGAAGAAATATTTGCGAAAATTTGCTTTAGATCGGAAGATACAGTTAATTAGATAAAACTTTTTTGGAAAAGGATCATCAAAATTTTAATGTTCTACCTTATTTCAGTTTTATGAATTTATGAACGGAATATTCGGAACGTTATATATTTTTCGAATCTCCAGAAAATGCCCTATCGGATAAAGCAATCTTCGTGGGAATTCGCCTTAGGCTAGACGATATAGCTGATTAAATAAAACAATTTGCAAAATAGGATTGCAGATATTTTTTTTCATTAATATAGTTCCTACTAAATTCGTGACAAAATCTTTAGCGAAACCTCAAAAAATTACACATTTATGGAATTATAAACCTAGTTCCTACCTACCCGACTCTTAGTTTTTTTATCCACCTATTGCAGAAAACTCGTCCAGTTCTCATCAAGTAGGTTGAGCCTTATTTTAAAATACCGATTATTATTTCAGCATTAAATAATGTAAAATCAAAAAAAACGTCCTCAAAGTATGCCGTGGAATCCTGCTACTTCCAACCATGTTCTGATTTTTCTTTTTACAGAATCAAAAACATTGGTGAGCACTTGGGAGAAGTTGTTAATCTCCTGAAATTTAGTTGTAATTCTAGCCCGTAGGTTTTCTCAATTTTCACAGGTGGTTTTGACAACCGAGTTTTTAATGCGTGGCCATAAAAAAGTCGCATGGCGTGAGATCGCAGGACTGCGGTGGCCACCTAACGGGAATATTACGACTAATGATTCGGTCTTCGAAAAATTCTTCCAAAAAATTTAAATTATCAAGAGTTATGTGAATTGGTGCGCCGTCCTGCTGGAAGTAGTCTTGTAACATCTCTTCATCGTCTGATGCGTTTTCAAAATTTTCTAAAATTCCCAATAGTGTAGGAATATCACGGAAAACGTCGATATTCGTCGAATAACAATGTTATTTTATAACCATCGCTTTGTCCTTAAAATTACATCAATATTCTTGCTTGTATAAATACGAGACTGCAGATTACGCAAGCGACACAAACTTTTTTTCATACCTGTGTATATGAGATAAATATGTAACAATTATGGTTACTGAACTGGTAGAAAATATTTTTTTTTAACAATATTTTGAAAAAAAAAACATCTATTTTGAATCCACATTCAATATCGGATAAATTCAATAAAAGTTCAGGTAAATTGTTTTCAGAAAAATCCTCGGACACCTTAATTTTTATTTTTATTTCTGCATTTTTTTATCTTACACCGAAATATACAGGATTTTTTAAATGGTACTTTTGTAATGTATACTTTTACTCAATGCGGCGCGAGTCCCGTAAAAAAAATCGGTCCAATTAACCTTCTTTTCGATATGGCCGCGCACACGCCAACTTTCTGTGAATGCAGAGGCTTCTCTATAAAGAAATGTGGATTTTTAGAACTCCACATTCTCATTTGTTGAGAATTTACATAACCCGAGAGGTAAAACCATGCCTCGTCAGTAAAAAAGGTTTTTTCAAATATGTTTTTATTATTATTCAAATTAGGTACCCATAAACCACTCTGAAAATTGCATTCGCTGCCGCTTGTCGTTTGGTAACAATTCTTGGACTGAGCCTTGACGATAAGCGTACATATGCCGGTCACATTTCAGGATTGTATTGCAGGTTCCGAAGGATATATATACTTGTTGGCTTAAATGCCGAATAGGGGTTTGTGGGTGTACATTAACAATTTTTCTCAGTTCTTTTTGTGCAGTGCGAACTTTGGGTCTCCCACTGCCTTCCTTTATATTCACACTTCCTGTTTCTCTAAACAAAGTGATAGAACTAGTCAAAACTTGGCAAAGCTGGTTGAATAAGCCCACAGACCATCAACCCTTCTACCATTTCCAGTTTGTTTTTTTGATCATACGTTATTTCAAAACGAGTAACAATTTTATTTCAAGTTCCTCTATTACTATCCACACATTGTACCTATATGCGACATCGTATCTAAAACAACCCCCGTTAAGTGGCCGAGGACGGCGAGGGGATGGTGACAGGGGGGAGGTTGAAACCTAAACCGTTCTCTAGATTGAACAAGTGATATATGGCCAGCGACGCAGGACATTAACAGTGTCCGAAAATATTAATCTCTGGAAAAAAAACGAGAAAAAACAGACCCCCAAATACATATTACTTAGACTGGACGTATATGGGGGAAATTCCTTTTTGTTTGTAATTCTTTAATGGGTTTTCGTTTTTTAGGGGTTCGTATAAAATATATAAGACATTAATGTCCTTCGTTTTTATCGTGGATTGATAAACGTTGGATATAAACAATAACATTGAGAAAATAATTAATGCGTCAAAGTAGAGATTCTAACACTAAAATGACAAGTTTTAATTGTTGATTTAAACCCATCACGTTACATACTCATTTTCTACAACTAACAAGACGCATTGTTTTTTTAAAACAATCTTTGAAAAAAGTATTTTCAAAACAATATCTTTCGTAAATCGAAATCTGGTAAATAGCTAAATAAAAAATGACCTACATTATCCAGACTTTATCGTACCGAATTTAGAGGGTTTAAAATTGATTTCCACCATTTCCACGCCCCGCCCTATCAAAAGCGAAATAGATCGACAAACGCGAAAAAAATTATCATGTCAAAAACGATAATACCCCCAAATATTGACTTTGGCTCGGGAAAAAATTTATAAGGAGCCGTTCTCGACGCTTATCGCTAGTCTTCAGCGAGAAGAGCCAATGCATCTTTTAAATTACAAATATTGATACAAGATAAGAGCCTTATAAAATTTCGGACAAAATGTTCCGATCGTATATTCTCGAGCACGTCGCGTGGTGAGTTTTAGCGAAAGGAAGGATTATTTTAATAAATGTAATAGAGACGAGGCTAAAACTCTTATAGAAATGGTGAAATATCACGTTACTTATTTTACCTATTTTCTTCTTAGAGTTACAAGGGTTCAAATCCGGTGGTCCTGCAGGCCCGTCAAAGTCATTCTCGTACTTCGTCACCCACAATTTTTGTCTAAAATTTAAACGTCTCACAAGAATCAAGCTTTACTTACACGTCTTCACTGAAAAATGGGGCCGCGCCTTGACCATAAATTATCTCTAATTATTTATGGATCTTTTGTGTTTTCTAACTACTCGACAACCGGACAGTTGCAAAGCCAGTCCGCGCCGGTGACATCTGTCGAGCGAATAGACTCGTAAATTAACCGTAGGTGGAATGACATGCCTTTAATAAGGTATTTTTTTATGTATAAATATTTGCCGCGGCGATACAGGTGCAAATTCAAAAGTTGGTAAAGTCGCAGGCTTGCGACAAGTCCCAGGCTGTAGCCCTTGACTATGTTAAGGCCTTTGACCAAGTATGGCATGTTGCAATCCTCAACACGCTACCTTCTTACGATTTTCCTCCCAAACTACACTCGCATGCAAAAAAAAACGATCAGCCTAATAGTAATTGCTCGCGGACGCCCTTGGAGAGGTTAGAATTTTTCTTTGTTCGTTGAATAGTCGTACGCCAAAAATAATAGATCTTTTGCAAGACTGGAGACTGGAGCAACATATTTCTGTGTTTTATGGTAAGTAAAACAAATCTAAAAAGTTTTGCAGTAATAAGTGTGTTTGTTATTTGTAAATCTCTCTTGGTTAGTCTATTTTATATGACTGTTTACTCAGCCAATACGTATTCTTAAAAACTATTAACATTAAATATGATCGCAAGTTTATTGTTGAGTTTGTATTTTTTAGACATGGTTTCCACCAAATCTAGCTGTAAATTTAGGAGATTCGAATGCAGTGTGAACTTTGTCCCATCTAGCATCGTGTTGTACCCATACATGCCAAAGGACGGTTTTACAAAGAAGCAGATCCTATATTTGGAGTGAAATAAATATAAAATGTTTACGGTGTTCGTGTCAGTGTGGTGTAATAAAATGTGTTTTTTTTATATTTAAATGTTTACAGAACAATGTATGTTTAATAATACTAAATAAAAATTATTTTCAAATAATAAAGCGTGTTTCATTTGTTTGAAATATAAGTATAATTCATGTTATAGAAATTCTTCATTACCTATATTAAATAAGAGTAATTGTTCTTCAAAACACGAATATGATTGAATTTAAACAAAAGTGTTTTCTTTCTATTAGAAGTTACATTAAATTAATTACTGTTGTAATTGAAACAATACTAGCTATTTTGCATCAAATGAGGTGCATATTCTTACAAATAAACCTCTAGTGAAACCAATGATAGTTTGTACTGAATTTAGAACAGGGTATTACTGGCATCAAATAATTGTTATATTTGAACGATGCATTAAAAACCAATGAAACCTTATATTTCAAGCAATCTTATAACCTATTGGTTAACAATGATAAACTCATCATTGAAATAAACCGAATTTGTATTATGCAATACGGAATAGTGTGTCATTAAGTGAATCCACTTCAATATACGATAGTGTTTTTCTGTGTGGGGGATAGCAATTTTAAAGCGTTTTTCCCAAAAAATGTTTTGAAAAATGCATAAAAGGAAATTCATCATATATAGTTGAATTCGTGCTTCAGTAAACCTTCATTTGATACCCTACACGGTATAGGCTACACCCTTGAAATTTTTTTCCATTTCCCAATTTATCCCTGAAATTAACCATCACAATCAAAATTCAGCCATTTAAACTTCACGTCTATAATTGGGCCACCACACTCTATCTCTGTGCTAAATTTCAATTTTTTACGTTCAATAGTTTCAGAGAAAATCGCCTGTGACAGACACACGGGCGGACACCGTGTTTCCCGTTTCACAGAACACTAAAAATATGATTTATTCAAAGTGTTTTTGTCTAGATACGCCTTTGGCGACTCACATTAGAATATATTATAAAAACTAGATCCCATCCAGGCGTGCCGCCAAGCAGAGGACGACTTCAAAGAACTCGGTCCTGATGGATCCGTTTCGGCGCTGAATTCTCTGAAAGGATCTCCATTGTAAAAGGCGTTATATATCCTTTTAATATCCACTTGCTCCTGTTGACCTAGGGATCGGGGCAAAGCGGGTTATCACAGCTTTTTCTTTGAGATTGCGTAGGTATTTTGCATTGAGCTGAAATGTGTTTGTACTGGAGAATGAAAACTTTTGGACGAATTGTATTTGGGTAACAAAAATATGGAAATCTCGATATATCTTGCAAACCGCGTTCGCCCGATTTTTATGAACTTTTGTACATTTAGGTACGAAATTAATTTAATATACACACTGTATATTTTAGTAACAAACCAACTTTAAACAAGTTTTATATTTAATTTGCTCTTAATAAGATTGTAAATGTAGAGAATAAAACCACAAGAAGCCTCCGAGATCACCCGATTCGACCACAAACGACATTTTTAAACATTCCTGCATACTTTTCTACCTTTGCATTTACGGCGGATCTTCGAAGATCATCTTAACACATGGGCACAAAGACAGTTCATCAGCCGTCAATCACCCACATCATTCCCATTTCTTGGTCTTGTCTTTTCTCGTCTCGGTCCTTGTTGTTGTCCCCGTGTTGTTAGCCATTACTATTTTAGTTTTCGCAAGAACAAATAAATAGTGTCTACATGTGTATGTGTATACGCCAATATATGAAGAAATAAATTCGTTGACTAAAGAATAAACATCTTCATGTGTATTTTTGACTATACGGAGAAAAATTATTGATCTTCAGCGAGGACTAGGAGTCACTTGTGATAGACACGCTTTTCGCGTCATTTAGGGACATAATCACGGCGAATCAGCATGGATTTTTCTCTGGCAGGTCATGCCAATCAAATTTATGTGTTTATAGCAATTTTCTGGGAACAGCCTTTGATGCTGGTTTACAAGTCGACGCAGGTTATTTTGACTTTAAGAAAGCATTTGACCGAATGGACCAATATATCCTACTACAAAAATTAGAACATTACGGTATTGGAGATCAATTACTCTCCTGGATTAACAGTTATCTCCGTAACCGAATCCAATACGCCAAATTTAATAACTTCCTCTCAAAAGTCATCCTGGTTCATTCTGGAGGACCCCAGGGCTCTCATCATAATATAGTGTATAAACACAATGAAGTGTAAAGTTATATATTTTTCCATGTTGTAGATCATGTTTGTAATATTGATGGCTCTCTACTACCGAGGGTTACACTGGTCAGTTTTAGAGATTTATTGCCCATATTGACAATGTTATAACAAAAGCTTATAAGATGATGGGCTTTGTCATGCGGCAGTACTGGGATTTCAGGGGCATCGTTAAGTTCTTATTGGTTAAACTAAATGTGGACAGTTTTTATTGCCGTACCATGAGCGGCTCAGTGTATTGGGCCTGGATGCTCTGGAGACACACAGAGTGCGGCTGACCTTGGTCTTTGGCCACAAGCTGCTGAATAATGGGGTAGACTGCGCGGACTTCTAGGTCTTGATGAATTTTAGAGTGCCATATCGCCATACGAGGCAACTAGATCTATTTTCCATAAACCCTAGTCGCACTGATGTTGGGAAAAACATAATCATTAACCGAATAATGTCGTACTTAAACATGTTGCCATATAACCTGAATTTTAACTGTTCTGCGGTAACTTTTAAAAACAAAATTAGAAATATTATTGGCAATCTTAATATATACATAATTATAAATTCTTATCCCTGTCGCGGAATGGGGTAACGAACAGTGGAATAGTACAAACAAGGAGTACGTTCGAAAACTCCCTCATCATTAAAATGACTTTCTTGATACATTTAAATGCCGAGCTTTGATTCGGGAGCCGATTTAGCCCATCGATTCGCCGTTTTGCACACAATTGTGTGCAAATTTTATTTTTTTCCACCACCGGGTCCACCGTCGTACCGTTCTTGGTTAATTGATGAATATTTTATCATATATTTCGGTATTTGGAGTACGAATGCGATCAGTAGTACTAAATTATGCCGTAGAATTTAATTATAGTAAGATCTTTCTAATTTTTAGGAATGTAATAAATCTGAATTATTTTTTATATTCCCTACATAGATTATCTACCAATTTTTATACTGTAATTTTCTCCAAAATATTTTTTTTTTGGGTTTGAAATGACTTCCTTAAACGATTTATGAACTAGTCTGGCCTGTTGGAAAACTTCCAGAGCCACAACGATTCATGCAATAAAAAAATGTCCATATCCCTTATTAGCAAATATAGCCAATTCTGTTTAAAAAATTAATATAACACTTGCTTTGGCTGAGCTGAGTTAGTCAGAGCGAGATAGTATGATAACTTGGGGCCAACAAAGACACAAAGCTAAAACTATCTCAGCCCAGCTAAGACAAGTTTCAAATAATAAGCAACTACTAATGTAATTTGAGGTATGTTCATTTGTGCTGCTCGAAACTGCACTAACCTACATTATTTTTTGGATCACCACATTCAAGAAGTAGTAGACCACACCTTTGACATGCCATCTTTATCGCATTTAAGAAAGAGTTATTGATAATCTGGGGTGCCACCGACAAATCAGAGAGAACCTCAATTTACACCTGAGGGTTATTATTTGTCACTGGTCTTAGCTGAGCTGAGATCCTTGTCTCTTTTTTACCTCATTAAGCTTATCATACTAGCTCTCTGTCTTAGCTTAGCTAAGACAAGTGGCAAATAAAAAGCCACTAATGTTGCCTTCTGCAACACGAATATTCATTACCCACAGACAGAACTTCTTTATAATTAAAATTGTTTAAAACCTCACACGTCTTCACGGAATAAACTGATTTTCCAACGTTCACCATTTTTCTTAATTCCAGCACACATCATACGCACACACACACATGTAACCCCCGCGCGATCCCACCCCTCCTCCCTTGTCACCCTTAACTTCTTATTAGTCCCTGTTTTCTTTTCTCGCATCTGGCGTCCTCTTCCCTCCCATTTTTCCTCTTTTTCCACCAAATAAACGATGGAGCGAGAGCCCAACTTCACGTATTAGACTGGGGCTTTTTGCATGAACGTATTTTTCCGTTACTGATGTTCTACGTTGCAAAACTCCAGCGAGAAAATTGGCCAACGGCAAGAAAAAAGATTCTACTAACGTAGGTCTTAGGCGTCTCCTCCGGACCTGAAGGTAAAAATAAGGGTTTCCTCTAGACGATAACGTTGAGAGCGTAGCAAAAATACCGTATCGCGACGAGGAGGTTGCGAATCTTCCCCATTTTCAAACAGCGTTCTTTTGTGACACAAATGAGAATCTTTCTAGAGCTAATGTTAAATTATTCCGCTCACATTTAAAAATATAATGCATGCAGGAAGTCGAGGCTACGGAGAGGAGAAAAGGAGAAAAGACAGTCTTTATTGACGTGAAAAACTGGGCCTGCGCCCGGGAAATTACAATTTAAGCTTTATATTTACGAATTAAGAGTATTATTAAATTAAAGTAATTGTACTACTTAAAGAACTTCGCTTCTGATTAAAAAAGGCAACCGATGGAATACTTCTAGGGCACCCTGCAGTCAGAGTTTTTAATTACAATTTGAAGAGACTTGTTTCTATCTGTAACTACTATCTAGGGTGTATGACAAGGTATTATTCCTTAAAAGTTCATATAAGTATAGGTCCTAAATGCCTTTGTTTTTAATGCAAAGGGTGTTGAATTTTTTTTTAAAAAGGTTTTTCCTAAATATCTGGAAGACGCAAATTGGTATCAAGTTGAAACTTGGTGACAATTTTTAATGCATTAAAAGGAGTCTTTTAAGCACAAAACTGTTTTTCTCGTTTTACCAGTGACGTGCACAGGGGTACTAACGTCCGATGTTTAATTTAAAACAAATATATGTATAAGTACGCCACTTTTTTCAATCTGATTGGACTTGTGATTTAACAAATAAAACTACACAAAAATCATGTCTTGAATTTTTTCGCTCAGATTAGCTGTTTTCGATAAAAACGAAAAAATGTAAAGTTATGCATAACTTTATTTAATAATGTAATTTGTTGAAAATAACAAATAGTAAGAAAGCTATGAAAACAAAAATACTTCTTTAAACAAATTTGACAACTGGTAAGACTCCTCTTTATGCATGATCCAAGTAAAATGATACCGCGCAGGTAGGCGTGGCCATGTACGTCACGCTGTGAGTAATTCGGCCATATTTTTTAAACGAGACACGTCCTTGTTAAGATCGCTTTGTATTTTAAATTTATTTTTTGATGTTTTTATATCACTTTTAAGAGTTTAAAAGTGAAAACGAGGGGTGTTGTATATGGTTGTGATGTGGACAATCAATACAAGGGCTTTATGCCCGATATCAAACTTTTTACCTTCCCCAAACACAAAGAAACACAAAGTGTTTGGAAGCGTCTGTGCAAACGAGGAGATAAGTTTAAAAAATCGCCTTTAAGTAACGTAAACTCTATATTGCGCGTTATAAATTTCAAAAATAACTCACAACGTGATGTCATGCGCGAACCCGGACGAGTTTGACACGGTTTGGTCTCATACCTTCCTTTTATTGTATCATGCTCTTTATGCATTAAAAATTGTCAACTGGATACTAATTTGCGTCTCCTGATTATTTAGGAAAAACCTTTTAAAAAAATTAAACACCCTGTGTATCATTTAGGATCTATGTTTATATGAAATTTTGTCTTAAAATTGAGTAAGAAGTAGTACTCTGAAGTTTGGCCACATACTTTATTAACACTCTGTATAATAATGCCGGTTAAAGATATGTTTTGACTGTAAATTTTTTTAAAAATACATTTTTTAAATGTACCGATGTCGCGGACAAAAAAAGCAAAAGCGAAATTTAATCGCCGATTGCTCCCTACCTATAAAGAATCAAGGACTTGAAAAATATGGATATTACATATTTCAACGAGCTCCTTCCGATGATGTATATGATATAATATATAATTTTGATTTGACCCCTAAAAAAAATAGAAACCGTGAAAAATTTGGGTCTAAAATCGTAATTATCAATTTTTCTCAAATTTTCCCAATTTCCAGTGGTTTTAAGCATAGTTAAATGCATTGTAAAAAGAAAGTATTTGGCGAATTTCAACAATTTTTCTAAAGACTTTACATTTTACAATTTATAATAAAGACGCCAACAGTCAGTCAAGCCAGTAACCCCCACAAATAATCCCACTGCATAAAATTCTAGTTCTCGTATTTTTTAAAACAATATAATCGCTTATTTCCGTGACCCTGTATACCCTTACTAGCACCACTACGATAAACATAAAGCTCCCCTGTTCCGTTTCTAATCCCGTATAGCTTTTTCTCCTCCATATCTCACGTGTAAACATACATATTTCTTAAGGACTTCTGCGTGATCCCTAATCCCAGTTGTCCCTATTTTTGAGCGTTTCTCAGCGGTAATGGCCCGTGATATTTGTATAAAGGCTCGTCCCCGTCCTGTGCCCAGTGTCCAGTGTTTATAGTGGGCCGCACATTATCAGGATAGGTTGCGGCTTATCTTATGTAAAGTTTCAGTGGGCACTTGTGGGTATTTTAGTAGGAAATTTACCTTTAAGAAGATGCAGAGCTGACGAAGTGTAAGCAAGGATTTTACTTATGCAGTTATCTTATTCTAGAAGAGTTTCAACTAACTCTAGAAATAGTTTTATTTAAAATAAGTACAATATAAAAATCTTTATCGTAACGTAAGATCAAGAAAAAACGTCCTCAAAGTATGATGTGGAATCAGTCACGCATATATCTTGAATTATTACTCTTGAAAGGTAACATAGCTAAAATGTATAGGCGAATGGAAAATAAAAGTGTTAAGTTTTAAAGTTTTTATTTTAAGAAAAATACATTATTATCATTGCCATTGCATAATACAGAATTAAGAAAAACATATAGTACAACAAAGAACCTAAAAATTATAAATTTAAACTAAATGAGAGACGTGTCCACCTCCTTTCTACTTCAAAACATGTTCTTGTTCTTCCTTTTACAGCATCAAAAACATTGGTGAGCACTTGGGGGGAGTTGTTAGTCTCCTGAAATTTATTTGTAATTCTAGCCCGTAGGGGTTTGGAAAATGGAACAAACCCAACCCAACCAAGCCAAGCCAAGATATCAAAGCTTGCGCCGGGGTCGTATTTTAAATTGGCCTCAATGGTTTAAATGAACGATATACATTCATTAAAACTAAGAGAGAAACAGACATACGTGCTTTAGGAAGTTAAAAATAGACACAATTTGTCGACGGCCCACCAATAATATCGGGCCACTCCGACTATGGAAATACACTCCAATCGCCCCGTAAAATATACTCTTTCAAAACATTTGGTTTGGAAAAAGAAAAATAATTAGGTAGCTAATATGCGCATTGTATTTGCATATTATTAATTAGTGGTTAAACATGAAAATTTATAAATACGATCTCAGCCACGCCAGCGCTAGTCATCACATATAATGGCATCGGACCGGTATTCTTACATTACCAGCGTAGTCCAGAAGTAGAATCTTAGCGAGTTGACCAAGAGGTCGTGGGTTCGAGGCTGTGTTAGGGTAAACACTATTTTTTATTTTTGTTATTTAAAAAGTTAGATCGGCTCTAAAAGGTGTATTGGCAACAAGTTAGCACTTGTTCCTCGATAAAATATTTTTAAAATTATTGGCAATCTCATATCTACTACAGCTGGCAGCCCGCACGTGCGTAGACAAAGATCGTATTACTTTGTCTAGCCGCCAGTATTGTATTTATTAAAGAAAACGGAGTTTCGGCAGCGTTCTTAATTTTATTTTACGAATAATCATACTTTTAGCTCAGAATAATCACCACCATTTATTCTGGGCTTTTAGTACAAGGCGCGACCTCTATTGAACGGGAAGCCGCTAACAATCTAGAGTACTAAAACACATAGAAAAAAAGTCATAAACATCTAGAGTAGCAATGTTCAATATACTACAGTACCTATTTTATGATTTTTGCGGTGTTTATTTGTAGGTAAATAATTTCTTGGCAAAACTAGACACATTATTAAAAAATCTTCCTTAATTAAAAAAGTGTATTTTGCTTGTTGCGCTGACATCACTAGTCGCCCACAAAATTTTGACCCACCTGTAAAAAAACTCACGGACCGCGCCTGCAAATTGCCCATAAACCACTCTGAAAATTGCATTCGCTGCGGATTGTCGTTTGGTAACAATTCTTAGACTGAGCTTAGACGATAAGCGTGCATATGCAGGTCACATTTCTGGGTTGTATTGCAGGTTCCGTAGGATACATTTACTTGCTGGCTTAAACACCGAACAGGGGTTTGTGGGTGTTCATTAACAATTTGCCTCAATTTTTCTACTCTTTGTGCACTCCCACTGCCTTCATTTCTACTCACACTTCCTGTTTCTCTAAACAAAGTCACAGATCTAGTCAAAACTTGGCGAAACTGATCGAAATCCATGACTATGAGTGGAAACTCTGTTTGAAAATGCTGAATGGCGTCCCGTGTTGAATAAACCTACTGGCCATCAACCTTTTCCTCGGCATTCCACTACTGACTTTTTTTTATCTTACGGTATTTCCAGAACGTTGTAATATGAAAACAAATAAGAATCGGATAACAACTTTGGGTTTTTCGACTTTTACGGGTAAAATATACCCCTAGAATTTGTTGTGTTCCTCCCGAATCACCCTGTATAATAAGTATCAAACCCAAGCCTAAATCGAGAAACCGACAGTATCATACATAATTTTTCAATTTTTTTAAAGCTCTGTTTCTAGCATTAACCGGTTTACATCGGCACAAGCATTATTCGCATTTACTGAAACTTGTATATAAGTGATCTAAATCCAATGAAAATCGTTACGTAACAATCAAGACTCGTCATTGGTTGGACAATTTCCGTAAATGAGATAAAGAGTGGTGTTTTAATTACATAATCAACATTTGCCATTGGCCGTATTCCCACAGGAAGGCGGAGCAATGCTGCTTTAATTACTGGCCTTTCGCTCGATATTTAGCTGGTGTGGCTCGGAGATAAGGGAAAAAATTGCTGCGAAGAAGAAAAAAATATTTTTAGATGAATAAACCTCACTAATTATTTTCGATTGGCGAGTAGACGTGTAAAGGGGGTTTAATTTAAACCCTAAGGCCGCTAAACTATGTTAACAACGCCACTCATATGCAAAAATAACTGTTATTCGATCAAACTCCACATTTTTTGACTCTATTTTCCTTTAAGAATGTATTTTCCTAAACAAACTCGTTCCGGAGCCGCGAAGTACCCTACGAATTTGAATAAAAACATTGAAAAATACATCAAAAGGACTTTTTTAATAGCTTTTCCCCAATTCCAATCTTATTACGCGTTGTATGCTCCCCCCTAAAAAAATAAAATGGGGCCCTACATCTTGCGGTTGACATATGGCGCACCTGTGCCACGACACGACCTTTTTATTTACATACATATATATGTACGGGGCCGAATGCGAAGGTTGACTGTCGGTGAAGACAGAGTCAATTGGACTCGTAGTTAAAATCATAGCTGTAGAAAAAAGGACAAGTTACTCTTAATCTAGCTAGCTATGTGGTCTTACACATACTTTTTCAGAACGACTGTTGCCACACAGAAAATGCACTAATGAAGACAGCCTTGTTCACTTCAACTTCTTTCTCAATAGCCCTACACGAGGTAGAAGGAGTTGCTTCTACACAGCCTAAAACGTGAACCTCGTCTATTTCTCGATTCTCTTTATTATAGGATTTTGGTCTTGGCTGCATAAATGCACCATAATTAACTAATTTTTTTTTAATTCCAGAAAAACCACTGATGAAATTAACAGAACATTTCGAAAGCATTCACGGCATTTTGCATAGTGTCAACATCTGGTCTAGTTAGCTCCTGCCTTTCCGGTTTATATTTTCGAACACCTACGTGTCTCCCTTCACCCCACACCCCTCTCCCATATCATCAGTCCTATCATTTCGGACCTATGACGCTACCCGGGCTGTCTGTGCAGATACCAAAGTGAACCAGTCAATTTTGAAAATTGGAAAACCTATTAGGAAAAATTGAAAATAGAAATGGATGTATATTGAAAAATGGCATATTGGATATGCGATATAAGATGAGTGCTCTTATTCACACGTGATGCATTGACGGCCGTATGCAAGGGTGTCAGTTTTAATTGACAGGAGACGGGCGTTTTCGTTTGCGTTAATATTTTGTGTGCAAGTCTCAATGAATACTTTGGGATTTAATTTTTCAATAAAACCATCTATTTTAGAAAAATAATATGCCTGTTTATTTTACCAAAAAGTAGACGCAACTCATTAATTGTTTATGAATTATCATTATTGATCCCTATACCGAGTTACTTAAACATCATTTAATAGTCTTTCGCTAAACTTGTCAAACAAAAACAAATCATCTCGATATCTTCAAAATTGATGAACTTATTCAATTTCTTGTATGTTAAATTTTTAGTCATTACGCGCCCGGCTTGTGTCGACTCGTGACGTCAGAATACACAACTCTGTCGCTAGCTGCCTGCTACTGCTCTTGCGTGTTTACTTTACATTCAGGTATTATTTTAGTATGCTCATGTTCATTGTGATGTTTATTGAATGAGGTCACATTTCTCGTTTTTTTTTGCAACATGATATGGTGAAAATGGAAGAAGTTTTGTTCGTGGGGATTGAACAAACCTATCCAAAGTTGATATTAGTGATATGATAATCGATTTTTTTGCGAATAATCCGTCATTCGGTCGTGCCGGGATCCGAGGAGCTAAGCTCTCAAAGTATGTTTGACCTATGTTGTAGCCGTTCTTATACCGTCTTTTGACACTAGGAAAATATATTAATTTTTCAATTTATTTAATTTATTTGTGTATGAATAATGACCCTTATAAACAATTATTTTACTGAACTTTCAGGAATAAATTTTATAAATAAGTTTTGGTCCTTACTTTGTTTACTACAGCTCCGGAAGCAAGCAAAGTGTGCCCATTAATAAAAGACCCCCAGATCTCGCACGTGTTACAAAATACGAAAGTTTTCATGACAGGTACGTAGAGGCCCTTTTATAAAAAAAGTGTCGAAATTAGCCGAATGAAAGGGGTGCGAGAGGCGGCGGGGGCACGCACTGAGGGAGTGACAATTTTGATAAATCGCTGCGTGGACCTTAATTCAAGCCCTAGGAATTCGGTGCACGTATGGGAATCCGTTTCGTAGTGTATACGGTTTTCTCGGGCGATATTTTGTTAAAAACAAATCAGTGGTGGAACAGTGCTTTCATTTGGAAACATTTTTTACCCCCCCCCCCCCTCTCAGTTAATCTTGGTTCGAAGTAAATTCGATTTAAACAAGAAACACGTCAATTTAGATATCGAGGGGATGCTTAAAAAAATGCATATTTAATTTTACATCCCCTCAACCCCAGCTACCCCCACTTTGAAATTTCCAATGGCACAGCCTACCTTGAGATACACGGTTTTAAAGGACGTGAAAATCCTGATACAAAAAATAGAGTTCGGTTGATTTCTCAAAGAATTATTGTCAATTTTTTTTATCTAAGACATCCCACGTAGACTTCAAGCCTAAGTACTAACGTACCGTGGGTGTCTGAAGAGAAGGGAAATATAGTCTATTGACACGGGATTTGAAGGATTGGAGGTTGGGACGGGAAGGGAAAACATCTGCAGGCAATTTGTTCCATAATCTGGAGACCCTAGGTATGAATGAGCGAGAGAAGTGGTCTGTTCTAGGCTTTTGTAGCTGGACAGTAAAGGGATGCATACGTAACACGCCTCTTGTTGTTCTGGTAGGGACATTCAAGGGCGGAATAATACCGGCTAGTTCTTCAGAGCAAAATCCGTGGAAGTAGCGGTAGAAAAGGGATAAATCCCCGATGTGCGGCGATGAGCGAGAGAAGGGAGTTTTCTCGTGAGGGCTGGGTCATTGATAAGTCGAATGACTCTCTTTTGGATAGAATCAAGGATCTTAAGTGTCGAAGGTGGTGCCGCTCCCCAGAGGTGGGAGCAGTACTCTAGGTTAGGTCTTATTTGGGAAACATAGAGAGTGTATAAGTTGGAAGAGGATAAGTATTTTCTGGCTCGAAAGAGAAAACCAAGTTTTTTAGCTGCCGATGTGGCTACGGAAGTAATGTGTTTGTGCCAGCTGATATTATGTTCGAAAGCGACGGCAACGAGATCGAAGGTTTCGTTGTTTTGTAGGGCTTGGCCATTCATGTGGATGGGGTAAGCGTTGCCAGATTTTTGCGTGAGAGGGAGCAAGACTGGGTTTTGGAGGCGTTGAACTGAACAATGTTCTTGGCACCCCAGTCTAAGATTAATTGAAGATCTTGGGAAAGGGATAGGTACATAGATCTGAGTCCATTATCCAACTCCTGATTCGAAACTTGTCTGGAAATTATAGTTTAAAAAACTAGAAAACACGCATTTGTGAGTAGCGCACTAAAAAGTTAAAAATAATTATTTTTCTTTTATAGCTGTACAAGGTAACAGAAAACCGTTGTGTGCAGTGCGCGCAACGTGTGGAAAGTAAAGCAACTAACAAACTGTGCCTCCTTTTACTCCGCACACATGCATGTATACCCCGGTTTTCTGTTAACTTGAGTCCAGAAAATTTTCTGTGATAAAATTTTTGGAACCTCCAAAAAATTTGCTATCCGATAAAGCAATAATTCGCGGGTATTCGCATTAGATTAGAAGATACGGTTGATTGAATAAAAACTTTTTGAAAAGCGGGTCATCAAAATTTAGATTTTCTGCTTTAATTTGGTTTTTATTAGTTTGTGGACAGAATCCTACATCAAACCCTAATAAGTTATACATATTTGGAATCCCAAGCAAACAAAATGGTATTCGACAATCGGCTACTTTATATATATTCGATGACGACGCCACTGTCAAAAAGCTTTTTTCATCTAAGATTCTTCATCACGAGGAGCGCGATGGCGAGTCTAAGAAAAAGGACGCAGAAAAAATCACAAAATTAAATTATATATTTCCGATGTGTCAGCAGGGTTATTAAGCGGCGTCCGCGTCGTCGTCGGCCATCTTTGTTTTTTCTTATGGCCTGTCCCGTTAGATTTGATGAACGATGAAGCAATGGTAATGGAGAGCTTTCAGGAAAAAATCAATTAGACAGAGATCCATTTGGAAAAGGATATATATATATATATATATATATATATATATATATATATATATATATATATATATATATATATATATATATATATATATATATATATATATATATACATATAAGCTTCTATTGTCTCCCGAATTCCTGAAACTCATTTTACAATTTGAATTTTTTAAAGACAAAATCTTCATGCTCGAAAAAGCTGCAGGACGAGGTGACACTTCCCGACTCTTTCTCTCGCCTAAGAAAGCTCTCGATTGGTATTCAGAGCTCCGTTCTGTCAAATTCGATTCCCACATACGCGAAAATGAGATGCAGGGAATCATCAAAGGCACAAAAGCTCTCTCGAATGCCCGAGAGCGGCAATTTCGCGATTCCGAGCGCTCCCCCCGTCACCCCGTCGTCCCCACGCCTCGGTTTGCCTAAAAAATTCCAACTTTTTATAACGATTGCTTTCGAGAGGAAAAGGGAGCTTAGATTGTTTTTGTTTATTTTACATTATTGGACTTATGGATCCGTTTTCTTAAAAACTTTTTGAACAGGGGTCAAGAAATACCCTAACTCACTTTCTATAAATTTCTGGACAAAATCTTTAACGAAATCCTAATAAGTTTAGGTACATATATTATTTGAAATCTCCAGAAAGTTTGCTATGGAATCAAGTAATATTCGCGAAAATTTGCTTTAAATCAGAAGATAGAGTTCATTTAATTGTATATTTTTGTAAAATTGCTCATTATTTAAAATGTTCTGCTTTATTTTGGTTTTTATAAATTTCTGCACTTGGAATTCTTCTCCCAACAGTTTGGCAACGCATTGTTATCCACCATGTGTTTATAAACCGCCGCACATTGGTACCAAATAATTAATTTACCACGACGAAAAGTAAAATACCGATCACGACTAAATAACTCATACTCATAACTCATAGGTATTTACTAGAATAATGGTAGTATTCGATCCGTATACTATTTGTGTTTAGGTGGCGCCACGCCGAAATAGGACGAGCTAAAACTTGTCCAAAAACTAATTGATTCTGAGATAATTAACGGATAAAATAAACCTAAATGAATCACTAAATAAGGAAAATAGTGGGGAATAATGTCGGTTAAAAATAGGATTTGTCGGAAGAAATCAAGAAAATTCGGTTTTTACCCCTTAAATACGCTCCTGGATGACCCATTCGGTAAACATTTTAAAGTGTGATTATTCCTTTATAAGGTAGTGTTGACGAATTTTAAAAAAATTAGATAGGAAAAAATATAGAGTGGTTCAAATGTACCGATGTCGAGGGCAAAGAAAGTCAAAATATCGAAATTTAATCGACAGTTGCTCCCGTCCTATAAAGAATGAGGGAACTAAAAAATATGGAGATCATGTATGTCGACGAGCTCTTTCCAATGACGTATATGGGATTTTAATTTGAATAATTTCGGTCCCTCAAAAAATTAAAAACCGTGAAACATTTGGGTCAAAAATCGAAATTTGCAGTTTTTCTCAAATATATTCATTTTCCAGTGATTTTAGGTTTCGGTTAACGCATTGCAAAAAGAAAGTATTTGAGATTTTATAGATTTCACCTATGAATCCGTTTTTCGATTGAGCGTTTTGTTTTCGAGTTATTAGGTACCAAAGAGGGGCCTGGAAATGGCATTTTTCGACCTAAATAATTGAAAAGAATTAGGCACTTGCCATTTTCCGATCCTCACCAGTTTCAATGGAGTTCTGAAGCTTTGGGTCCTCTACAACCTTCGAAAATTTACATCGATTTAATTCACTTTTGTAACCTGTACCCGATTTCCACGAAAATCGCAGAAATTTCGACTTTGACGTTTAATAGCTCCGAAACGAAACATCCTGTATAACTGAATTTTTTACCGGAGCTAGATACATTCGATTGCACTCCCTCTGTTTTCGAGAAAAACTAACCTGTTCGACTTTAGGTTAAGCTTTAACACGTAAACACGTAGATTGACACTTATTTTTGCTGATCTCCTGACGTCATTATGCACTAAGGACAAATAGCTGCTTTTTACATTGTAATAAATTATACTGAAAAGTAAAAATTTTTTGTAGCCAAATTATCCTAGTAAGTTACGTCAAAATAATTATTTTGGGTTTGTGTAATGACACGATTTATGCAGTAAAAAAACGTGAATATTCCGCTTCAAGAGAACGATTCAATTTTGCAAAAACTCAGTGTCGTGCCATTTTTTCGCTAAAAATAAAGACTTAAATTACAAAAATTGAAAATTGGACAATGAAAATTTAAATTTTCGGCCTTTTTTTGGTTCTAAACAGAACCTTTAATGAAACCTTAATAAGATGTTTTATCATAAATATCTGGATGATATCTTTAGTAAAATGGGGTGATAGTTATTGGGGTAAGCCTTCGAATTTACGGTGCTTATACTCGATGAATAAAGTACCATTCTGTCCCTGTACATCTAAAAATTCCTTCTATATGCATGCAAAAGAATACTACGCCACGCCGATTCGTTCTTTGTTCCTTTTCTAGCATTAATACGAGTATGTAGCGAACTTTTCGACCAACAAAAAGAACTAATTCAAACGCGAATAGGGGCGAAGAAAAAGAGAAAAAATATTTATAATTCTCAAATGGGGAGCAGGGAAAACGAAAATGGAACGTGTTTCTAAGCTTACAAAACGATGGCCTACTACGGACGTCAACTTGTGGCAGTCCTCATCTTTCTAGGCAGAATGTTTATTGATACCTTAATAAGTTATAGATTTTGAGAATCACCAGAAAATTATCCATCAGATAAAGCAGCATTCGCGGGAATTCTCTTTGCATCAGGAAATACAGTCGATTGAATAAAAACTTTTAGAAAAAGGCTCAACCAAGTTTTAATAATTCTACATTATTTCAGTTTTTATAAATTTTCGAACAGAATCTTTGATCAAACCGTAATAAGTTATATATTTTTGGAACTTCCAGAAAATTTTCTGTCGGATTATGCGATATTCCCGAGAATTCGCTTTAGAACAGAAGTCACAGTCGATTCAATAGAAACTTTTTGAAAAAAGGCTCATATAAAACACATGTTTAATCATTTATTTTTACTGCTATGAAGTTTCAAGTTAATAGGGTCAACTAATATTTTTTCTCCTTAAAAACTTTCAACCCTTTATGACCCCTTTAGGGGTTGAATTTTGAAAAATCCCTCTTAGCGAGTCTCTACATTGTGAAATAAAACTACCGTCCAAATTTCATATTTATAGCTTCAGCGATTTCGGCTCGGCGATGATGAATCTGGCTCGTTCAGAACATAGTACGCCCATTCCTTAAAGAAACAAGAAGCAAAGCGGGAGTAAGAAAATGAAGGAATATGAATCTCCGGGGAGTAAAAAGGACCATACGCCTAATTGCCGATGGTGTAACAGAGATAGCGATATTCACTGGCTGGACAAGTCTTGCATATATGATGATATAGACAAAGGAGGAGGAATATGGCGGATTGGGGGACTGCTTGCTATCTTTGTTCAGAGGGAGGGTGGTGAGAGCCTAATATATTACACGTATAAGATATTAACTTTATAGTAACAAAGAATATCCCTCGTCAGTCGATAATTTACAAAATCCACGTTTTTAAAACACATTTTTTGTTGCTACGTTAAAGTCCACAAGTGAATTCATCTTTAAAGGATTGGCGTCCACGTCCAGCATAAAAATTCCCCAAACTGGCACATAATAGATCCAGAAATATCCAAGGAAACTTTTCAAAAGTTCCACTTACAATTAAACTTATATGTATCCTTGGAAAGCGCCTCGGCGGCAAATATCCATTATCCTAAATCCATATAAAAGGAAATATCTCCAATAGGATTTGAATCAAAGCCGGGCCAATGACGTATCGAATCGATTGGGCCCCAAATGGGCCCATTTAGTCCGGGTGTGTATTTGGGCCCCCCTCGTCTCCGCTCCCCCCGTCCACCCCCTCATCTCGCTCGACGATACATTAAAGCATTCTGAATTATCTTCGTTCTTGACTGTGCTGAATTTCGCGCGGAGCTTCCATCTCCATCTCCTTCCCCTTCGTCTTGCTTTATTGCAAAGAAATGTAGAGAAAAATAATTTGATTTCGCGAGAGATGTTTTTCATGTATGCAGGATGAAACGAAAATAATTTGTCTTTATGTTATTACTATCTATCTATTAGTATTTTTGTCCATCCCTTTGTATGCCGTCTGTTTGCTTGTACCGAAGATAACTTAAAGTATATTTCAAGATATTTGGCTACGACATTAGCTGCAATCATCGCATAGCCAAATATCCCGAAAAATACTTTTATGGATTTTTTACAAACTATATTATAATTTAACTTAGACACCCTATATAAACTTCTTGATTACACGGCACAACGTCAACAGTACGTTAACTATGTCACTATAAAAGCCCGAAGTCATGTTTTACCATGTTAATAGCGGAAGGATGCAATTAAACCATTATCGAGCATTTAATGTAAATTAATTTACCAGGAGCATTATCTATTATCTATGTAAATATCAGTTCACATTCAATTAACCATGAATTTAAATGATAATCCACCTCCTGTGCGTTAAACGTAAAAGTTTATGGGGTATTCTACCGAAACGGTTGTTTAAATTCTATGAAAGAAAAGAGACATATTCTCTGCTTTCCTGATTGGAGCATCTCACGGTATATATGCACGTTTTCCTCATTATTCAGCAGAATATCGTACTTTTACCCAACAAAACTACGACCTCCACCACTGGAGCACCCAGGATTTTATCCTGGGGGGCTATTTTATCCTGGGGGGGGGGGGGCTGATAGTCTGCAACGTGAGGTGGGGTACCACTATTCGATGAATTTTTTCAATTTATAATACACTTTTTTAGTTCTTTGTGCCTAGGATGCAGGTATGGGGGGGGGCTGCAGCCCCCAGCCCCCTGGGTGCGCCACTGACCTCCACACTCCCAAAACATCGAAGCTAATACTTTCTATCCCGTTCACTTTCAAGATCTATGTACTTCAGAAATCTCTGATAAAATACGTCAAATTAAAATTTTACATTGTGCATCTTTTACATCACAGAACCCCTGAAACATCCGCAAGGGTCGAAACTTCCTATGGAATTCGTTTATCGAATTAACTGATTTTAATTAAATTGTTTAAAATTGAAGAGATTGAACCGTAAGCTCGGGATGCCAATAATGGAAAATTAGCTTATCAAAGAGTTTATTTCTCTCTTGTGTGAGGATACTTTTTGAATCAGCATTCATTGTAATAAAAGGATATCGAGGAAGGGGGAGGGGGAGGTAATTGTAAGGACCTTTTCCTTAGTTATTTATTTCTGTGGTAAGTTTTTAATAAGGATTGGAGATTGAGAGGGGAAGGGAAAACATCTGCAGGCAATTTTTTACATAATCTGGAGACCCTCGGTAAGCGAGAGAAGTGGGACGTTCTAGACTTTTGTACCTGGACATTAAAGGGATTCATATGTAACGCGCCTCTTGTTGTTCTGGTAGGATTAGGCAGGATTAGATGCATAAAACCCAAATAAATCTGAAATATATTTTTTTATATTATCTACATAAATTTAATGTTTATGGCGGTTGCTCTTATCCATTTATTTTGGTCTTTATTAACAAAAAAAAGGTTTCTCTACCGAAAATTTTCGCGCGAAGTTCGAAACTTGTAAAACGTGATCCCATTGGCTGTGTCGTCAAAAGTGATTTTATGACTCATAATGAGTACATGGCGAATTCCAGTGTTGTAGGATCATTGGAAAATCAATAAAAATATCATTTAATGTGTAACTCGTCCAATGAAATATCCCTGCACTTAAAGTAGAAGGTTTCTAAAATCTTATTCATATTTATTCCAAACCGAAGTCGGCCCAGGAACCTTTTCATTTTGCAACAAAAACTGGCATTTTTGCAAAATTTTGACACATCATATCCTAAAAATTTCGAGTAAATAAACTGCAATTCTTTGTTTTCATGACAATCTTCTAAAATTTAAAAATTTTCAATTTCTCCATGTCTCCGATGCAAATAAACCTATTTATTTATAATTTTAACGAAAAAAAAAGCGATTTAAATTAGTGGGAGGTATTCTTAGATAATTATCGGATAAAATAAACTAAAGCTAAAATAAACCCCAGAAGAATGTCCGTTAAAAATAGGATTTGTCGGAAAAAATCAAGAAAATTCAGTTTTTACCCCTTAAATACGCTCCTGGATGAACTATCCGGTATTCATTTTAAAGTTTGATTACCCCTTTATAAGACAGCATAAAAAAATTGGGAAAAAATAGATAGGAGAAAGTACAGAGTGATTCAAATGTACCGATGTCGAGGACACAAGAAGTCAAAAAATCGAAATCTAATCGGCGATTGCTCCCTTCCTATAAAGAATGAAGAAACTAAAAAGTCTGTAAATCATGTATTTCTTTGAGCTCTTTCCGATGACGTATATGGGATTTTAATATGAACCATTTTGACCTCATAAAAAATTAGAAACCGTGAACTATTTGGGTCAACAATCGAAATTTCCAGTTTTTCCCAAATATATCCATTTTTTAGTGATATTAGGTTTTGATAAATGTATTGAAAAAGAAAGCATTTGAGTTTTTAAACTGTAAATCCGTTTTTCGATGCGACGCGTTCTGTTTTCGAATAATTAGGTACCAAAGAGAGGCATGCAAATGTCATTTTTCGACCTAAACAGAATTACTTGCCATTTTTTGATCCTCACCAGTTTCAATAAAGTTCTGAAGCTCCGGGTCCTCTACAACCTCCGAATATTTACATCGATTTATTAATTTTTGAGGCATGTACCTGATTTCAACCGAAATCGCGAAAATTTCGACTTTGACGTTAAACAGCTTCGAAGCGAAACATCCTGTATAACTGAATTTTTTACCGAAGCTAGCTGCACTATTCCTGTATCAACCCCTCTGACAGTTTCCGAGAAAAACAAACCTATTCGACTTTGGGTATGATTTACCTTAACATGTCGATTGACACTTTTTTTGCTGATCTGCTGATGTCATTATTCACTAAGGACAAATGGCTGCATTTTAAATTGTAATAAATTTTTCAGAAAAGTAAAGATTTTCTTGGGTTTGTAATGACTTCCTTAAACGATTTATTCTATAAAAAAAATATGTTATAATTTCTTATTAAGGTTATAAGCTGGCAGCTGCGTGTTGGAATAAACATCAACGGTCGATAAAGAGTGTAACCCCATTCAAAATTACATGAAATTTCAACACAGAGATTCGCAATGTCAAAACCACTCAATTCTGACAATTGTGTGGCTTCAAATTGAGAGCTGTGATTTCAAATTTACAAATATAAAAGTAAGACGACTAAGTTTTGCACTACAAGTAAGCTCTTGAGTTTTATTCCAATGTTATGAAGAACATTATTTTTAATATACGCAATGTTGTTTTCTATCAAACTTCTTATGCTTTGGGGAGACCGTTGCAGAAACTTGGGAAAACGTCACTCGACGTGAGTCCACAAAGGAACTAAAACATAATAAAACTAAATTTTAATTATACAGATAACAATTTAATCAAAAAAAGTCGATCTAGCGAATCAAAACCGGACTGAATTTTGCGAATTACGTTTAATTGCCTCAGGGCTTTGAATGTATCTATATCCATCTCTATCCTGCCTCTTGGTCTTCCTCGTTTTAATAAGATCCAAGCGAAGGACTACAAAAAAACCTTATTCCTAGTCCGTTCTCTTACATATTCGCTCGCCTTCTCATAAAACGCCGCTTTACAGTGTTGCCTTAATCTTCTAATAAAAATAATTTTTCTGGAAGTTTTTTAATTTGAATGGATGACGTTTTAGGTTAGATTTGGTTGCAATTTAACACTAGAGACTTGAAAATTGTCTCTATCTTCAAATATGCATACTATGTACGTCTTCCAAGGAAAAAAACGTAACGTAGAGTATTATTCCCACTTCTGATCTCAGTTTTTTCATAAATCCATTTAGCACAGATGTTTTACCAGCCTCTGATCAGCAAAACTAGCCTTTATTACTTTACAAAATACCAAAAAGCTCGCCCAAAACAAAAGTCAAATATCTGACGAAGCAACATCTCCGTTATCGTCGTAGATAAATTAGGGCTATATTTCCAGTCCCTGTAGCCACATATACCTAGTTTTACAATAAAAATGCAAATATTCCTCGAACTGGCAACGCCGCAACAAAACAAACGAAGCATCAAGACCTGCTAGCTCGCTCTTACTTGATATCCATTAAAATTACCGCGTCGCCTCGGTCAGGCTGAACAGTGTTGCCTGAGTTACCAGGAAATTCTCGGAATAGAAATAATTGTAAAAGTGTAATAAGTGTTTTGAATGTTACTTTAGAAATGGTTCAAGGGTTGATGGCCAGTGAGTTTATTCAACACGGGGCGTCATTCAGGATTTTCAAACAGAATTTCCAGACATAGTCATGGATTTCGACCAGTTTCGACTAGATCTGTGGCTTTGTTTAGAGAAACAGAAAGGGTGAATAGAAAGGAAGGCAGTGTTCTGTTCGACAATTTCCATGGCCTCTTGCCTGTTCGGCATCCAGCCAATTATATTCAAAATATCCGGTCTGGCGTTTATTTGCTTACTCGGGCGACCCTCCGAGGCAAATTATACGTCCTCCAGTTTGGGCGTCGTTTCGGAGTCCTCGGATAGTCGGGTCTAAACCCCCGAAGTCCCAATTTTCTTCTTGTCTAAAGATATCTTTCGACAGCACAATTCTCGGTTAGGAACCGCACAGATGTCAACCGGACCGGGATATAACCACTTTCTGTCAGAAACTTGACAGACCCAACCAGAAGTTCCCCGCCTTGGCCGCCATTGACCATGCAATTGGCAGGTGGATCTAGTCACATTTTTAAGAATCACTCCCGCCCAATCTTCCCCGCTTTTTCCACGATCCCCAACCAGGACTCTTCCTTCTTCCCCGGGGAACACAAACACGGTTTCTTCGCGTTCTCGCGCACTTCCCGTGAGAGAGACTGGCCACAAAAACCCACCTCCCCGGATCACATATTGCTCGACCGGCGGACGAACGAAGAATGAGGAAAGCAGGGAGAGACCCAAAGTTCAGACCCAAAGTTCCCACTGCACACAAAGTAGAAGAATTGAGGCAAATTGTTAATGAACACCCACAAACCCCTATTCGGCGTTTAAGTCAGCAAGTAACTGTACCCTACGAAACCTGCAATATAATCCTGAAATGGACCTGCATATGCACGCTTATCGTCTAAGCTCAGTCCAAGAATTGTTACCAAACGACAAGCCTTAGCGGATGCAATTTTCAGAGTGGTTTATGGGTAATTTGCATAATAATGAAAACGTATTTGAAAAACGCTTTTTTACTGACGAGGCATGGTTTTACCTCCCTGGTTATGTAAATTCCCAACAAATGAGAATGTGGAGTTCTGAAAATCCACATTTCTTTATAGAGCATTCGCAGAAAGTTGGCGTGTGAGCGGCCATATCGAAAAAAAAGTTAATTCGGCCGACTTTTTTTGAAGGGGCTCTCAATTCAGCGCGATACCGTGATGAAATTTTAGAAAATTTTGTAAACGCATCAGACGATGAAGGGATGCGACAAGGCTACTTCCAGCAGGACGGCGCGCGGCGCACCAATTCACGTAACTCTTGATAATTTAATTTTTTTGGAAGAATTTTTCAAACACTGAATCATTACTCGTAATATGCCAGTTATGTGGCCACCAAGGTCCTGAGATCTCACGCCGTGCGACTTTTTTATGACCACACATTAAAAACTCGGTTTTCAAAACCCCTTGAAAATTTAGAAGACTTACGGGCTAGAATTAAAAATAAATTTCAGGAGATTAACAACTCCCCCCAAGTGCTCACCAATGTTTTTGATGCTATAAAAAGAAGAATGAGAACATGTGTGGAAGTAGAAGATGGACACGTCTCTCCTTTAGTTTAACTTTATACTTTTTAGGTTCTTTGTTGTATACGTTTTTTTTTAATTCTGTTTTTGTGCAATCACAATGACAGTAATGCAATTTTCTTAAAAATTCAGAACTTGACTATACTTTTACTTATGTTACCTTTCCAGAATAATAATTCAAGATATGCGTTATTGATTCCACGATATGCTATGAGGACATATTTTTTGATCTTACGTTATCTATTGGGATTCCTTATACCAGCAACCCATTCTTTACACAACATTCCCTGATATTTGGTCCTTCGAGTCGGATGCAATAGAGTTTATATTATTATATGGATCAAATACCGATAGCCTGAGAATCTGAAGCAAAGGAACAATATATAAAATACCAAATGTGCTCTTGTCATTTTTATTTTGTTGTAAATTAATGGAACTTGATACTAAAACGTTTTCATCGACACGGCAACACGGCGATGTATGTGTGTATATGATATACATACACACATGCTGTTAGCGCGCGAAAAGAAGAAGAACGGAACCTATGGAAGGGCGGGCCCTGCCCAACGCGGGGGCGGAGACAATATGGCGGACGACATTGCCCCTCGCTCCCCTTAGAACTCGAAGGAATTATAATTGCATACATAATGGGGATGTGTGAGTGTGGAGGCTCAGGGTCGACTCGTATGCATGTACAAGCCCATTACTTACGACGACCAGCGTGAAATATTTCCATTACTTAATCGGAAAAACGCACTACATTGACACCAAGAAAAAGCAAATGACGAATCATATTTTCTTAAATTATGTTGGTGCCGGTCATCCTTCATCAAATTATGTTATTGGAATGTCTTGAAATACTTTTAAAACACCAGGACATGGAAAAGCAGGTGTTTTTTTATTTTTTTTTCCTTTTTGGTACGATGGGGTGGAGTTTTTGAATTTTAATATGTTTATAGTATTGCTTAGTTTATACCGTACTCTTTTGAGTCGAGCTAAATGTTCGTATTATTTAAAAATTGCACTTGAATTGCCAAACGGATAGTTTAAGGTGGTTCTAATTTAATGACAACCTCATTTAAATTAAAAAATGTCATCTGTATTTTCCAGATTTAAAAAAAAATGGACAAGTGTCTTTTCTGTATAGCCTGGGTCAAAATTAGAAACATTGTTTTTATTTAACTGTGAATACTGTGAATATATTGAAGAAAGTTTACACATTATTATGTTTAGTCTCTAATTATTAGCTGACCTTAGAAGTATTGTAGCATAAAACTCTTGAAATTCTTTCCCCACAAATGCAACGCATTTTTTATATGTTCCATTTTACTTTATTTTATTGGAACTTTCCCTAGTGGATACGCTGCAGCAGATGGAAATACCGTCACATTTTTTCCTGGTTACTGCAGTTTGGATGTATGGTATAAAGCCCCATCGACAAACTCCGAAACTGCAACACACTGCGAGTAGATACTGATGTTAAAATTTATTTTCGGAGTTCGTGGTACGTTTTTCGAAATCATTTTAGTTCTGGGCTGGGGAAAATTAACCCATTCCTCCCTGTAAGACCGCCCTGGCGTCTTTTACACGTGATTTTCTCTCAATATTACGTTTGTAATTCTCGGGAACTGCTTTTCTTCTTCCCCGTGAAGGATTCTCTTCATTATTTACTATCTCACACTTTTAATCACTTTATATAAAATAGCTTATAAAATAACCATATTAACTCAAACAAGACGACATACATCGAATAATTGACAATCTAATAATAATAATAATTTTTATTTATTTTACAAGCAAAAACTTTTATTGGAAGTGACATTTTCACGTATCTTGCAAAATTTGGTCCATTTGCCCTCTTCTAAGAATAGACAGAAATTATAACCATGAAAGTGTTAAAATATACTAGTTTTAAACTCGCAAGTCGCCTTGTTCTAGCGAACGCGCGGGTGCTAGGTAGTATTTAGTAAAACAATGAGGGAATAGAACTGCCCAAACTTATACAAAGGAAGAGAATAAAATCGGAACAATATTGTGTATTTTTTTCTCATCTATGCAAAGTCATATAGCTGCTGAGCAGGAACCGTGACTATATTCGTAGAAGAGATAAATACATTTAACATGCTCCGAGCTTTCCCGCATGTCCGACACTGTCTTCTCCACACACTATAAACGTGGAGGAGCCTCGACAATAATTTACGGGAAACGAACGTTTTTCGCTTTGCCATTTCGGGAAGAGTTTTTTAGGGATTTCAGAACTCGCAGCTTATTGTATTAATTATCATCTAATCAAAGTTATTTATGGTCCTGCTAAGGGGTGATTTTTGTCCTGCTAATAAATTTTACTCAAGTCGTGGCTCATGTATAAGATATGGTGGTTTGTGGATGCCATATTGGATACGCGTAGGTAGAAAAAAATTGAACAAATCTGTACAAAATGCAAGAATACTAACCTGATTGTTCCTATTGCCACACCCGTTTTCTGGTAAAAATAACAAGGCTTATTCCATGAAACACTCATTCATCAACTCCACAACTCTTGATTGATACAAATTAGGATGTACCTTTGCTAATCCGTTTCTAGATCCATCAGGCCGGTTTTGTTTGCGTAAAGTGTTAAGTCTAATCCCCAGTTGACCGCTGGTCATCTGTGTAAAGTCGGCGAAAATGACGTAATCTTGACAGGAATTAATATGGGTCATTAGTAAGTTAACTTGCTGACATGGGAAAGGGTTCGGAGTAAAAGTGTTTTAAGCCGGGTTTAGAGGGTATCTGTATTGTCGATGTGTACGGTACAGTCTGGCATAGATATTTCACCAGATTAAGATATTTTAATTCGACTTAATTAATTAACTGCACCAGACACATACAGGGTGGCCCACCGAAAACTTTCCGCCCAGGTTTATTTTCTTTTAAATAAATAAATCAAAAAGTGAACAAGCCTTATAACTTTTTTATTTTTAAAGATGGGAAAAAATATTAAATACGAAAGTTTTGGAGATTTTTATGGATCGTTCATATAGGTATCTTATCAGCAAAACAATTGAGCATCGAATAAAAGAAATATAGAATGAAACATCGATTTTCTAGCTTACTTTAAATTGGATGGTTGAATTTTTATCATATTCTTGGATTCTAGGAGAAGTTCTAGACATATTTTGTTAAACATACATTATGCGGTTTTTCAATCGTTTTGAAATATTTCAAATTAAAAATTATTTCGCATAAATATACTTAAACGTAACTATCCAGGTTGCGAACGAAAGACCTGCTACTTTTTTTAATTTTCTTCATAGGTAAGTCAAAGTTAATGTCAAGGTTGACAATAGTACTTTAGTCACCGTGCATTTATAATTTTATTTTTAGGCAAAATCAGTTATTCTATTAATGAGAGATACAAAATGTTAAAAATATATTTAAAAAGTAATAATAATAGAGCGGCTCAAAGACAATATGAAGAAAGTACAGAAGAGGGACACAGAACTCCCTCATTAAACACCATAATAAAAACAAATAGATGACTAGAAAAAAGAGGAATTCTGGGCAATGGAAAAAGAAGAAGACAAAGAAATGAAGAAGCGATTTTATTATATTTTCAAGAGAATCCAAAAAAATCAATTACGGATTGTGTGCGGTATCTCAGACATGGAAGAAGAGATAAAATGTTGACTTATGGAACAGTTCAAAGAACGTTAAAGTATTTTAAGTATAGACCATATAAAATTATGCCAGTTCACAAGCTTAGTGCCGATCAAAAAGAAAGGAGATATACTTTTGTCACAAATATTAACGAAAGAATGCGGCAAGATCCTAATTCATTTCATACTATCGTTCGGACAGACGAAGCAACTTTCTCAACTGCGGGAATGTGTAATAGACGAAATGTTCATGTTTGGTCGGATGAAAATCCCTTTACCGTCGAAGATATTACTTTTCAGTGGCGTAATTCAATCAACGTTTGGTGTGAGATATTACAAAATAAAATTCTAGGACCATTATTTTTTCGGGGAGCATTAACTGGCCAGCGCTATCTTAATTTTTAGAAAATGAAATCGAAGATATTCTCGACGAATTGCCACTTGAAGAACGTCGACGGATTATATGGCAACAGGACGGAGCGCCTCCCCATAATATAATTGAGGTTCGCAATTTTTTAAGCTATCAGTATAACAAATGGATCAGTGGATGTGAAACGTTACATTGGCCTGCAAATAGCCCAGACCTCAAACCCTTAGATACATTTCTTTGAGGTCATTTGAAAAATGTTGTATACAGCAAGCATAATGAAAATATTGAAGAAACTCAAAGGAAGGTCAGAAATGAAGTAATAAATCTGAACGAAAATGATGCTGAAAGAATTATAAACACATTTCCGAGGCAGAGAAGAATGTATGAAAAGTGCGAAGAATTAAATGGCGGACAGGTTGAAAATTTCTTTTTATATTTATTCGCCAATGTTAACATTTATCTATTTATGTTATAATTCATTTGTTATTCTTTACAATCACTGGTTATTGCTTTCAAATATTAATAACTAATAAAAATCAAATTTATTGTTTAATAGAATATCTCATTTTACATAAAAATAAAATTATAAATTCACGGTTCACGGAAATTGAACCTGGGTGGAAAGTTTTCTGTGGGCCACTCTGTATGTAGCTAGTAACGTACATAGTGTATCAGCAGACAAGCGTGAAGCCTCATTTACACGAAGCTGAAGTGTACTGCATGTTGACAATATTATTTTAACAACTGTAATAATTAATATTCAATACTGACTTTTGGGTTACCCTGTATGAGAGTGCCTAGTGCCCTATAGCATATACACTTATATGAAAGGCCATCGTTATATTACGCCTCTCGGCCAACATAACAGAGAAAAAGGGGGATATCGCGAAAAAAACCATTAAAATATAAATAATGGTTTTTTGGATTATCATGATACGGCCTGGAGATCACATTTCTTCTGTAATGAGACCATCTCGATATCATTTAATATTTTATAGAAGAGGAGAAAAATCCTTTGGGCTTTGGTCCTTGTTAATAAACGTGGATATTGGGGATATTAGACATTTCGAAATTTATTATAGGAGGTTTCTCATTGGTTCCGGAAAGATATACGGCTGTTAATGGCGTTCATACATGTAGTCGAAGCATTGGTAGCTCATAAAATGGATTAAACTTAAAACGTTTTTTATACAAAATTTAAACTTGCACAACGTGGTTGATGTCGAACAGGTTTGTTTTTCTCGGTAACAGTTAGAGGAGGAGCAATCGAATTATTTGGGTTGATAAAGAAATAGTAAAACTTGCTTCGGTAAAAAATCCAGTTATAAAGGATGTTTCGTTTCGGCGCTATTATTTATGAGCTATTTTTATGAAAAATCCCCGTTATACATGGGTTTGAAGGCCTACAACGGTTTGCCGGGGTAGTAAGACATAACCATAACAAATTCAAAAATATTTTTAACAGAAAATGTTCTGTATTGTCACTCGGACTTCTTTAAAATCATAAAGACTTTGAATGAATTATACGTTATCGACTTATGTGATGTTATTCACAGATGTATGTTTTTTAATATTGCTATTAAGTATTGCTTTATTTTTCTTTACCATATTATTTTTTGTTTTACAATTAATTGATGCACCCTATGTACATATTGTATTTAAAGGATTGCAGAAGTGAATAAATAAATAAATATTAAACGTCCAAGTCGAAATTTCCGCTATTTCCGTTGATATCGGGTACAGGTCACAAAAGTACATTAAATCGATGTAAATTTTCGAAGGTTGTAGAGGACCCGGAGCTTCAGAACTCTATTGGAACTGGTGAGGATCGGAAAATGCCAAGTAATTATTTTTAATTTTTTTAGATTGAAAAATGCCATTTGCAGACCCCTCTTTAGTACCTAATAACTCGAAAACAAAACGCCGAATCGAAAAACGGATTCATAAGTGAAACTTTAAAATCTTAGGTACTTTTCTACTACCTAAATTCACTGGATAATGGATATATTTCGGAAAAACTGGAAATTTCGATTTTTGTCCCAAATATATCATGGCTTCTAATTTTTTGTAGGATCAAAACGGTTCAAATTAAAATCCCATATACGTCGTCGGAAAGAGCTCGTCGAAATACATGATATCCATATTTTTTAGTTTCTTCATTCTTTATAGGAAGGGAGCAATCGCCGATTAAATTTCCATTTTTTGACTTTTTTTGCCCTCGACATCCGTTCATTTGAATCACTCTGTATTTTTTTCTATCTAATTTCTTCCCAATTTTTCAACACTATCTTATAAAGGGATAATCACACTTTAAAATGAATACCGAATGGGTCATCCAGGAGCGTATTTCAGGGGTAAAATCCGAATCTTCTTGATTTTTTCCGCCAAATCAAATTTTTAACCGACATTATTTCACAATATTTTCCTTATTTAGTAATTCTTTTTGAGTTTATTATATCCGCTAATTACCTAAGAATGCCTCCCACTAATTTAAATCGCTTATTTTTTCGTTAAAGTTATAAATAAAATAAAATAAACTATTGATTATTTCCCGAAGATAACAAGATTTTGTGAATAAAAAATACATGCTTTACATACAAGTTTCCTATTGTAAATTCAACAAAATATACTTTTAAATATTGATTTACTGTACTGACTCGTCTCCCAAGTCTATGAGAAACCACTCCTAATGGACGAGCCATAAACTTAAATGACATTCCAACTACTAAGCCAGAAATGCAAGCTTTCCATAATCTTCAGATCTCCCGGGATTTATATATTGTATACATTTTAAAAATTCCCATCTACCACACGATCTCCTCGAAGAAATCCCCCGGCTTAAGGTGTAGGACGTCGTCTTCGTCGCCGCAGCCTCGGCTCGGCCGTCCAGGGCTTACTTCGATTTCGCGGATTTATGTTTTGTAAACGAGGGGCTTTATGCGCGATATTGGACACCATTTACATGAAAAATGTATCTGCTAGACGCCAGGCTTTTGTTTTCGATACCGGAAAATATGGCCGCTGCCTCGCCGAGTACGTGACCGCCCTGGGGGTAATTGATGACTGCCGTTTTCTTGTTCTGGGGGGTTGGGCGGCCGTTCCGATCACCCGATATAAGCCCCCCTAATAATAACGTTCGTGGACGTACCGATGTCAAAAATGAATTGTGCGTAATTTTCCTAGAAAACTAGTTTTTGGAAGTTGAGTTTTAATTTCTACACATAACTTAACTAAAGAGTTATAGCACTGATCGCCAAAGATGGAGAGTTGCATAATAAGGAATATGCACATATCTTTTTAACGCTTAAATCGTTTAAGGAAGTCATTATAAACCCAACAAAAATATTTTGAAGAAAATTACTAGGATAATTTAGCTACAAAAAATGTTTACTTTTCCGTATAATTTATTACAATTTAAAAAGCAGCCATTTGTCGTTAATGAATAATGACGTCAGGAGATCAGCAAAAATAAGTGTCAATCTACTTAACGTAAAGCTTAACCTAAAGTCGAACAGGTTTGTTTTTCTCGGAAACAGTCAGAGGGGGAGCCATCGAATTCTTTGGGTTGATAGAGGAATAGTGCAACTAGCTTCTGTAAAAAATTCAGTTATACAGGATGTTTCGTTTCGGAGCTATTAAACGTTAAAGTCGAAATTTTCGCGGTTTCCGTTGAAATCGGGTACAGGTCGCAAAAGTGAATTACTTTCAAACATGTTTATTCATTACTTATATACCTATATATATATATATATATATATATATATATATATATATATATATATATATATATATATATATATATATATATATATATATATATTCTTCCTGACCGTGTTTGGCAAATATTCTTGAATTTTCCTGAGCTTATCGGTCAATTTTAAACCATCCTCAGAACTATAATTATTTTTGTACATATAGTTAAGTCAATTTAATAGGAAAATAATAAAAGCATACCTTATTTATAAGTAGGCACTACACTAATGTTCTTTCCTCACATAATAAAATATTTCATAAAGGGATAATCACACTTTAAAATGAATACCGAACAGGTCATCCAGGAGCGTATTTAAGGGAAAAACAGAATTTTCTTGATTTTTTCCGACAACTCCTATTTTTAACCGACATTATTCTACACTATTTTCCTTATTTAATGATTCTTTTTGGGTTTATTTTATCCGTTAATTATCTAAGAATACCTCCCACTAATTTAAATCGCTATTTTGTAGTTAAAGTTATAAATAAATAGGTTTATTTGCATCGGGTATATGCAAAATTAGAAAATTTTTGAATTTTCGCAGATTGTCATGAAAACAAAGAATTGCAATTGACATTATTAAGATATAATGTGTCCAAATTTCGCAAAAATGGCAGTTTTTTGTTGCAAAATTGAAAGGTTCCTAGATCGATTTCGGCTTACTTTAAGTGCAGGGATATTTCATTGGATGAGTTATGCATTAAATGCCATTTTTATGGGTTTCTCGATGACCCTACAACACTGGAATTCACCATGTACTCATTATAAAAACACTTTTGACGACACAGTCAATGGGATCACGTTTTACAAGTTTCGAAATTCGCATGAAAATTTGCAGTAGAAAATCTTTTTTTTTGTTTGTTAATAAAGACCAAAATAAATGGGCAACAGCAACGGCCATAAAGATTTAATTTATGTAGAGAATGTAAAAAAATATTTCAGATTTATTTGGGTTACATGCATATTCCCTATTGTGCAAGTATAGTTTGCACTTGACCGAATTATTTTTTTGTCATCATTCTCAATCTAAATTGCACGGACTATAGAGTGCATTGTTTTTAAAAGACTTTTAAAAAATCCAGCTCATATGTACCTCCATAAGCCAACAATTTTTTTTCTCTTTTTATTATCGAAAACTTTACCAATCTATTCTCGTCGAACAACTTCCCATTATGTGTATAAGCCAACCTAACCTCATTCCGTAATTAATGTCTCCTAAACCCGATAGCCTCGCCGGCCAATCGCAATCGTTCGCCTGTAATCACCCCTAGCCCGCCTCACCCCGCGTTTCTGTACCGGACATGGCCAACTCTACTACCGGACACGCTAAAACAGATTGCCTAATCAATTCCTTGTGTCCACGGCTAACTCGGATCAATCTAAATTAATCCCCCAGGCCGTTTCCTTGCTTAAGCGAGGCAGTTAAAACGGTTTTGGGACCGTTTCAGGTCGTTTCGAGGGGATGGCGGGGGTCCAAGATTATCTTCCGGTCTTTTTAATCTAAGGAAAAACGAGAACAGAGGCGCAGGGCGGTTAAATTAGAAACAATTGAAGTTTGGAGGTTGTTTTTTGTTTCTACTGCTTGCTTGATGAGCCTTGTCTGTGTCTAATGTCGCCTTACCAGGTGAAATTGGATTATAAGCAGCAAGGTCGCCTATTTTTTTGTTTAGCTTTATTTTCTCCCCCCCCCCCCCTCCTCAATATAATGCTTCCGGTACGCTCTTGTACTAGAGGCTGGAGGTGTTCCACACTTTTGAACCCCAGACGCTGAGAAACCTTAACACTGCCTTGCCAAGACCGTTTCTACAGGACTGGGTTAAATTTTTGTTTTAAAATATCCCCACAAGGAAAAGTCCAGTGCCTGTAGATCAGGAGATCTTGCAGGTCATTCACTAGGACCTCTTCTCCCAATCCATCTTCCTGAAAAATTGTCATCCAAATACTGCCTTACAGGAAATTCATAGCGTGGAAGTGCCCCATCTTGCTGTAAAATTAGATTTTCTGACCAATGACGGTCATCTTCTTCAATAGCATTCGTTAAAGCAGGGTCAATGGTACTTTACTTACTTTTAGGACATTTATTCAATATAATATGTTACATGTCATTAACAATTGGTCTCTTAAGTTTGTACATAGCACACATATGTACAAAATACATAAGTAGCATAAAGTATCCTAAAACAATACGATTCAAAAATATATGTATAAATTTGTTTAAGTTTAAAGTAGGTAGCAGAGCTTCCAATACTCGGTGAAGAAGCCAGTTTCCTCGTACTAAGTGTGGGATCAATTGCAATATGACCCAAAATTGCAACTTCTACAGCTCCATTTATTACAGGATTTTCAATATTTATTTTTCTGTTTAACACTGACCCTGTTTCACGAAATTTCGCCACTAATTTTCGCAGGTAAGTATGAGACAGGTGTCCATTTGGGTGTAATTCATTATAAGATAATGCGGTAGCTCTACCACAATCGTTATTGTTATTTCTAAAGAAGAGTGAAATAATTTCAACTCTTTCTTCAAGTAATGCGAAATTGAACGAAGCGGAATTGATAGCAAACTTATTAGTTTTACTGTAAATTTGACCAATATCGACAATAAACTAATAAAAGACCTTTTTTCAAGAGAACAAGTCGAATTCCAAAGACCTATTGTTACAGTATTGCCATGTTTATACAATTTTAGCATTTTGTTTACATGTAAACCCAAATTTCTTTGACATTTAATTTCTCGAACACTACGTACTAACTATAGAGCGTTTTTTAAATGTATTTATTTAAAAGAAAATAAACCTGGGTGGAAAGTTTTTAGTGGGCCACCCTGTACAGTTTTCCTACTCATCAAAACCGTGAATTTTAAGTTTTGAGAAAATTATTTAGTAGTTGCCCGTTTTTTTATGATCATATGAAAAAGGAAACCTTTTATTTCGTTTTACCACTTAGTTTCGAGCCGTTTTCAATTTTTTTCTTTATATAATCGCCTATAATGTATCCATGTATGTATATCGGTTCCAAAATGGCATCCAAACGAGCTTAGGCTTCCATTTTTATTTCTTTCTCTTTTCCATCCCCCAATGTCGCACCGTTAGTTTAATTCCTTTGCAGAAACAAAACCTCCCTCCCCAAATTCACCCCCATTTTATATGTTTGTGCGAGACGTTATTAGGTAGTTTTCGAAATGCTCACGGTAAAGAGTAAAAATAATTTCGATAGTAAGGAAAATACTCCGGCCAGTTGGTTTAAACCATGCAGGTCCATAAAACTTAATCACACACATAATCAATCAATCAATATAATTAACTTCATTTTTAGCGATTAAAGGCCGGGTTTATCCAACTTCTTAATTCTTAATTCCTAACTCATAAGCAAGTTCACAATGTACTATTAAGTGACACTGATTACCCAGTTTCTTAATTCTTTATTCTTTATCCTTAATTTTTAAGAACGACCTTGAAAGTTGACAATTTTTAACTTTTACGAATTACGAATAAAGAATTAAGGAAATATTAAATGCGCATGCGGCTTGTTCAGCTGTTTTAGACAGATCTTGACAAATGACATTGTTATCCGGGTTAATTTGACGTTTGGTGATGGACGACAGTCTTCATGATTTTTGTATTTAATTTTAATATTGAATTTAACTATTTATAACACAAATAAACAAGTTGTGCTTATATTTCCTATGTCAATTTTGACATGTATTGTCCAACTGTCAAGAGCTGAAAAAAGAAGAATTGGAAAAAGAAGAGATAAAAATTAAGAATAAAGAAACTGGATAAACCTGATCTAATAACTCACTCAAATTTTACGAAATGCTTAAGAATTAAGAATTAAGGACTAAAAATTACGAAGTTGGGTAACCCAGGCCTAAAACAGACTTCACATTTAAACTTTGCGAATAAATCCAGACATTCTAAATTCCAACGGAATTAAAAACTTTTTTATATTCAGTTGCAGTGGCGTAACCAGGGGAGGGACTGGGGGGCCAAATACCAACATCCCAGACTCAAAAATTAAAAAAGTGCACTTATAATTGAAGAAATCCACCGAATTGCATTATTCAGACCCCCCCCCCCCCCCCCCAGGCACATCAGCCCATTCAAGACACATCAGCCCCCCAAGACAAAATCCTGGGTGCGCCCATGTTCAGTTGCAATATTCAATCCGCTATTTTGAATGTTCCAGAAAGCGTAATGTTTTTATAAATGGTAAACGCACAAAAACTCTCAAACAACATTTTAATAAAATGGACCTGTTTTTTGATTTTTTTTTCACAATTTGGTCCCCTAAAAATTTAAAGCTCTACGGCAATGAGTACCACAAACTAATTACAGGCAGACATGTACCCCGACAAAATATTTCTAAAATTTACTGAAAATTGAACGGTTTCTTTTTAATTTTGAGAATATTTTCAACATTTGACCCTCTCAAAAACCATCAGGCCCCACGCCAATGAGTACCAAAAACTAATCAGCTCATGCTCCATACATGTACAGTACATCAATAAATATTCCTGAAAGTTCAGTAAAAATAATTTTTTATAAGGGTCATTATTCATACACCACAACTAACAGTAATAAATAAATAAATTAATTATAAGAATTAATGGATTTTCCTAGTGTCAAAAGAGGGTATAAGAATGACTACAACCTAGGTCAAACATACTTTGAAAGCTTAGCTCCTCGGATCCCGGCACTACTGTATGAAGGATTATTCGCAAAAAAATCCATTATCATGTCAAAAATATCAACTTTGGAAAGGTTTGTTGAATCCCCACGAACAAAACCTTCCATTTTCACAATATCATATTGCAAAAAGAACGAGAAAAGCAGACCTCACTCAATAAACATCACAATGAACATGAGCATACTAAAATAATACCTAAATGTAAAGTAAACACGCGAAAGCAGCAGCAGGCAGCTAGCCCGGCAACAGTGTTGTGTATTCTGACGTCACGAGTCGCCACAAGCCGGGCAGTTCGTCAATTTTGAAGATATCAAGATGATTTTTTTTTGTTTGACTAGTTAAGTGAAAGACTCTTAAATGATGATGAAGTAACTCAATATTTCTGAAATAGGAAACTTCCTGATTGGGCCTCCACACTCTATCTCTGTGCTAAATTTCAGCTTTTTACGTCGAATAGTTTCAGAGAGACTCGCCTATGACAGACGACTATTTTAGCAAGGAACATTAAAAAGACGTCTTAAAGATACTGTGCCGTATAATGAGGGCCTACATTTAAATGACAATAACACAACCCCACCAATTACCATGCATAATCCCCCATAATAAAAGCGAAAAAAAAACAATAAATAAACCTACCCCATGGCCACAAATCTATGAGAAAAAAACTTCTGTACGGTAACTAGTTCATTTTAAAATACGTTATGCATATCCACGGTAGTTAAACCCCTTTTGTTAGTCTGTTAGATAAGGATAATAAAAGTTTTGTTCTAGAACGTCGCCGAAAAGATACCTCCTACATGTATAAAAAATCGGCGTTTTTTTGTCCTGTTGGGGTTGTCGGTTAATCGGAGCGTGTGTCGATTTAATGTAAGGGTGGATAGGGTTAGGATTCGTATCCATTACTCTTAAACAGTAGGAATAATTAGAACTGATATTTTATTTTAACAATATGGTATCTGGTGTCCGCCATTTTGCTGTTATTTAAATTTAATGTAGCATGTGATGCTCGCCTACCTAAGACGAAAATTTTACTACTTTAAAAGGTTGTTAAGTCAACCTTAATACATAAGTAGTGTGGTTCTTATATATTTTTAATTGTCCTTCGTCTATTTTGTACGTCATTCTGTGAGATGTATCTACTGTGTCCCTTTTTAAATTTCATTTTACTTTTAACACGGAAAACCCGTTTTTCTGAGCCCTGAGGACGATTGTAAATAAATCGAAACGTCAGCATTGAAAACAAAAGGGTTTTCTTTAAATAACTAGGCTGATCCCACTAACACTACCAAAATTTTAAAAGAAGGTCGCACGGCGTGAGTTCGCAGGACAGTGGTGGCCACCTAACTGATATAGGACGACTAATGATTCGATCTTCGAAAAATTATTGCTAAAAATTTAAATTATCAAGAGTTACGTGAATTGATGCGCCGTTCTGTTGGAAGTAGTCTTGTCGCATCTTTTCATGATCTAAGGCGTTTACAAAATTTTCTTAAATTTTATTAGGGTATTGCGCCGAAATGAGAATCCCTTAAAAATCGGTCCAATTAACCTTCTTTTCAATATGGCCCCCTACACGCCAACTTTCTGTGAATGCTCTATAAAGAAATGCGGATTTTCAGAACTCCACATTCTCATATGTTGAGAATTTGCATAACCAGAGAGGTAAAACCGTGCCTCGTCGGTGAAAAAGGTTTTTTCAAATACGTTTTCAATATTATGCAAATTATCCATAAACCACTCTGAAAATTACATTCGCTGCGGCTTGTCATTTGGTAACAATTCTTCGACTGAGCTCATACGATAAGCGTGCATATACAGGTCTCATATCAGGATTGTATTGCTGGTTCCGTAGGATACATTTACTTGCTGGCTTAAACGCCGAATAGAGGTTTGTAGGTGTTCATTATCAATTTGCCTCATTTCTTCTACTTTCAGTGCGAACTTTGGGTCTCCCACTGCCTTCCTTTCTATTCACACTGCCTGTTTCTCTAAACAAAGCCACACATCTAGTCAAAACTTGGCGAAACTGGTCGAAATCCATGACTCTATGTGGAAATTCTGTTTGAAAATCCTGAATGGCTTCCCGTGTTTGATAAACCCACTGGCCATCAACCCTTCTACCATTTCTAAAGTAGCTTTCGATCATAAAAGCTTTTTGTTCTGCCGTGGTTACCATATTTAATTTTCTTAAAAATCAAAACTTCATAACTTGACAGTTCTATTTTTCATTCTCCTATACCTTTTACCTACGAGAATATTACCTTTCAAGAGTAATAAATTACTAATTCAAGACGGCATACTTTGAGGACGTTTTTTTTGTTATCACCTAAAAAGGTAGTTACATAATTCTCCAATTTTTTCTTTTAGTGTACAAAATATCCGTTCATCTTAGCAGTTATTCGGCCACAGCGGAAACCTATTAAGCCGACCACTCTTTCCCGGCCGCAAAACCACTTATTTTTCCCCGCATTTCCACCAAAACAATATAATAAAACACATAAAACACCGTGAAGGAAAAAAACAAAAAGATTTAATAAGTCCATAACTCAAATCTTTCATTACATTATCTGAGACCGAAAAACACGGGCAGGGCATTACGAAAAAAACCGGGGTGACCAATCCGCACCCCCTTTGCCCCGCATATAGTCGTTCAGATCGCTAAAGAAGTCATTGACGTCTCGAACAGGATGTGAACATGTTGTTACTGATATAAATTAAGTTTAAAATAAAACCATTTTGGTTTGTGCAGCTTTAAAAAAAAGTAATCCCAAGATAAATCAATACTCTTAATAGAGAATAGCTTGGTTTAACAAGAATCGCCCTAAACTTAGTCTCAAACAACACTCTACTTCAGTCACCTGTTTTTAAAAACCGCCAATTTTTTCTCTACGCCTATGAGTCCTATTTATCCCCTCTGTCCCCCACTTCTGTCGCTAAAGATTATTATAAGGAAACTGGCTCCCCCCGTCTACTAATGGCTTTCCTCCCTGAGACCACACATGTGGGTTTTTGTCTTTGTTTAAACAGTGGAAATTTTCCTAATATTATGTAGTTATTACTTTTTCCTTAAGTTTCCCTTCTTCTTACGTTTATACATTATTTTTATTTATTACTAATTGTCTACCAAAGTTTAATGTATCGTATTTTCGTCTAATTTTAAATAAATTAATATAATGATTAAATGATTGATTAAATAAAACCGGTTTGCAGCGTCACAGAAATTAATTCCTAGTACTGGACTTAATTGTCTTTTCTTACGCTTATCAATTTAAAACTGACAAATGTAAGACTGATTATCAAAATAGATCGGTCTAACGATAGTGGCTCTGCCCATGAGAGTTTAAAATTCAATTTTCAGCGATATTTTTCTTCTCGATAATTCTCCTGTAGGTAACACCCAAAAACAATACCTTTAGACACGATTCCTTGTAGCTCTGTTTTCCTTCTTGCACCACTCCCGTGTCCTTCCTCCCCCCACCCCGCACGCGAAAAAACCAACTCCAATATAATTTTTCCCGGCAACTTTTTAATTCTCCCTAATATTTGCTTGGGGCCCTTTTTGCAATTTCAGCTCTACTCCCTTCGTCGCGCCTATTCGTCCCTCAGGACGTTCCGACGGCCGTAAAAACTTTCTTCTGGCCCTTTTGTCCTTAATTTTGCGATCATATATGCCCTTATGTGCCCTTATAAGGTTTTCGTAGCCGGCGCTTTTTTATAGCGGGTTTTGATTACGAAACAAAGGTTATTTTGTTTCTTTTTTCGACGAGAAATTTTTGCTCTTACGGTGAATAAGATAAATAAAAATGTTGCAGAGACAATTTTTTCGTATTAAACGTGTTTCTTTCTCTTAAAAAAATCTGAAATAACCGGTATTTGGAGCCTAGTAAAAGACTGTATGCAATATTTCAAGTCTTATAAGGTCAATAATTTACGATATGCTGCAATGAGGAGTTAGAACCAATCCTCTTCCTCAATGCTAAACGAGTGAAACTTTAAAATCTCAAATACTTTCTTTTTGCAATACATTTACCTAAACCTAAAATCACAGGAAAATGGATATATTTGGGACTATAACTGGAAATTTCGATTTTTGGCCCAAATAATTCACGGTTTTTAATTTTTTGTAGGGTCAAAATGGTTCAAATTAAAATCCCATATACATCATCGGAAAGAGCTCGTCGAAATAAATGATATCCATATTTTTTGGTGGCTTCATTCTTTATAAGAAGGGAGCAATCATTGCTTAAATTTATATTTTTTGACTTTTTTTGCACTCGACATCGGTACTTTTAAATCACTCCGTATTTTTTCCAATCCATTTTTTTCCAATTTTTCAACGCTGTCTTATAGAGGGACAATCAGACTTTATTATGAATAAAGAATGAGTCATCCAGGAGCGTATTTAAGGGGTAAAAACTGAATTTTCTTGATATTTTCAAACAAATCCTATTTTTAACCGATATTATTCTACACTATTTTTCCTATTTAGTGATACTTTTTGGGTTAATTTTATCCGTTAATTATATAACAATATCTCCCATAAATTTAAATGGCATATTTTTTCGTTTAAATTATAAATAAATAGGTTTATTTGCATCGGGGACATGCACAATTTACGTCGAAATTATTAAAATATGATGTATCAAAATTTTGCAAAACCGCCAGTTTTCGTTGCAAGATTGGAAGGTTCCTGGACCGATTTCGGCTTCAAATATACTTGAATAAAATTTTAGGAACCTTCTACTTTAAGTGCAGGGATATGTCATTGGATGAATTACGCATTAAGTGCCATTTTTATTGATTTTTGGATGCCCTACAATGCTGAAATTCGCCATGTACTTATTATATCACATTTAAAAAAATATTTCAGATTTATTCGGGATATATACATATTCCCTATTACATTTACCTACACGTTTTTTTCGATAAATATAGCCGACAATATGTAATACGTTGCGAAACATTTTAGATATATCTTTTCTTTTGAGGTAAGTACCTTACAGAACACAAGAATACACACATACACACACTCAGCTAGAAAGCTAGACTAACTGCATCACAAAACACATCTTAACCAAGTAAAGGTGCAACACAAACTACCTTTACCCTATTTCATCCCTTACCTACCCTACAGCGCGTATTTCTAAAAAAAGAGACCGATCAAAAATCGAAAATTATCGATTACCCTCGGTGCATAAGTGAACAAAGAAATCCTGAACGAAATCCTATTCATAAAAAACTACCCCTCGAGTTTTTTTGCACCCTCGGGCTGCTGTGGGTCGCGGCCGTGGAATCACCCCACGGTTTTTTGCGCCCCTCTTGTGGTGGTTCAGATGACTCGGCCAGCGGCGGAGAGAAAGTGACTTACAGGGATAAGAATATGTTTGTAACATGTAAAACCTAAAAAACGTCCCCAGAGTATGCCGTGGAATCATTCACGTATATCTTGAATGATTACTCTTGAAAAGTAACATACTGCCGTCCTAAGTCAAAAGGGCGTATCTTCAATTCTTGACGAATTAAGTATTTATGTTCCTTAGGTTAGTTGGGACTTATTTTACAAATTTCCTGGGCAATATAGACGTATTTCGGCCTTAAAATTTCCTAAAAGTGCTAACAAACATAAACATACCTCAAGAATTGGTCAAAAACTCAAGCGATCCAAACGCATCTTATTCTTCTTAGCGAAATTAGGCGTATCCCATCTTATACAAAAAATAACATCGGCGATGTTGGAAGCCGAAATAATTATGATCCCTAACCCAGGAAAGCCAGTTAACGAGGTATCATTATATAGACCAATATCATTACTACCAATAACATCAAAACTGACAAAACTGTATGAAAAGCTTTTGCTAAAAAGATTAAGAAATATGCATAATACCATTACATCAGTTTGGATTTCAAAATAAACATTCAACTGTAGATCAAGTACATAGAATTACTTACCTTATAGAAAAAGCACTGGAAGCAGTATTTTTGGATGTTGCGCAATCCTTCGACAAGTTTTGGCATAAAGGCCTGAAATACAAGTTGGAAGTGCTTCTACCTAAAAAATATAACCAACTACTAAACTCATACATCAGTGATAGTTTATTCAGAATAAAATATGAAGATCACTACTCAGAACTGAGAGAAATAAAAGCTGGAGTACCGCAAGGTAGTGTACTGGGTCCACTACTATATCTGCTATACACCTATGACATACCAGCAGTAGAATCAACTTCAATTGCTACCTTTGCTGATGACACTACCATACTCGCAGTTGGAAAAGGTAAAATTGATACTAAGAAGCTACTGGACCAAACGAATGCCAAATAATCTGCCAAGAAGCACGAACATAGACTTCATAACCATGTCAATGTCGAGGCCATGCAACTTCTGGATCAGACTGGAACAGTCAGAAGACTTAAAAGAACAAACCCTTTTGAGTTAGTGTAAATAGTTCTCAAATCAAGCACAACCCAACCCAACCTGAGCAAATTTTCTGGAGATTCCAAAAATATATAACTTATTAAGATTTCGTTAAAGATCGTAGGTATTCAAAAATTCATAAAAACTGAAATAAGGTCCATGTTTGCAATGATATTTTATTTTCTCGAAAAAAATATACTTCAAAAATTCTACTCTATAGCGCGCCGCTGGATGTAGCGTTGCCGATGAAATTATACACGCTAGATAAAGAAAAAACTATGTTTAAGGGACATTAATTTCAACGATATTTCTGGACCACAGGACTTACGTGTGTAATCCATGGACTTTTTTTGTATTTTTTTTTTGCCAATGGGTCATTTATTAGATACTACTTCAACGGGAAAAAAATGGACATTCGGCTAAGCGTATTATAGGACGACGCCGTTGTTCTTTTTTTAAAAAGCATCCTGTTTAAAAATATTTCTTTTTTATTTTTGTTTATTAGAACAATAAAGCCATCTTTATTAATATTTATTTATTATTAATTATTTACCAAAGTTTATTGTATCGTGTTTTCGTCTAATTTTAAGAAGAAAAGTAAGTAAGTAAGAAAAATTTGAATTTCTTATCTTAATTTAGGTTTTGTGAATTTCTGGCCATAATCTTTAACGAAACCTTAATAAGTCATATATTTTTGAAATCTCCAGAAAATTTTCAATCGGATAGAGTAATAGTCGCGGGAGTTCGCATTAGATTAGAAGACCGAGACGGTCTCATCAGAATCAAATGCCATAAGGAAGAACTATCACTTTGCATTTTCATGTGTATTTTCTGCAAAAACTCCTACAAAGAGAAAGATTTTGACGGGTGGCAGTTACATCTTTATGTAGCCCCCCTGTCTGTGCCGAACAGATAGGGAACATACTGAAAACTGAAAATCTTTCGACTGAAACTGAAAGGATTCGTCTGTTTAGCCTGTTAGGTTGTTATTTTATTTATAAAAGCTGTTCCTTTGAGCGCTTTTACCTTTTTTCATTGCATACGGAGTGACGTATTACTTTTAAGAGCTTTATACGAGTATTTTTAAATCTAAATTATTATAATTCCTTCGCCAATTGGTCTTATCGCGAGTGCATTTGTTATTTTTTGTTTTCGTAGATTGACCATACTGACCGTATCAAGTCACTGCCATGGGAGTGGCAATACTGACCATATAAGGGTACTGAACATCCGTTCGCAGAATCAGCATGTTTGATATTGAACCTTGTTACGAAGAGCTTTTTTTAATTAATCAAAAAACATCATTGCTTTCGGAACCGTGTATAATCATTTAAAATTAATGAGAACGGGAAAACGTCGTAACTTGCGTTTTCTCATGAATTTCCCAATTGAAGACATCGAAAATACACAGAGATATTCCTCCCTATTTTCTCTCCGGTTTTTCTCTGTAATGGGAAATATTTTAAAAGCCTGCATGTTACTTTTTGGGAGTTTCACTCATGCGTATATTTTAAAAGCCACGAGAGCTTTTTTATGAGGAATTTTCGCAACGTCAGCATTTTCTCGAGACAGTTTCGAAGCTCTATTTTTATTATTAGAATTCATTTTCCATATATTATTGCATCTTTATTTGTGTTTAATTGTTAAAACTTGTTTATAATTTTGAAAATGGGCTATGTAATGAGTTCGTTACCCGACTAGTGGTGTAACAAAGCTCATTGCATGACTAATATAGCCGCCAGTGAATGAAAAAATAAGGAATTATCAAGGAAATCATAAATATTATCTCCAGCGAACAATTTTACTGAAAATGAAATATCACACACAATTTTTTAAAAGTGTATCATACTAAAATTTAGATCCTCTGTAAGACCCAGTAACTATTTAAAATTTCAAACGTTCCATGTCTATCAACTCTACACGTCCTGATCATAATAACTTCCTTGGAATGCAAATCGAGTTTTTTTACCCTCTAACGAAGCCACCCTCGCTTTTTTTCACCCCCGAAACGTCCTACAGTCGACCAGACGAATGCTTCGGCGTTTTTTTGTCGTTTTGCTCTTAAAAAATCCTTCAAGATTTAATTGAAGGGATGCCGTCGTTTTCAGCCCCTCGGAAAATCTATATATCAGTGAGTGAATGTGTGTAATATTGGAGATATGCTAGTTAGGAATAGGAAATTTAAGAGATTCAGTTAAATCGAGATGTTTAAAACTTTTTAGATGAAGAATTGTGCAGGTTTAAGGAATATTCGCGACGTTCAAATACTTTGTTACGACAGTAAGACCTATTAAAACAGTTTATAAACACCTGAAGGCAAGCAACAACTCCAAATACTTGATAAAAGCAAGGCCAAGAACCTACACGTGGACTGCACAGTGCATACGGCGCTCCAATCCAATCGCGACTACGAAAACAGCTCTTTAGAATATCACCACCTTCATTTGTTACGTAAAATTCGTTTCAAGCTTTTTCGGTGACCTATTGCCTGTAATAAACTATTATCGACACCAAATCTATAAGAAAATATAGATTAGAGAATCGTTCCATTATCTACATCCATGAAACATGGTTTCGTACACATCACACCCCCGCAAAAGGTTAAGTAGATCCATCAGAAAAATGCCAAACCAAAGCCCCATCAAACAAAACAAATTACATTATTATTTAAAACTTCTAAATAAAAAATATTGATAACATTCATTGTATGGTTTTTATGCTGTTTCTGTTAAGGGTTAAATGGAGTGTAAAAACTTAAATATGGCGCACCGCGCTTGATTACATTCAGAATGCTTCTTTATCGATCTCTCTTTCTCATGATACATGTATCATGTCTCTTTGTCACTTCCTGTCTTAGTGCCTTGATGAAGTAGCTGGCGCTGATTTGGCGCGAAAATTGAAAAATGACGCGTGTTTGTATTGTTGCCTTTGTAATAAACCAAAACCAGACATTTTATAATTTGGTGGATGCGCCTGAAAATTATTATGCAACCATTATTACCGTTTGTAGTATTTTTTGGGTTGCCTGTCTTTTGTTAAGGGTCAGTGACATACCTATAATGTCAATGGCAAGAAGAGTTGTGTTGTTTAATAAATAAATAACTTTTTAGTTTTTCAGTGTTAATAGTAAAAATACCTTGGGTTCTTTTAAGCATTGTGTTTTAATTAGTTACATAGGGGAATGTCTTTTACATTAATGGCTATACTTACCTACTGTTTTGTTAGTGTTTGTTTTGATTTTACTCTAAAAGTAACAAAAACATTAGTTTTCGTTTTTAATATGGCGGATAGTGATAAAAAAGCCTGGAATATTTGTGTATAACTTTTGTTAATTTTAATTATTAGTACGAGTGCATAAATCAATAAACAATGTTTTTTCGAAAATTATTCCGAATTTAAACCACTCCGACTTTAGCGCCTTTTAGAATCTTGAAATATTTTTTATATTTACATTTATTGAAAGGATATAATTGGATAGATGCATTTTGTTAAAAGGCAACGAAAGAGCTGAAACAAGCGTTACTTCCGCAAACTCAAAAACCTAAAAAGAATAGAAAATTATATTATAAAAAGGCAATAACCACAATTTAAAAAGTTGGTTCCGCCCGGGATCGAACCGGGGACCTTCTGCGTGTAAAGCAGACGTGATAACCGCTACACTACGGAACCACATACTAAAACATTCTTAAAATATGAAGATAATCTCGATTACATGCACTTTATACTTTATGCATAGACGTACCAGGATTTTTGCTGACGTGGTAGAGTAATAGGCAATAAAACAAAATTTACACCCAGGAATTGGAATTGAGGTACTAAACCATAAGAAACAAACAAAGAAGTACAGAATCGTTTACTGCCTTGTCAGTTTTATAATTTTCCAAAAAATCGTAAAAATTACTGTAGACCTTGGGGCAGGAGGGCTGCCCCCCCCCCCCTCCAAAGTGAACTTTACAACTTCTGTGAAGCAACTTCATATCTACAAAACTGCTGAATCTATTGGCGGCATTCTCCAAATTTACCGGATGACCACTGACTAGTTACCACTCACGCCAAAAAATAATATGTTTCCTTTCTGTAAGACACAGAAATAATCGCATCGAAATCTCAAACGCGACATATTTAACACAAAATCCTAGAGAGTCGGAAATAGTAAAATTTATTGCCCACACGGTTCTATAGAGCTCTTCAAAAATCACTTTTCGATCCCATTTATGGCCGAATAAAACCGCACTTACCTTTTTATTTCTCCATAAAAGTTTTTATTTTTGCGGTATTTATCGCGCCATCTATCGGCGCACCTCTAATACTGACTGGTTCAGAACTTTTCCCTCCGTTTTGAAGGGAATCAATGTATGCTCGCTCCTGTCACACTGTTGTAAATTTCTGATGGCGCCACTGACGCTTGCACATTGATTCTTTTTTCTGGCGCCATCTATGTTGAATGCGTATAAGCTACGCAACCTGAAATCCATAGATGGAGTCCGCCAGGTCGTAGAATTCTATTTGTAGAGACAAAGCGATATTTTCTCGCTCCGTTTAACGTTTACTGTCGAATGACCGGCAGCAAAGAAAATAATGTAGTATTATTTTCTCTGCCGGCAGACAAAAACAACATGATCGCTTTGTGTCGATTACAGAAAACTATAACTACCAGAGTTGCGCACCTCACATTTGCGAACGCGTGCTGCCATCTCTGCTGTGGAAAGTAAATGTTAATGCTGGTGTGTTTACTGGTCTATCTAGATTTCTTGTTGTCCACGGTATAGGTGTTTTAGAAAATTGCACGTTAACGCAAACGACAACTACGCGTAGAGTAGAACGCTAGAAACATAAAATTTTGCATGACGACTAAATGAGCCCGCAGGATGATGGTCAGTCTTGGAAATGTAGATTTTTCGCTAAATGTTCCCTTGAACAGAAGTAACAAGTCAAATTACGACCGTTTTGAATTATTTTTATTATTTAAATGAAAAACAAGCAATGATGTTTAAATCTAAATATATTTAATAATATAAAATTCTTTTTACAAATTCACTGGTACGTATGACCTCACAGATAATTATATAATATATACATATGTATGTACAAAAAAATATATCGAAATTAACTAAAATATATCACTGGTATTTGCGTCCCCATTAAATTCTACAATAATATGCATTACTTAATTGCTAAAACTACGAATTATTTACAATAGAACATATATAAACCTATGTAATATCACAGCCCACAATCAGTTATTCTTCCTTAACCTAAATAATATGTTTACGATACACTATCTAACCAAAAAATACGGTAAAATGACAATGATCCATATAAACCCTACAATGCCCCCAGGGGACCTGGCGCCTTCGCCATTATACCCATAAAGAGGGTCGTTTAGAATATCTCTCAGCCCCTGAGAATACGTAGGAACTTCCCCGCATTTCACCAAAGGTAGCTGGAACGCTGTCGGCCTCTTCGTTTCGTCAGAGGGCATATTATCAGTCTCTGCTTGCCCTAAGAACAAGAGGCAGGAGCCCTTATAGTCCATCTCGATCTTCACGACGTCGTACTGGACCGAAGGCAGAATTATACCCAACTGGATACAACCCCCTGTAGTCGATAACTCTTTGGGAACGTTAACCTCCCAGTCGTCCTCGCCGCAAAGTCCTGGCAAGCGCATATCGTAGATCATCTTCTGATCCAGAACAGTCAAACTTGCCCGTTCGATGTTAAAATCTATGTTAGTAGTGCCCTTCAACTCCTTGTTCGGTCCAGAGAAACTAAAGTGTCCAGCTGCAGTCACGATAAACTTTGGAATCTTACAGAACGGATCGGAATAAAACTTGTGATCGCCAATCCAGGTTTCGTCCTCGGCATAGAAAGAAAACCTCCTGGTGAGGAAGAGGCTGCCAGGTCGGGATTCGCAGCGAGTAGAAGTCCACTCTCCCCAAATGTAAGGAGGAAGATGGGCCTTCTCGATCAAGTGGGGAGGCGTCTTGGTGTTGGTGAAGATGTTGTGGGGAATGGCCTGGGTGTTTTTGACGATGTAGGAGCGGCGGTTGAGGAAGATCGTAAGCTGATTGTCTTTCACTTGTTTGACTAAGGGCAGTTGAAAGCTGGATGGATTGTAGTATTCGCGATATCGGGAGTTGGAGTGGATGTCGCCGAGAAGCAGCTCCATTATTACCTGGAAATGGAAAAAGGTTATCTTTTGAAGAAATCATTACACTTAAATAAAAAGTAAGTAAAAATCTACTAACCTCTCTGGGGTGTTTCTTGGAAAGATCTCCGATCGGCCTCAGCTGTATCTTAAGCAACTTAAGTTCCTTGAAAGCATACTTCAGGGACCCCAAACATGCGATATCGTTAAAGTGGACAGTGTTGCCTCTGCTGTTGGTTAGGTGGTGACTATTGGGGGTATTGGACAGCCAGAGTTTGAAGGACTTTTTGTTTTCGGCGAATCGAGAGTCGTATACAGTATATTCTTCGTATTTACGCCAAGATTTGAAATACTGTCCTGAAAAACAGAGAAATAAGGCTTATTTAGAATATTTTGGTCCTTTGAGCCGGATTTATCTTCATCCAAATTATGTATTCTTACACAGAACCAAATACGGTAACGGTAGTTTATTTTTATTATTATCAACATAAGCAGCTATAAATAAATCGCCTAAAGTATCCAATTACCAAATATTAAATGTCGATTAAAATTCAAAATCGATACTAACATATTTGATTCTTCCTGTCGACTAGCTCATATGAATGACTAATACGGGCATATTATTTTAAAATAATAATATTTGCACATTTTAAATACAGACAAAAATCTTACCAGGGCACTCCACAGAGACCGTCCTGTCCAACTCCTTCGCGGCGTTGGTATCCTGAGGAATCACGGTGATATTCGAAACCTTCAAAGTGCCAGCGGCCGCTTCGGGTTGAACCAAAGAATTCCTCAGCTGAATTTTACCGTGGGAGAGTACGGAGAGCTGGGGGGTGGAACAGGAGTCGTCCCAGTAGTGGTGTTGAATAAGGAAGTAACGTCCGTCATCTTCGAAGGTGTAGGAGCGCAGGATGTACTCTGGACCAGGGCGAGTTTCGCATCTAAATAAGATGATTACACATGTATAGATCAGAAAAAACAAAAGTTGTTCCTTGAGAAATATTTTTTGTCGAAAAGCGTTTTCTCTAAAACCAATTGTTCAGCAGTTATAAGGAAATAAACAATTAAATTGTTTATAACAATTGATCCCGCCAGAGTTTTCCAATCATGATAAATGATAATTTTGGCTTAATCTACACCTAATTTCTTTATACAGTATTTACATAATAAATCGGTATAAAATTAAATAAAAGATAATGTTCTGCAAGAAAAGAGGATGGAATAGCGATCGATCTTACTATTTCTATCAAATCTGTTTATTATACTATCCAAATCTGACAGGGCAAATAAACTTATAAAATTTAACGGTCTGTTGAGGTAGTTGTCGGGCCATCTGTGTGTGTATATTTAAATTGTCGAAAAAGACACTAAATATTTGTGTTTGTTTGATTAAAAGTAAGGAAATCGTTACTGATTTTGATGATGATTCAGAAAAAATATAGGAAAAAGTTGTTTTTTTTTCTACTCCCATACTTTAATTGATTTATTAGACAATACTTACTACCTGTAACTGCCATATCATTACCATTACACAGATGACCTTGGAGGAGCAAGAATTTAATTACACTTCTTCTATGTATGTGTTTCTATGGCTCAGACGTATAAATAAAAAGAAAAATGAAACAAAGAGGAAAAAAAACATTTTATTATAATATCTTCTCCTATCAGGTGGTCGTCTGGGGCCCATGTTTATTTAACCCCCTGTCGTTTTTGAAATATGAATGGTCAAAGTGAAGGTACCAACGAAAATGGTACCTTTATCTCTGAGAGTACCTGAGACATTAAGAGGATTGTTTCGAAAAATACGGTCTCGAAATTTTGGTGTTGTCTTTTGAGGAGGCAATTCAAGCTGGTTTAAGTGCTACATAATGTCTATAATATGAGTATTTAATAGTAATTTTTAATATATTTTCTGCTTAGTATAAAGGTTCATCTACACACCGGTAAAACAAAGATGAATATCCTCTTAACGAAGACCGGGTATGAGAAACGTCCAAACTAAGACCCTTGTTTAAATCGTTAGGTTTTCGATTGTGACAGTTCACTTTATTTATTTTGATATTGGCGAGATTGAATTTTTGATAGCGGCGGTATTCACAAAAGAGGACAAAGCGATTAAAAGTTTGTTTTGTTTTTAAGAAGGCCCATCAAATATTTACTTCAATTTGGTAACAACAAAAGAACCCAGTTTGACCAGGTTTTCTTTCTAAATCAGGTTTTTTGTGATTTTTTAGCGTCGGTAAGAGTTCGCTTGCAGGACCTCGAAAAAAGATGTCTCAACAAATAACGGATAGACTTAGCGCAATGCGGTTTACGCCACTCTGGAGTGAAAAGACCATTCTTTAATATGTTAAAAATTCCAAAGTCTATGTTTTCTACAAATTTTTTTATGAGCGCTCAAACTGGACCTATTTTTTAAGTCGCTAATACGATTTTCACGCTTTTCCGGCATCCATAGGGAAAATCCCAGCACATATGACTCTTTATAATGATTTTAAGCCCATACATAGTTGAAAAACTCTAATAGGACTCATATTTAATACATACTGTACCTTCTATCACCTCAATTATGTCAAAACCCAAATCTACATAAAATTTCCCCTTGATATGGTCATATTCAGCATTCAGTGAATCAAAATCACCCGAAAAATAGCGTTTTTTCCATACATTTGCATGCAAAAAATTCGATTTCTGATCACCTTTCAGATTTGTATTAGAAATATTAGGTACAGGTATTTATATGGACTGCCAACTATCCAAACGTGTATTCTAGTGACTAAATTTAATTAAGTCTTACCCTTCCGATATCCAAGACCCGACAAGCATCTTAAGGCTGGTTTCCACCACGGTACTGTGGTCTTCTGAGGCTGCCAAGGCAGCCATTTTTTCGCAGTTGGAGGCCGAAGATTGGCCGACGATAGCCAGTACTAAAAATTTAACGACAATCAGTGACAGGGCGTTTTTAAAAGTCTGAAGATGGTATTAGAGGTCAGAACTAGTTTGGCTTTCAAAAGATCGAAAACTAATCTTACTGAAATAAAAAAATTCGGTCAAAAGAGCATTTTAGAATATTTCCAGCCGTTTTTGAGTTATGAGCATCTTCCTACCGACAGACAAAATGCGTCTATATCGTTAATTAGAGCGATATGTAAATATAATTCCGAGAAGACCGAAAATGAGCGTCTTAAATCAGAAAAAACAACAAAATTTACATAAAATTTTCACGGGAAAATAAATAGAAAATAAACAACCAAGCAAGAGTTGTTTTTCTAAGACATTAACGGCGAACCTCCTTTATTGTGTGCCACAATCTAAGAAGAAAAATAGAGAGTGGTTGCAACATACATTGAGAGACCTCCGACGTTGATCAGCGGATAGCTGATACCGCGCCGTTTCATGACGTACGTAACGCTTCCTTGGATAAAAAGTTATTAAAAAAACATTTTCCTCCCCCAAAATAAAAAAAGAATAACTAAAACAAGTTTTTTAACGTCTTTCTTGATAGGTAAGTTAAAAACACCCCTGATATCGTTAAGGTTAACGTATAGCGGTGCGATTTGGCACGCCAACGTCTCCCTATTACTTATTTTTCTAAGATGTTAACAGGCATGCTTTACTATTGGCATATGGACAGAAAATGTCTGTTTAAGCTGCTCCAAAATAAACAGAACGATTTTAGTTCAAATAAACACAAAAACGATATAATTGAAACAGAAAATAATGATGATTGGCTAAATAACGAGTCCAAAGAATCGAGACACTGGAAATTGGTGTTTTGCGAATTATTTAACTCTTTCTTGGTTTTTTAATATTGAGAATTTTAAAATTTTAAAAATACAATATAAATAATAATAATTAATAAGGATGGGCCGTAATTGTGACTCTTTTATTGGTCACAATATCTAACTCTCCCACTGCGAGCACAAATTTTTAATTGGAGACACTTTGTATATACGCTGCAGGAAAATAATCACTATAAAGTCGCCTTATAACTACGAAACTAATTAAAATATCATGATAAATTAGGAGCCTGTTGAAATTTGACAAAGCCGGATGTGACAAAAACAAAACTAAAAGCAGGCGGGTTTTTGGGTCTTATGGGGTTCTAATGATTTATGGACATTGGAGCCAGATATAAGGACTAGAGCTGTGACGTATTCTGTTAAATGCCCCCCCCCCCGGCCGTCAAAAAAGTTATTAGGAATTAATGAGGCATCGGCAGCGGCGTGCCAGTGAAATTTCAAAGTTGTATATCTCTGTTCCTACTTACAGGAACCGTACCAAATTTAGGGGTTTTAATAGTGAGCCCACTGGGAATGTTTTGGTAAAGAAAAAAAACATTTTATAATTTTCGAAAAAAGTTAAATTTTTGCATTGCTCCCACTGGGGAAAAAAATTAACACGTTTAGATATTTTATTTATTAATTTTTCTAAACAAATTTTACATCATTTTGTCGATGTTTTATTTTAAATTTAGAAAGTTTTAATATATTTGGAAAACTTTTTTCTATAAAATTTAGCAAAATTTGTTAATTACATAAGGTAAGTGTACCACTAATTGACACTTTTGGGCCATGATTTGTAGTTTAAAATCGTTCCAGGTCACTGGCGCACCCAGGATTTTGTCCTGGGGGGCTATTTTGCCTTGGGGGGGGGGGCTGACAGTCTGCAGCGTGAGGTGAGTTATCATAATTCGATGAATTTTTCAATCATTTCACTTTTTAAATTTTTGTATGTCTAGGATGTTGGTCGGGGGGGCTGCATCCCCCTAGCCCCCCCCCCCCCGGCGCGCCACTGTTCCAGGTCATAATTCTTTACTTTGAATACCTATGCATTTTTTTCTTTGATGTTAATAATAAATAAATAAAGGATAGTTTTGTTTAAAATAAAAAAAAAATGGTTCCAAAAAATACAATACAAAATGTGACTTTGAGGCACCAGGTAATGGCACTCAACTTTTTGTATGTACCACTAATTGACACACCAATAATGGACACAATAGAAAATAGCAATTTATTTTACAGGTGTAGATAGAAACGTTTTAAGAAAAATAAAGTATATGAAAGTAAAATTTTAATGTAATACATGCTATGCTTCAGAAATATTGATGTCTCTGAAAAAACATAGTTTATTCAGTCATTAAGATTATGAAGAGAAGTTTTTCTAGGATGTCTTCAAACCCAATGGTCGAAATACCATTCTCAACCAGATACAACTCCTATGTCATTTTTTAAATATTTTTTTGCACTACGAAGAGATATCTATAAAAGTACGTTTGCCTTTTTCCACCCAAAAAATATGCTAAAATAAAATCTCCGACTTGAACTTTATCATATTTTAAACTTGAGTTAAAGAAACTAAATAGAGGTAGATTGTCCAAATTATTCTAGGGATATAATAAAGAATGACTGCCAATTCTGTATTGTAACTCGATTATGAGTATTTTTATAATTATTATGTTTATTCTATTAAGGAATTTTTATCTAGTATTGGTTTATTAGTAATACACATAATATATTAAAGTTATACATATATTAAAGCAAACCCAATTTAACCCCTGAAATTAACCCCCCACACTCAAAATTCAACTTTTTACACTTTACGTCTATAATTGGGCCACCACACTCTATCTCTATGCCAAATTTCAAATTTTCACGTCGAATAGTTTCATAGAAAATCGCCTGTGACTCTGTGACAGGCGGACGGTCGGAAGTTCTGTTTTCACGGAGCGCTTATGGAAGAAGTTGTTTGATCAAAAATGGAATTTTGGACCCTAATAGTTTAAAAATGTTAATGAAAAGATGTTTTTTGAAAGAAATATACTTTCTAAAAAGACGGATTTCGGGAAAATCGAACTACTTCGATGTCAAATAAGTAAACAAACAATCAAATAAGTGAACAACAATTAGACAATCAGAGGTTTTCTAAAACCACAAATAAATGATTTTCAAAAAATTCAAAAACATACTTACCACCGACCAGAATCAAAATCGGTCCCATTTCCTCTTCCAAAACCAACAAAAACCACTTATTAAATTATTTTTTAAACCCTAAAAACAGAAATATCGTCGCGTAACACTACCACGACCACATGTCATGCGTTTCAGGAGAACTTTCAGCGCAACCTCGCTCCAGCATTAGCAAAGCCGCTCTGATTCCGTAATCTGTGGCTCTGAAAGCTCTGCAACTGAAAAAGCTTTCATCGGTACCACTTCCGAACGTTCAGGTGCGCGGTACGAATATAAATATATCGCTCCTTCGTTCTTTCTCACATCGACACAGCAGAATGCACCTGATATTTTTATAAAAGACAAGCTCTAGGGAGATCCGCACTATATACTACTGCGACAAGTACCGTATGCAAGATCTCATATTTACAGCCGTCTTGCTCATTCTTACAATATTTGTATATGAGAGACAGAGAAGAGAAGTGCGCCACAGGGGGTACTTATACCTGAGCTTTGTTTATAGCTTTCCTCGTAAAATTAAAAGTTGTTTTACGACATGCGTTAAATATTTAATTTTAACAGATTTTACAACCCTGGCAAGAATTTTTAAGCCTACTACCATATGGGTATATAATTTTATACTAACCCCCTCCTGTACAATGTGTCCTATTTTTAAGGCATAAGAATTTATCAGAAATGGAGTATTATAACAATTTGTTATAGGAAATTCGCCACTAAAAAGGAATCAGTTCGCTCAAGAACAAGACGTTAAAACTGTACTGTACTTAAAACTGTAAAAGCTTTTGACGAGCTATAAGATGGCATAAATATATATAGGGTGTTCCATAAAATTACTCCGCGAAATCGTTGACTCACACGGTACATACATTAAACCACGCGAGCGAAGTCACAGATACACACTAACGTTTTATAGAGAATTATAGTCACGGTTCAAACATATTCATTCCCACAAACCACCCTTCCTCCCGCTGCAGCTTCAATGTTTGGACATGTAAAATAAATAAATAAGAAATTTGAGTGCCGGTACCGCCCGTCGAGTATCACAGGTGGAGATGGGCTCTGACAGGGCCCTAAACCCATTTAAAATTATTTTCTACCTTTATTGTATTAATATTTCGAAGGGCCGGACTACCTGGACGTTTTGGAAATTTATGAGCGGTCAATCCGATTAAGATTTACGAGCGACGACTGAGTTTGACTTTTGGCAGATTAGGAGAACAAACTAATTGTCTGTTTTCTGTACTGAGTCCCATAAAAACGACAGTACCGATATTTTTTAATACACTTTGAGTTACGGTTTCTTTTAGCCCAAAATCCAATGAATTTTCTGCGAGAAGCTAAGAAAAATTGTAATTTTATTTTATTGCATATTATCTCAGTTAAATTTAGTACGCTTTTTATGAATTAAACCCTCTGAATGCTGAAAGCCCTAGAAATATTTCATGGGCTACCTCGATATAGTCAGATGCAAAACTTTTAACAATACGGGACAAAATATGTAGTACCAAAAAATATTTCCAACCCAAACAAGCCTCCTTTTGGGTGTCATTAAAATCCCTGAAAATTGAAGATGTGACCAAAAATGAATATTTTCTCATATAAACTCATTCACAATTTTCGAAAAATAACAGTTTTTTTCATTAAATTTGCCTTAGAAATACTTTATTAGCTGCCTCGATAGTAGGGTTACCAAGCGCCCCGCTTTTAGCGGGATTTCCCGCTTTTAGTACCCAGTGTCCCGCGACGACGACCTGCGGGACGCTTTTTGTCCCGCTTTTTCAGGATAGGATACCTAATTATTGATAAAAATACGATTTTTGGTCAAATTTAGGTACTGTCTCAATAATCTATTACGACTTTTGTTCGTAACAGAAATCTTTCTTATTTTTTTTTATTTTTAATATTTTATTTTATGTGAATAGTCACGTGTGACAGGATTTTTTCGTATGATCGCGATAAATCACGAAAAATAATCGCGAATTTCGATAAATAGGTCGACTTTGAGCGGCCCCGTAGAAAGTTTTCTAGTTGAGATATCTTCACAAATTTTGGACATGTTATAGAGCGATTCTTTCTCCAGTTCAATGGCGAAAATTGCAAAGAGTTGTGTTTTGTCTTTAATTTTTTATGAATTTTTTTCCGAGCGTCTGCAAGCGAATTTTCGCAATCACTAAAAAAAGCGAAAAAGTGAATTTATAAGGGAGAGGTAGTCAAACTGATGATTTTCTCGTAATTCTCGTGATCAAATTATTCCGAATACGAATTTTGAGAAAAATCCAAGAGGTGACCAAAAATAAAAATTTTCTCTTGAAAGGAATGAGAAATTTTCGAAAATTTTTTTCCATTAAATTTACCCTGCGAAAAAGAAGGCTAAATGCCCTCAAATCATTCTAAAACTGACCATATCCATGACCATATACAAATTTTATGTAGATTTCGATTCTGGCAGAGTTAATAAGGCGATGAAAAGTATGTTTTTTTTAAATGCTATTTTTTGCATCCATGTCAAAAAATGAACTGACCTCTGAAAAATCGAAAAAAAAAAATCTTTCAAATATGAATTCTATCGAGATTTCTCAGTTAATATAGATCTAGAATTACTGTAATAGTCATATGTGACTGTTCTTTTTCGTAGGACTTGGTAACCCTAAAGTCAGATCCAAAACATTTAACAATATGGAGCTAAAAATGCATTAACAAATAAATATTTTATTGGCCGCCTGTTATACTCAGGTGCAAACTTTTTAGCAACAGCACTTCCCTTGAATTAATAAGAACTATTTCGAGTGTTAGTCATTAACTCCATATTTTGTATAGATGGAAACAGGCCTCTCCGAGTTGTTATTAAAGGCCAATAAACACTTCTACAAAACCAAAACAAAATAAATTTGTAACCGACACTCCAGCACACCGCTTACAATATTTAGAACATTAAATATTTACAAAACAAGTCAACATATTTTTTGAGAAACGTAAACTATTAGGCGCAATAGGGAGAATTTCGGGAATATCTATCTGTCATCCAGTGTTTCTGGCAGTTGTTATCGTGATCTGGAATCTTAAATTGAAATCCCCCTTATGTGAAGGTTAGGAAACATTCAAATGCTCGTTCATTTAATGACGTATGACATTCACATGACAGTTAAATAATAGATTAAGTCATTTGTCAAATTTGAATTTGACGTCACTTGTTAGTTTTAAACTTGACAAGTGACGTTTAATCTATTGTTTGACTGTCACCGAATGACATATGAGATTAGATGAATAGAATAGATTTGACTTGTTGAATGGACTGTAATGTCGATGGTTCTGTACCAACGTTGAATAATTAGCGATTTTTCTAAAACTTGCGATCTTTTTTATCGTTTAGGTGATAAAAAAACGAGATTTACATGATATAGATGATTTATTGGTATATAATAATACACGTATATACATAATGAGACGTCTAACAGATCTATCTAAAAAAATTACTTTGGTATTTGGTGTATAATCGAAATTTGCTTTACAGGGGTTAGTTTAAAAGTATAGTTTAAGTACTACGCGTAAGACGTACCTCGATTATCACAATAATAAAAAAGACTTTAAGCTGGATTTATAAACTAAGTTGAGGTTCAGTTGAGGTTGAGGTTCGCAGTTCGTGCAGTTGAAGTTCGCAGTTGAGCTTTTTGGGTCATTTATAAACTCAGTTCGCTGCTTTCATTTCATTGGTCCAAGGTAAAGTGAGGTTAATGACAACTGTGACATCATAAACATATTTAGAAAAAATAAAAAGCACACAATCCACAATCGCAATATTTGGAAAAAATATATTCAAACACAGGCACACCAAACGGAAAAACAATTGTTTTCTTTACAAAATGATGGCAAATGATCGGCAAAGGTGTGGCTTCACCATCACATGTAGTAATTCTGCGTTTTGATTGGTGGTGCACCAACCCAACATAAAATTTGGTTATCTCGAACTTTACGCCCGCGTAATGGAAACTTCTGAACTGAACTGAACTTTGTTTATAAACGCCAGTACGCGTTTGCGTTTATTTATCTTGAACCTCAACTTCAACTGAACCTCAACTGAGTTTATAAATCCAGTGTTATAAAAATACGAATTGGTTATCTTACAAATGGCGAGGCTTAAAATATATAACTCTTAAACTTCTATTACGTTATTTTATTGACTTAACTCTGGCAACATCTCTAGAACGATTGTGTCCAATAAATTATATGCCAACTGAAAAAAAATAAATAAATAATTTTCTTATTCAAAAAAAACACGGAAAAAACTTGAATATAGGGTGCTAGTTTTCCCTAAAAAAGGGTTATTCGGTACTTACTTGCTTGTTGTAGTGGGGATTCTGTAAAATCTCCAACAGCGTTGCCAAACCCTCATTTATTCCCCCACCCAGCATCTTGTTCACTAAATTCGGGCAAACTTGGATTTCACTAAATGCCCTTCTCTGTTTTTCCTCGCGTTCTTGAGGGGTGAGAGAAGGGTGGTGAGTGAAAATAACCCCTAAAAATTCATTAAATAAGACAATTGTTGAAACCCAAATTTTGCAAAGTTCTCACCCTCTAACAATCCAATAAGGTAAGCCAAATTGCTCTGTGTCAAACCGGCCTTAATTTTCCTGTCTATGATCACCTTGCTTACCAAGTCGATCAGCTGTTGAGCGACGCAACATGTGGCAACGTAGACTTTTAAAAGACCAGCAGGAATTTTAAAAATATTTTTTACTAAAAATAAAGAAAAGTGCAAAACCAAATAATTTAAAAGGGGTTTTTATGCAAAATTCGTGCATGAAAAGCGCATATTGTAACAAAAATAACACTTACACAAATAAAATAGACACTCCGAGAACAGAGCCGGACTGAAAGTGCTGCTAGAACTATCCGAATTCGGTTTATAAGAAATTCCAAAATTATTTTTGAAAGTATCATTTTTATACGTCTTTGGAACCGTCCAGCTTTTGTCGATAGTACCAGGAGGTACACTCAATAATTCAGAACCTTCCTCTGCCACGTCGATTTTGCTAAAAACAAAAATTCCGGAGAAATATGCAATTATCGCTCTGTATATAACGAGATGGCTCACTCTTGTTTCTGCTTTACCACGGAACTGACGAAAGTGTTTATAAAACTATCTAAATACTGTCCCTTTTCCTTCCTTAGCTTGTAGGCCATTGACTGGTAGATATTCCCAAGGTCTTGGTTATTAGGGGCCATGGTTGAGATAACTAAAATAGGAGCAAACTATTGTCTCTTATCTGTTTTTAACGCGCGTTATTTCGAAAGCAGATATTACCGAAAGTAAAGTCCTCTTCGCTGGTTAGAAAGGTATAAAGCAGATCACTGCCTCTGAGACTCGGTTTTTGTAACAATTTCGAGACGAAATCTTCGTATTTGGACATGCGAGACTCGACTGCAGCTCCCGCTCTAAAAACGCGATACAAATACGTTAAAATCATCTATCAGAGTTAACTCTAAACTCACTTACTTTCGGGAGGGCAAAGGTGAATCGCATATCTCACTTTCTCCGTGAAATTCAACTAATTTCGCTTTAAGTGTGAAGAAATCTTGGTCTTTTCTCCACACAATCCAATTGTTCACTTTGTGATCAGAAGTGGTATTGTCCACGTGCAGAACGTTCAAGCAGAAGTAGGTTATCTTATTGCCAGGAGTAACCTGACAAAGAAGTTTTTGATAAAACCAAAAACCACATTGTTTTAATTACTCTTATTTCCATATGAAAAGAATTTGTACAAAAAAAAACATTATTTCACAAATTTCAGAAATGTTTGTCATTATTTTTTCAAGTGATCATACCTGATAAGTAGAAATGGTAACCTTCTCATTAGGTTCTCATTTAAAATTATACCCTCACTAATACCATTCTCCAAAGGGTCTAAAGACCGTTTTTATGTTATCTTTAGAACCCCCCTAGTTATTAAATTTAAACAGAAGGGCATGAAAAATAAAAATATTCTGCTTTAACTTGGTGCTGGACAAAATCCTTATAAGTTGTACATTTTTGGATTCTTACCTGATAGGTAGGAATGGTAACCTTCCAATGACTCAAATTTCTCATGAGATTCTCATTTAAAATTATATCCTCACTAATACCATTCTCCAAAGGGTCTAAAGACCCTTCTATGGGCGCGGCTGTTTTTAGAACCCCCCTAATTTTACCGAGACTACTGCTAATTTTAGACACGGCGCCATAGTTCGATTGTTCGTAGTATTTTTTGGTTCTAAAACAGCAAAAAAAAATGAAGTCTCAGAAAATCTGAATAACTTTTAATGTGTTTACTAGACTTTTTTACAACTCAAAAGCAATTTTTCTCGGTTTTGTGTTGTATAAACTAAAATAATTCAACTTATTTAACCGTTAACCTGGTAATTTCATGTTAAAATTGCTTTAATACAACTATATTTACAAGAAAATTCATTAAACAAACACACAAAACTATTTTTATGATAAGGATACACTTTGCGAAGAGTTGCAACATGAAACATGCTGATTTTGTGAACGGCTGTTCAGTGCCTTTATATGGCCACTCGCCACGGATATTAGTCCCTGGCAGTAACCATATACAAGCAGTGAACACGCAAGAAGATGAGTTCATACACTCGAGCGATCACAAGCAAGTATATATACAATAAAAGGTGGCAATACTCACTTGATCTTGGTTGGGGATCCAAAACCAACAAACTGGGGTCTAGAGGGTTAGTAGCAAAGCAAAAAAATAGTAAGGTTAGTACATGATAACTTGTAACATGAAAAATATTAAATCTACTTACTTAATGGCGGCCTTGTTGTAGACCGGCGTTACTTTAGACCCGCAGATGTAACTGTAAAACTAAAACCATGGAAAAATTAAAGGTCTGATAGCGAACTCGACTAGATCAGGCGACTTATCTCTTACCTCATTACAATGAAAAAACTGTGGCAACCAGAAATTTTCCAAAGAATTGAAAGCAAGGTCGTACGCCTGATATAGAGGTTTAGAAGTTCTCAATTTGGCCACTGAGTATATATCTCTAGTCAGTTCCCTGAATTCGTTGCATATGTCCTTAGAGCAACCAATGAAATTAAAGGACTGTTCGTCGAGATATTCTATGTATAAATCCATAGCTTGCCTATGTAATTCTTTAAGTTGTTTTTTAGATAAATCTGGTGTGAGAAGTTTAGTACTGAAGTCATCTACAAAGTTAATTGATATTACTATGGTTCACTTATTTTTTTTAAACTTAGTTTAGTTTTTATTAATTTTTGGACAGAATCTTTAACAAAATCTTAAGAAGTGATGCTAGATTTCAATACTTTTACTAATATTAGGGCTGAAGAAATATATAATATATACTAATAGGTAAATACATATTTACCAGTAATACGGTAATAAGAAACGGCTTCATATTACACGAAATATTTTTGGTGATTACTTACCAATGTGTAATACATATTTTTATATTTCATTCTTATACATTATATATTTTTTCAGCAATGATTTCATTAAAAAAATGACACAATAAAATTATTATTATTATTATTAAAAAGTACTAAAATCTTGGAAACAACAGCGATTTTTCAAATTTTGAGATGTTTAATTGAATTTATTTCCAAAACTACTAGCTCTACGGTTATGGCTTACATAACTTTTTTTGTAGGAAATTAAATTCCCTATAAAAAACCCGCATACAATTTTGTTGTAAGTTAGTGGTTTACGAGAAAAATAAAAAAAAACATGAAATTCGAGAAAAAATTGGCTTCAATGGCGAGGTCGGTTACAAAACATAACTTGGCTACAGGCACTTTTAAAGAGGAAAGATTCCTCTGTAATTTCCACCTATTGCCAATTAAATATCATGAAATGTCGCAAAGCTATAGATAATTGAAAAAAAAAATTACATGTTAATATTAAATGGAAAATTTTCAAATTCATTTGGCGAGTACTTAAAATTAAAATTAAGAGGTCATCTTTGGTGAGAATTTTTTTTTTATATGTTTAGAACATTATTCCGTCAATAGACCAAAAAAAAATAGTCGTCTAAAACGAAGCACCCTTATATATATATATATATATATATATATATATATATATATATATATATATATATATATATATATATATATATATATATATATATATATATATATATATATATATATATTGAACAAAAACATTAGAATAACATAAATAAATACACATTAATTATTAAGGTTTGTTTATTTTTATTTCTTCAAAATATGTCAACATGATGCTTTTAAAAAGCTATACCTACCAACGTCTAAACAAAACTGCAACAAATGGACCTGTTCCTGCTTCTTCAAGAACTGCATGAACTGATAGAGCAGCTCAGTGTTATTCTTAATTTTGTTCAGACTGGTGGCAAAAGGCGAACTTTCGCAATCCCCGATTTTGACAAAGTCGTGCAACAACACCACATCAGAAGTGGGATTTTGCGACTTTGAACTTTTCGTCGATTTGTAGTTTACTGTTATTATTACTAAAGAGTTTATGATATTTGGGTCTGCTAGGACATCCATCAGAGGTAACAAAACCCATCCTGATAGAATCTCTCTTATTAACACAGTGTAATTTCTAAAAAAATATTTTTTTATTCTGAATTACGTGAAAAGGTTGTGGGGGGTGTATAGGAAATGTTGGCAAACGAAAAGCCATCTGCTTACCTGCAATTTATATAAAAATCTGGTAAAACATGTTTAATAATTTCATTACCGAGATGCTGCAAGTAAGCTATCTCATTTTTTCTATTAGTAGTGGCGGGATGGAGGTTTTTCCCCAAATATTCAACTATAACTTCGTTGAATTTTACATTTTTCAGCTTGGCTATTTGCTGCATATAAAGATAGTCATCGATGTGTTTAATACCCTTAAATAGTTCGAAATTACACAAATACAGACGAAAGGAACTGTGCAAGGCAGTAACAATTATTAAAACATTAATAGAAACCGAGATTTTTTGAAATAAATACCTGGGGCACCAATTTGTTTGTGATCACATCAATATAGACCATTTCAAAAAAGCGATTGACTAGTGTCGCTGTAGCATATCTTAAGCAATATCGCAACTCATTAATAAATTCCCTATTGTCTGTAAACTGACTGTACCAAGCAGAAATAAAGTTTTCGAGAATTCTGTTGTAGAGCTACAAAAAAAATCGACATGTTTTTCATAGTTTTCGTCACGTTATGCAACGAAATTTGCTTTAAACCGTTTATTACAGTGCAGTCTGTCAAGTTTCAAGTAAAGTTATTTGCCGTGAATCCATCTTTAGGTAAATTTATTCGCATATTGCCCAACAAAAACCACTTACATGTTCAATAGCCAAATTTAACTCTTTCTCAATAGTAATATCTTTCCAGGGTACCATACTCTTACCAATTTGATGCCTTTGGCATGTAAGGTCATCACAGACACTGCACGATGCCGTCAGTCTTGGTTTAACTGCCAGCCTTACGTGATATAACGCTACAAGTTTCTCTAGGTAAGAAGTCGTATAGGGCTGGTATTTAACCAGAAAAAACGAGGTTATATAGCCTAGGATGTAACAGAAGAACACTAATGCTCCAGACAGAGGGCTACAAGAGAATGATTCATTTTTCCACAGGCTTCGCCTGGTTAAATAACAAGTAATTTCTTACCTTAAAATAAAGCACAATGCCCCAGACAGGGCTATAACAAACGTAGCCACTAGTCTAATGTATTTATCACTCGAAACAAGCCCTAAAACTTCTAAAATAGCGTTATAAATAATCATTTTTCGAGATTTATTTACATTTTAATCAGAACTGTCCTGTTCTCACAAAGTAAGGTTATGTATGTGTGTCGTCAAAAACAGCTGTTTGTCATTTTTCTTCAAAAGTGGGGTTGGCAGCTGTCGCCAGTCAAAGAATAGAAGAAGAAATGTTTTTGGTCAAACACAGCACACAGCTGATTGTTGTCATTTTTTCAAAAGCAGGGTTAAGTTTGTTGTCCAACAAAGTTTTCTTTCCATTTTCTTTTGTGAAGATAATTAGCTATTAGATTTATGAAAAATGAATCGAAAATCGCGGTATCAACCGCCTCCAGAGCGGAGATCTCGTAACTTATCGCCTCGATACAGGGAAAGAGGAAAATCTCCACCTCGTCGCTTAAACAGAAGTAGGACTCCACCACGCTATCGAAAAAGAAGCCGTTCACCACCACGTTGGTATAGAAGTAAGTCACCACCTCATTATTCAGAGAGAAAGGAGTCACCACCGCGTTATTTTGAAAGGAGAGAGTCTCCACAGCATTATGGGAGAAGGAATAACTCCCCATATTATGATAGAGCTGAATCTTCGTCTCATTATTTGGAGAAATATGAATCTCCACCTCGCTATACTGAACGAAGCAGGTCTCCACTTGACTACAGAGGTGGTTCTCCACCTTATTTCAGACATGGGGAATCATCACAATACCTGGACATGGCCAGGGATTACTACTCGAAAGGGAGAGAATCCCCAACTTATATTGCTGAAAAAGGCAACTCCCAACCTGATTATTTGGAAGGAAACACATCCCCATCTCATTACTTGGAGAGAGATAGGTCTCCAGTTTATTATGTCAACAGCAGTCAGTCTCCTGTTGGTTACTTGGAAAGAAATCAATCTCCAGTTCACTTTATGAAGAGAAGTGAGTCTCCAGCTCACTTCATGGAGAGAAGTGAGTCTCCAGCTCACTTCATTGCAAGAAGTGAGTCTCCAGCTCACTTTGTGGAGAGAAGTGAGTCTCCAGCCTACTTTATGGAGAAAAGTAAGTCTCCAGCCCACTTCATGGAGAGAAGCGAGTCTCCACACCACTTCATGGAGAGAAGTGAGTCTCCACATCATTACCTGGAAAGAACCATCTCTCCTTTGCATTCCAGAGAAAAGTCTCCACCTGATTTTAGAGAAGTACATGACCCTATAGTACCCCCATATCCTGGTTCCCCAGGCAAGAACGTGGCATCTCCACAACATTACTTGGAACCTGAGAAGCACGATTATTACTATGGTGATGAGCAGCAATGGTTTAGCAAGGAAGAACATCAGTTTGGTACTTTAACAGCTTCAAAAGCTGAAAGTCAGCCTCGAGGTTATGTGACGAAAGAAAAAAAACAATTAAATTCTTTGGAAGAAATAGCTGCATTGACTGATAAGGAGATAAAAGCCTTTTATCTGTCAGGAGCCTCGCAAAAAAAAGTAATGCAATTGTGTCATCACAGAAAGATAACGTATTTCCAAGCAAAACGTGTAATTATTAGAGAGAAATTTATTACCCAACAAAAATTGAAATCCAAGAGGATTAGGACAGCCCAAGCTCGACGTCCTGCTTTGTCTGAATTCCACCAGCCAGTGGCAGCACCTGGGGACATTGGTAAACCCTCTGAGACATCCCTGCAAGAGCCTATACCTGAAGAAGCTGACGTACCGGAAGAACTAGCTCAAGATGAAGCTTTGCCCAATTCAGAAGATGAGGAAGGCCCCGAAAGTGAAAGTCTGGAAAAAGTACCTATAGCGCATGAAAACTACCCCAAAGTTATGATGGGATTTAAAAAGCTAGTACAACTCCAGAAATCGATCCTAGGAGCCTATGAAAGTGTCCCCAGAAGTGGACCACAGCTGCGCTTCAAAAAGGCCACGTTCAGACCTGGTATATTACTGGTAACTTGCGTGGACAAGACGACTGCTGATTGGTTGAGAAAGCTTGTACCCCGTATACAGCTACCGAAGGGCAGACGTTTGAAGATATTAAAGGATGCGAAACCTCAAAAAGCCGTGAAATGCACCGTGTTTGTCCCGGACGATAAGAATGGCGAAAGACTGTCTCTTGTAAAAATTCTTCATAGGCTGCGTACGAGTAATAAAGGCATGAGAACGCGTTTCTGGACTGCGATAAGTAGTACTGAGGTGGCGGACGGGCAAGTGTGGATACTTTCCGTGGATGAGTACTCGCTGGATATGATAAAAGAGCTAGATATGAAGCCGTATTTTGGATTTAGTTCGGTGGAGTTCAAGCTTCAATAGTTATTCGATGTAAGTTCCGTAATAAACAAGTGAAAACAATTGCTTCTTTGTTTTATTTTTGATTACCTCGGTCAGTACCCTAAATCAGTAAAAATAAAGGCCATAACTCGCGGTACTGCACTTTAACAAATAAACATTTTGGTTTTCCTGCAACCATACATTCGATAAGCTGTATAACTGGTTGTCTACGGTTAAATGGTAATTGACGCCTTTGACAAGCTTGGAAATTTTTCTGTTCAAGAATTCCCATGGCCTCTTCCCTGTTCGGCATCCAGATTTTTATATTTCGGTAGCAGTTGTCTTAATAACGTTAGGTAATGCGACATCTAGCGAAATAGGCGGGAACTAAAATTGAAATTCTAACCTCAATTTAGAGTTTGTCAACTGGAATTGTCGCAATATTCGTATTAGGTAACACTTTTATCCATTTTTGGGGCTTTTCTGGAAAATGGCCTCGATTTTGCGGCAATTTGCAAGAACCTTACGCACCCCCACAGCCAGAAACGCGAGTAGTATAGCGAACTTCGCTAGATTTCAAAGTACCGCGACCAGCAGTGCTTCCGCCGAAGAAACCAGACGTAAGTCCTTAATTTTTTAAAAAATATAGTGTAGTATGCGATAAATCCATTATTTTGCAGCCACCGTCAGAAAGTCTGATCAAGTAGCAAGGGAACAGCTAAAAGATTTCGGCAAATATGTTGCCGACTGTCTTCCCAAATATATCCAGAAAGTTCAGCTGACAATGGGAGACGAACTGGAACTTTTAATAGTCTCAGAAGGTATTATACCGGTACTCCAGTTCCTAAAGGACCACCATCAATGTCAGTTCACTAATTTAGCGGATATAGCGGGCATGGACATACCAAACAGGCCGTACAGATTTGAGGTAAACAACGATCACCGAATCTTGCTTTAATTGAATTGTGCCTAATTTCAGCTCATATACAACCTTTTGTCTTTGCGTTTCAACTCGAGGATTCGTGTTAAGACATATACAGACGAATTAACACCCATAGAGTCTTGTAATGAGGTTCACAAGGCAGCCAACTGGTACGAAAGGGAAATATGGGACATGTATGGGGTATTCTTCGCTAACCACCCGGATTTGCGAAGAATTTTGACCGATTATGGATTTGAAGGGCATCCCTTTAGGAAAGACTTCCCTCTTAGCGGTTACGTTGAGGTAAGAACTTATTTTGGAGGGCAAATAATTATATTTGCAGTTGTAACAGTATTTTCCTTCTTTTTAGGTAAGATACGATGACGAGAAGAATCGAGTAGTAATCGAACCTTTGGAAATGGCGCAGGAATTTAGAAAGTTTGAATTAGCAGCCCCTTGGGAGCAGTTTCCCAATTTTAGGAAGGGGCTGCCGTCAGTTGAAGAAGTAAAAACCGGCAAGAAAGAGTAGCTGGTTAATTTTTTAAGATAAATTTGTAATTATATTGTAAAAATTAAGAAATATATAAGGGAATAAACATTAAAATGTTTTTTTTTGTTGGGGAGGTAAATATAGACTTAAAAACTTCAACTGTCAACCACAGGGCTTGACAGATGACGTTTAATTCACTGTTGATTGTTCAACAATGGATTACACTTCAGCTATCAATCACAGGGGTTGACAGATGCAATTAAATTCATTGTTGATTGTTCAGGGCTGTGTTCGAGAACTACACCGTGCGACGCACCGGTGTGACTATCACGTGACTCAGTACTTAAATCGCTGTTATAGTCATGTGACGATTACACTGGGGCGTCGTACAGCGTAGTTTTCGAACACGACCCAGCAGTGGATTAAACATCAACTGTCAACCAAAGCGGTTGATAGATGACGTTTAATTCATTGTTGATTATTCAACAATGGATTAAACTTCAACTATCAACCACAGGGGTTGACAGATGCAATTAAATTCATTGTTGATTGTTCAGCAATGGACTAAACTTCAACTGTTAACAAGAGCGGTTGGCAGATGGCGTTTAATCCATGGTTGAAAGTTCAACAATGGATTAAACTTAAGGCGGGTTCAAACAGCAATTTAATTTAATTTTAGCCTAAGGTAATTTAAGAGTTTATTTAATTTTAATTTATGGTGTTCATCCAAAAATTTAAGCCACCTAAGATTTAATTTTCAGCCAATGAAATACATCGTGCTGCGCCTGCGCCATTGCGATTTTCAAGTGTGGGTGTGGGTGATTTTTAGTTTTGCAAAAACAAACTCACTTTAAATAATTTACATTAAACAAGCTAACACAAGGAATGGGAAATACACAAAAATGAAAAGCTTTTGTTTACATTTTATGAATATTTTTCTTTCAAAACAGTCAATAGTGTCAATGCCAACTGCGTCATCTCATTGAGTTTGCGCGTTAACCCTCATTTAATTTAATTTAATTCTAAAAGATAAAAGTTGGTCAACTTTTAAATTAAGTCTTAAATTACATCAACTGTATGAACGCTATTATGGCTTGCCATCTAACCAACTTTTTAAGTTACGCTAAATTAAATATTAAATTAAATTAAATCGCTGTATGAACCCGCCTTTATAAGGGAATAAATATAAAAAATGTTTTTTTTGTTAAGGAGGTAATAATTGATTTAAAAAAAACTCTCGATTTATAAATAGGGCTTTTATTAGCATTTAAACAACGTTATTGCATTTTACTGGCTAACGAAACGTTTTAAACTTTTTTTATACAAAAGCTGAAAATAGCAGTAAACCTATGGATAAAACTTTTTGATTTGTTACACAACACGAGGCATAAAAAATAACAATAATTGGTAAAAAAAATTCTAAGCGGCGCGCATGTCCACCTCTGGTTAATCTGTCGGCTACAGTAACCGGAAGACATCGTCATATCGCTTTGGCTTCAGTGGTGAGAAATGACGTTTAATTCATCGCTGATAGTTTAACAATGGATTAAACTTCAACTGTCAACCAAAGCGGTTGACAGATGACGTTAAATTCATTGCTGATAGGTCAACAATGGATTACAGTTCAACTGTCAACCACAGCGGTTGACAGATGCCGTTTAATTCATCGTTGAAGGTTCAACAATCAATTATACTTCAACAGTCAGCCGAACCAGTCGGCATATGACGTTTAATTTATTGCTGACAGTTCAACAATCAACTGTCAAGAATAGCAGATGACTTATGACGTTTAATTCATTATTGCTAGTTCAACAATGGGTTAAATGTTATCTGTCAACCAAAGTGGGTGACAGATGACGTTTAATTAATTGTTGAACAGTCAGCAATGAATTAAACTTCAACTATCAACCACAGCGGTTGACCGATGACGTTTAATTCATTGTTGATTGTTCAACAATGGATTAAACTGCAACTGTCAACCAAAGCCGTTGACAGATGACGTTTAATTCATTGTTGATAGTTTAACAATTAATTAAATGTCATCTGTCAACCACAGTGGTTGGCAGATGACGTTTAATTCAGTGCCGATAGTTCTACAATGGATTAAACTTCAACTGCCAACCAAAGCGGTTGACAGATGATGTTTAATTTCTCGTTGAACTGTCAAATTTAACAAAAGCCGCCCGAGACGTCTTCGCCTAACTGGGGAAGTGGAAATCCGCGCCAATAACACGTTTTAAACTTAAAAAAAATGTAGAAAACGAAATAAACTCTTTCTTTGTCAAAAAATGTTTTTAAAACGCAAAAATGCACTTTGTCTCGCAAAATATTAGTTTTTAACAATAAGTATAACACTTTTGAAGTTTAACAAATACAACACATTCCTAACAAGAATTTCGCTAAAAAAGGTCATTTTTTGATTTACCTCGCAGGTATCATACCGGGACGTAACCTCAATATTTCTTCCAACAAATTGTGCTAATCGAACGTAAAATTAGAAGAAAAAATGTTTTGATTGTCCTAGGAATATCACACCGCTTTTATGCAGAGGATATTAGTACTCATCAGGCAGCCCCAAGCGACATTGAGGCTACGTCCTCAAAAATCTCCTTTCCCCCTTATTGTTCAGTCAATTAGAACCTAAAAAAAAGTAAAACATACAAAAGTTATACGGAAGTTTCTCACTATCAAAAGGGATCACAAAATATCAGCCTAGAAATCGGTGCTCTCGGGCTCGGGTTTCCTAACTACAGGAGGAGGCGGAGGAGGCTCGGTGGGCTTGCTAAGGCTCCTCGGAGAGGGAGGAGTTTGAAGGAGGTGCTCTCTTTGTCCCAGTTCCATAATATTCCCATCCGACCTAGTTCTGGTGTGCGTATGACTAGTTCTGTGAAAGACTTTGTTCTCGTTGAGTTCGTTCAGCTTCTCCGACGATCTGGAGACTTGATTCTGATTGTCCGGGTGTAAGACTTGCTTGTCTAAAGCCTTCACCGTGTCTAGTTTCTCGTTCGAATGAGATACGTCCAGCTTTTCGTTTGATTTAGCTATAGCGAGCGTCTTTGGCGGCACCGAAGGCTTGTTATCGGTGGAAGAGGGACGTGGGGGCCTGTCTTTGTTCGAATTGATGTCGTTGAACTTGTTCTCCAGGCCCGATCTGGGTATTGGATGGTGACCTGCACCAGAACATAAACATTTTCAGCGGAAGCTCTCCGTCAACGTTAACTGTCAACCACTGTGGTTGACAGTTAAGTTTAATCAATTGTTGAACTACCAACAATGAGTTAAACGTCATCTATCAACCGCTGTGGTTGACAGTTGAAGTTCAATCCATTGTTGAACTTTCAACGATAAATTAAACGTCATCTGTCAACTACTGTGGTTGACAGTTGAAGTTTAATCCATTAGTAATATTCCTTTCAGGTGTTTGAAGCCCCGGAGCGACTCGCCCCAGAGTAACTCACACCGTTCCTGAAAGGAACAATTGACAATTTTGACATTAAGCTCAAGTCGTTGGTGATGCATGAGAGGGCAGGGGGGATAGGGCTAGAACGGTTCAGGTGCTTGATGCCCCAGTTGAATGGAACAACTGTGTGCTGCTCTGGAGCTGTACGGGAGCCCCTCCTTGGGGTGAAAGGAAGACACCAATTGTTGAACTATCAACAATGAAGAAACGTCATCTGTCAACCGTTGTGGTTGACAGTTGAATTTTAATCCATTGTTGAACTATCAACAATGAGTTAAAAGTCATCCGTCAACCGCTTTGGTTGACAGTTAAAGTTTAATCCATTGTTGAACTATCAACAATAAATTAAACATCATCTGTCAACAGCCGTGGTTGACAGATGAAGCTTAATCCATTGTTCAACTTTCAACAATGAATTAAACGTCATCTGTCAACCACTGTGGTTGACAGTTGAAGTCTAATCCATTGTTGAATAATCAACAATGAATTAAACGTCATCAGTCAACCGCTGCTCTTGACAGTTGATTGTTGAACTATCAACAATAAATTAAACGTCATCTGTCGACTGTTTCGGGTGACAGTTGAAGTATAACCCATTGTTGAACTTTCAACGATGAATTAAATGTCATCTGTCAACCGCTTTGGTTGACAGTTGAAGTTTAATCCATTGTTGAACTTGCAACGATTCATTCCCGTTCTTCTCACCTAAAAACTTCTCCTTCTCTGCCATCATCATGTCGTGCCCCAGCTGGATTTTCTCGTTCCGGTTATGGATGTTCACTATGCTCGGCTGCTGCTTGTTGGCAACGCTGTAGACAGAACACTGAGTTTTATGCACCGTAGGATCCAAGTCAGCTGAAGATCTAAAATAAGGAGCAAGTAAAGGAAGCATAGACAACGTTTCGACTATGTTAATTTTTTATATATAAAAGCCGAAAATAGCACTAAACTTATGGATAAAACTTTTTGATTTGTTACTCAACACAAGGCATAAAAAAATAACAAAATTGGTAAAAAAATTCTAAGGGAATGTCCAGCATGTCCACCTCTGGTTAACCTACTGGCTAAGTAACCAGAAGACATCATATCGTTTTGGTTTCAGTTGGCTGTTAAACTGTCAACAAAAATGGTGACAAATGACGTCTTATTCATTGTTGATAGTTTAACAATGGATTAAACTTCAACTGTCAACCAAAGCGGTTGACAGATGATGTTTAATTCATTGGTGATTGTTCAACAATGTATTAAACTTCAACTGCCAATCACAGCGGTTGACAGATGACGTTTAATTCATTGTTGATAGTTCTACAATGGACTAAATGGCATCTGTCAACCAAAGCGGTTGACAGGTGAGATTTAATTAATTGTTGATAGTTCAACAATGGATTAAACTTCAACTGTCAACCATAGCGGTTGACAGATGACGTTTAATTCATTGCTGATAGTTCAACAAAGGATTAAACTTCAACTGATAACCACAGCGAATGGCAGATGACGTTTAATTCATTGTTGATAGTTCAACAATGGATTAAACTTCAACTGTCAACCACAGCGGTTGACAGATGACGTTTAGTTCATTGTTGATAGTTTAACAATGGATTAAACTTCAACTGTCAACCAAAGCGATTGACAGATGACGTTTAATTCATTTTTGATAGTTCAACAATGGATTAAATGTCATCTGCCAACCAAAGCGGTTGCCTGATGACGTTTAATTGATTAGGATCACAGTAGGATCCAAGTCCGCCGAATATCTAAAATAAGGTGCAAGTAAAGGAAGCATAGACGACGTTTCGAGTATGTTAGCATCACCACGAGCTCCACACGATGCTAATATAGTTAGCGAAACCCCGTCCAACGCAATAAAAGTACCTTTTAACAGGAGCTAAACTCGCAGGCCTCGCCGGGATCTCCGGCTTTGCCGGCCTCTCCAGCAGCTCCGTCCTCCTGAGCTGCACGTCTCCGAACTCCAGGGGATTGTGCGCTCTGCTCGCGACGTCATCGCTGGTGCTCCTCATGGAGGAGGTGCGACTGACGTTAACGTTTTTCTCGTCTGACATTAGGGACTGTCTCGGGGCGGCGACAGGCTTTGGACTAGAAGTGGCTACATAAAAAAAAGGAAAATGATGAAAAACATAAGTAGATATATGTAGGGCGTTCTACGCCATCTCAAAATGACGTCACACTGCGTATAAGCACCGTAATAGTTATGAACTTACCATCCCCGGACTGTCCTCCCACCTGGTGAATCACGGTAGTCCTAAAACTCCTCTCCTCCTCTACGTTTTGAGCTACAGGTCTTATCACAGGTTGCGCCTTGGACACGCTAGTCACGGCTTGAGTCACGACCCTCGTAGCACTGGCATCACTGACTAGACTGGCCGAAGTGTTAGGACTAGGCGCCGAAGCGGCGGCGTTGCCGTGAGAAGCGGCAACGTGAGGGGCGTGTCCTGCAGGAACTTGATTGGCTGATGACGACTGGACGTTACCGAAGCTTGCCGATTGTTGCACCTCGTTCGTTACGACCCTCTCGGAAAATCCTAGAACATGGACAACGCTGGATAGAGCTCGAATTGTGACGTTGTCGTGTTTTTTATTTTCCCAACAATGAACGACAATTTGAGGTGATAAAAACCAACATCCCTACCTGCTGCACTTATCAGTTTGATATCATCCTTGGAAAAACTGCGTTTTCGCGAAAGGCTGAGTTCATTCTCTTCTGTATTGACCCCTACCGTCGATTTTACTTTACTGGGGTGGTCGCGACCCTTAGGAGGGCGATTTAGAGTTGAACTACCTATAAATAACATCTTAATAAGATGTAAAGATAATTCTGATAAAATACGTATTTACGCTAACATCGGCAACGCCGGATATCGCTCGAATTGCGACGTTGCGAAACGTCCTTTATTTTCCCCAAAAAGCAATAATAGCTTAAGACAACAATAAATGCGACGAAATAAAAATAGGTCAGTAATAATTTTATAAAACTTTGGCTATAGCTATGTTAGGCAGAAAATGTCGATTACATTACCTGAATGATAACTAGTAGATAACTTATCCTGCAGTTGCTCTCCCTCGTGTAAACTCTTACTAAGGTTAGCATTAGGTGGTACCGGAGCAGCAGGTTTCTTTTTCCTGAGATTAGGTCTTGGACTATCCAGCAGACTTTCGGTGCTAGTAGCGTCAACATGTTCCAACAGGGACTTACCTTTATAGAAATATAGAAAATACCAATATCTCGAAAAGCGCTAGATATTCTTTAGTAGTACTTAAATATTAATTTGGTAAAAAAAGCAAAAAAAAAACATTTTTTCAAAAAAAAAACACTTTAATAACAGACTATTTTTTACAATGGTAACGTTTTACTTACCACTGTTGCCGTTTCGTGACGTTACGTCATCCTCAGGCATCAGCGAGGATATCGTAACGTAGCGACTAACGTCATCGGGAAAAAAAGTGTTTACTTCTTTAACCAAGAGTTCAACGAGCATGTTTATAGTCACGCAATTTCCCATATTAACATTTATCTAAAAATAAACAAGATTAAGAATATTTTTATTTAAAAAACATATATAACGTTTCGTCAATTATTATTACCTCTTCATTTTTGTTCCACAACAAATTCGGAGCCATTACGATTGCTAAATTAGAGGAAGACATTTTGTTTTCGGTGTGATGCGTCAATCGCGCCAAAAACTGTATTAAATACGCTAAATTATCCCTATTTTCTTTTGGTAACCTAGAAAAATTGGGACATATGACACTTACATCCAAAAACCACAAAATAAATAAATAACCAGAAGGGTAACTCTTCTTGTTGTCAAGCGCGATGACGACCGGTGGCCTCCAGTGCGGTAGCAATCTTCGGAATGTTAGGTACTGTTGTACATCCACATATGATAATAGATGCATCCAATACTTGATTACATTATTTTTATGTCTTTTATACAATTGTCTAGTTTCAATCATCTAATTATTTTAAAATTCAAGAAGGATCGCTAATTATTTACTTTATTCCATTAACATAAAACCCCGGAATAACAAACAATATTTAAATTACATTATCCTGACAATACGGCCTACATGTTCCAACCATTGATAACTTAACTGCTTCTGGTCTGGACAATAAAATAAAAACTACCTATTTATATTAGAAATTTTGCCCAGACTGTTATCAAATTTACATTTTACCAAGCTTTTTCTATTATTTGTGCCATTAGTAACAACATTTAATTTTATTCTCTGTCTAGACAAATCGTTATGTTATTTTTATAAGACTAGCGAATTACAAATAAGAGTAAACTATCTCCTTCGGCTCCGCGTTTTTGGGGTGGAACCTAATTTTAGCTAGGTTAGAAGTTGTAAAGAAAGTAGTTATGTCAGCCGTTGTTCAAGACAGTCGTTTTTTAATAAATAACAATTTTTAACAAACATTTTTGCCAGCGAAATACAGTACGTTTGAAGTAAAACGGAGTGCAGTTTTTCTAATATCGTTAACTTTTAAAAGTTCATTTTTGTTTTACGTGTTACAATGGACGACGTTCAATGCAAAGGACGGCATGTTTGCAATTACAGTGTAGTGGTTGAAATTCAAGTACAGAAATGTTTTATTCCTTTCTTAAAGAAACTGAAAAAGCGAAAACGTGGCTCATGGCATGTAACAGGCAAGATTTGTTACATAAAGTATTCTATTAAAATTATCAGATCTACTAAAAGATGAAGATATTCCTGTTTCGGCATCAGTTTCATCGCCACAAGATCCCACACCTAAATTTCAGGCTGATGAATAGCTCAGTAGAAGAAATTTTTTTAAGGTACTTTGCGGGCTATCTTATTAAAAAATGTTTAAATATTCATAAATGTGAAGAGTATTCGAAAGCTCATCAAAACTGTGACGAAACCTCGTTATTTTGTTATTACAGAGCGTATAAAAAATGTTAATTTAGATACATTTGGTAACTTAAAGATGCCCCATAACGATTTTATAAAATATATATCTTTATTAGAAGAATTTCAAAGGAATTTTGAACACATTGTTTTAAAATTGATGTTATTACCCTTTTTTGTAGATATTTTGGGAAAGATAGCCGTGTTGTTCATCCTTGCAAAAGTTTTGCGCACCAGTATCTGATTAGGTTGTTTGGTAGAGTAAGGTTATTTACGCTCTTAAATTTACAAATATAAATTTCAGGACTGTAAAAATAGTAAGATGTTGATTTGGAGACACCAATTCAATTATTTTATTATCTTAACACCTGTTTTATTCACGTAACTCTAAATAATTTTTTTTATATACAATGTATTATCATTGCTGATTCTTGCATAACTCTAAATAAAATTAAAAGACACTTTATTTCCTGCATTTTTCAATCAATCCGCTCAATATTCTCAATTTTCAGTAATTTTTTAAGGTACTTTGCGGGCTATATTATTAAAAAATGTTTAAACATACATAAAGCTCACCAAAACTTGGAGAAAACCTCGTTATTGTGTTATTAGAGCGTAAAAATGTTAATTTAGTTAAGTTTGCTACTTAAAGATGCCCCATAATGATTTTGTATATTATATATCTTTATTAGAAATAATCTTTCAAAGGAATTTTCAATACATTGTTTTAAAAAATGATGTTATTATCCATTTTGTAAATATTTGTAAAGATAGCCGCTTTGAACATCCTTGCAAAAATTTTCCGCACCAGTATGTGATTAGGTTGTATGGCAGAGTAAGGTTATTTTACGCTCTTAAGTTTATAGATCGTGAAAAATAGTAAGATATTGATTTGGAGACACCAATAAAATTATTTTATTATCTTAACCCCCGGTTTGACCACCTAACTTCCAATAATTCTTGCATAACTCAAAATAAAATTTAAAAGTACACTTTATTTCCTGCATTTTTGAATCAATCCGCTTTTGTCAATTTTATCTCTAAAAATCACAGTTATTGTTTCCTCATTCCCTATATAACTGCAAGTAAACAACTTCTCTCTGTAAAAAGAGCAATTTGTGTGAAATACGTCAAAATACCGTGGGATATAGATACCCAGTATATTTTAAGGCATTGCGCACTACCTAAGACAAACCACTAATCTCATTGTTAACTAAATCGTACTTTTTTATTAATTTAACATTACAACATATTATTTCCAAGGTACGCCTATGGCAATACCATAAAATTTTGGTCCAACACTGACCCAAGGTCCCTGGGCGTTAGAAGCGTAGAACAAACGTGCCTCCGGAGAGTTATCCTTCTGATTATTTATCTATTCTTGTGCAAAAACGATGTCCTTTAATTAGATAATATATACAGAACCGTTCATAAGTCACGAAGGACCGCGACTTTTGAACCACCCTGCATATTAACTCACTTATTTAATAAATGCTTAACGACTTCAAGCCTTTGATTCTCAGGATATTGCAATGACTGCATCCAGTCTTTGTGTAAATGGTACGTCAACAAAGGTTCCGGTAATTCTCTTAAATATAACTTCAGCGTACTGGCAAGCACATGGACGTCCCTAAAAGAATTGACGTCAATCCATGATTCACTTAAGTCACTAGCGGGGAAATACGACAGAATAAAGACGAACACAACATTTCTCACCCACCTATACTCGGGAATTAAGTGGGAGAAACACCCGCTATCTATGGCAGCTTTGAGTCTCTTCACCTTAGACATGCCTCCCGCTATCCTAAAAAGTCCCTCCTCACTCATACCAAACTCCAGGAGAGTAGTAATGCATATTTCCAGAGGGTAAGCCAGTCTCTTCCCTGTCACCCTCAGGTGTTCCTGCAGAGGCACGCCAAACACCCTCTTTATCGAACTATCGCCTAAAAAATAATCTTAAATGTGTACAGCGCTTGCTGCAATACTTTAACTATATAGGCAGTCACTTGAGCCACCCCGCTAGCACTCTCCATTCGACTTTGACCTTGAAAGACCAAGTGAGAGGATGCGGAGGAGGCTCTCCCATTAACACACTACTGTCTTATAAACCCAAACATACCGATGGTCTTCTCCAGTTCCGGTATTATTGTCTCTAAATTTTTTAAGGCACTCTCATGGTATCCCCTCTGCAACTTCAGCAACTGCAAAATATAGGAAGCAAATTCGTTTTCCCTGGATAGTAACTGGAACATTTCCATTGCCAAAGCGTCCCTGCTCTGTTCGACTTTGGTGTCAGCTTCTTCCATGTCCTCTTTGAGTGTTTCTTTTTTGGTGGCCTGATAAAATGGGAAATATGTCTGGGATTCTTATAATTCTTTTTCTAACCAGAGGTATGGAGATATTTTTTATTTAACAACAATGTTTCTACCTGATAATTTGATACATTTATTTTTTTATTAGCTTTGATTGCTACAAATCCATTGGATAAGAAGCCCCTTTTGCACTTATTAAATTATTTATTTACATAATGATATACACAAGCATATTTACCAAATGAAAGTTGCCAGACATTCCAGAAATATATCTTATCTAAATGATATTTTATACCATGAACTTTATTACTTATATAAAGTTTATTTTAAGTTTTATTTTACACCAAGCTAATGCATACTGTAATAAGAAACATTTTGCCAAGATAAGAATGCAATAAAACCAAAAAAACACATATACAAGGCAGACAACACCGGCAAAAATGATACCAACTTACATGATATCTATTGCTAGCAGAATCCTTATCTAAACAATATTTCTTTAAGTTGTGCTTTTGCTTTAAAATACTTGGTAAATCATTCTCCACCACCTTCTGGAGAGGCCCATAGACCATCTCCTCTACTTTGGCCTCATGTTCTGCATAATCTTTAGCTAGATCTTGTTCGATACGACCTATACAAGGATAAAATTGAGAAAAGACAGGGAAAATATCGACAGCATTACAGCAAATATTGCCAATCCTTACCCGATTCTTTCAAGATATGCTGAAATAAGACACACTCTTTTTCTTCCCTGGATTCCTCCGTAAAAGTGGTACCCAATTGGTACTCCAGACATTTTTTCTACAAACAATGGATGCAAAGTACTTATTCTAGTGTAAAAAAATTGTTAGATATACCTAATCAAACAAATTTGTGTTTTTCTTAACTATTTGCAATGTTCTGAATCATATATATCTAATCTCCCACCTCAAACCTATTTAAAGAATAATATTTTTAAGCTAAAACCTTCCTTTGTACAAACATTTAACCAAAAATTTTTATCAACAAAGTTATTTATATAAAACACAGTAATATGCATTCTCACATTGTGTTTATTTATTCAAATACATAATATGGGCCGACTATATATATTTTTACAGACATACCAATCTTTTATCTCGATCACTTGTAGGTCCATTGGGACAAATTTTTTTGTTTATTGAGGTTATAGCTGATCGCAACACCTCAACCCTTTGGTCTGCTATTTGGAGCTCCTCATGGTTTAAAACTTCGCTTTTTTCAGCTCTAAAACGGAGAAATAGGGCTTCTATTTCTTGTATTTAGTTTATTTGCTTTAAAAACTATTATGAAGCACTAATTTTAAGCAGGTAATCCTCAATTGGTGGCAACACAGCATATTTATTTCAACAACTTTATAAAACAATAATGATAAATGTGGTTTTTAGAATTTGAAGCACTTCAAAGCATATTAAGATAAGGACATATTGTTTTGCACCTTGATGGTTCTTAGTTTCCTTTAAATCATGATTAAAAAATTGCCAAAACATTGTGTGTTGTTCTTTATATATAGAAAATACTATTTTTCACATATACTGAGCGAAAAATCCTTATAAATTGGGCTTTTTTAGGGTTTATGTTGTGTATTTGTCCTGTGGTAAAATAGTACAGCTCCAAATCTGTTTCACAGCAAAAAATTTTAAATAACACGGATAAGGATAAAAACCTAACTAAGTATATGACTGATCTAAAAGCCGATATCTTATCTCTATACAGACAGCTGCAATAAAAAATACTGTACAGGCATATTTAAAATACTTAAAAAAACTTACTTTAAGAAAGTCTGGTCAGCAAGCTGCTTCACCCTGAAAAATTGCTTCTTCATTTCACAGCATTATCTCTAGACCTTCTCGAACAATGCAATTTGTTTATTTAAACTCTGATGAGATCATTTATTATATTGATAAACTAGGGGGACCATGTTTCATTACTTCTTGATTATTATTGTCCAATTGTGGCGGTACCAAGGGGCGTCTGTGCAATTACAGCATTAAAATTGGCGATAAAGCGAGGATTAATTAGCCGACATTACAAAAACACAAATAAAAATAGAGTATTAATCATCGGAATAAAAAAAATCACACTCAAAACGGGAATCACCAATATACTTTTCTTAATTGCAGTTGAGATTGGTCGGTTGTTTTTGCCGCACTACGGGACGAAAAATAAATTATTTTATTTGTTAATTGATAATATTTATCGTTATCTGTTCCACGCCCTATTAAACGCGGTTTGAATGGGTATTTGTGGTGGTTTATTGAATTTTTTTAAAGAAAACTTCACGAAACTGTGCTAAAAATGAATTGATGACATTTCGTTTCGTTTGACAGTGACGGATGAATCACCGGGCGGCGGCGGCGATTCGACACGACATAACGTAGAAAGTTACAATGGAAAACTCGAACATTGGAGGAGTATTAGTGCAAATTTTTTGTTGTTTTACCCTTTTTCTCTTGGAAATCATTAAAATATGGACAATTATTTACTTTAACGTAGTTGTTTCAGCATGGAATAGGACATTTCATGTCTAAAAGATTCCCAAAAGGTTATGCGAACAAAAATCGCAGAAATGGGAACATTTATTGCTATTGTGATCGGTGATCGGACTAGCTGCCATCCTAAACTCGAAATTCGACAGGACCGGACTAGTATCCGTTGTTATATAATTGTTGTTCCATAAGTCCATAACATAATAAAAATTAAAGTAAATGACCAGATTTAATGCTTATATCTTCATTAAAGGAGTGATTTGCACTTGGTGTATGAAATATTCCAAGCGTATGTATATCAAGTTACTAAATTATCATTGATTAATAAATTATTTATTTTCTTGTTTAGTGCGGCCCTGAGCAAGTATATTTCAAAATCCTTCTAGCAGTTTTATTACAAAATTCTAAATGAACCATTGTTAATTTATTAATTAATACCGAATATTGCAATGCCACGAATATTTCTCAATATATTCTAAATAGGTAAATATTGTAAATTCTATTTTATTTGATATTTTTCAGATTTTCTATGCGCATAGTTTATCGCTATGACATTGATCATATAACACTCATGCAATCCTGCTGTCGCGGTGTTGCCGAGTGTAACCGTTTATGTTAGAAGAAATACCTAGAATGTGTACAGTAATCGGCAGTAGTTTCCTGGTAAAGCACGTTTCAAGCTCTTTCGCTGCCTTTTGACAACATAAATGTAAATATAAATATTTCAAGATTCTTACAAGTCGGAGTGGTTAAAATTGGGAATAATTTTGGAAAAAGTTAAATCTTATTAAATTACGAATGATTAAAACATTTTTTATTGATTGATGTCATCCTTATTTGTACAATAACAAACCCATTTGAGATAATACTCTCTTTTGAGTCGCCAGAGGATTGTCCTGCTGCAAGAAATGTTGGTTTCATATCTTTCATTAGTCGCTGCCTTAATGAAACCCACAATTTGCTCTTTGTACATAGCATACATTTTTCTACGAACTTTGTCGATTTCGTCAAAGCACTTGCTTTTACCAGTATCACTACGTACGTTTTTGTCTTTAATTTGCTCTGTCACAATATTTTTAACTGTAGGCAAAGGAGTTTTTGTTAATGAAGACGTTCCTGCTGCAGATGCGTTTATATTAAACCCCCTGTAAGTTCAATAAACCAGAGTTAATGAGTATGCGCCTAAACGTATACGTTTATTTCCGAAGTGAAGATCGGGTATATTCGGGACGGACGATTTTTGGATGCGCTTTGCAACCCTCATGTGATTGATCGAGGCAAAATGGCGACCAAGTTTTACAGACTGTCAGACTGCCAATTTTACCGCTCTTTAGGCATACAATGTCACAAATAATAAGAGTTTCGTAGATCAATTGATGCACTGTATGATAAAATTTTAAATTTTCGCTTGCCGGACTATAACACAAGTTGTCGATTGGTATACGTTTGTATGTAGCACCCCTACGTACACGTTAACCCTGGATTGCCCTTCTGATGCCTTGAGCAGGAGTTTTCGGAGAAAACATGGCAACGCCTGGTTGAACACAATTTATTTTAAGTTCTATAACTATAAAGCTCAGTACCTTGCATCCGCTGTAATAAAATTTAAAACAATTATGTGAGAGTACGTGGCATTTATACAATTATTTTTTAATCTTGTGTTATTTTTTAGGTTCTTTACGACTTTTTTTTAACAAAAGGTATAACTTATTTGAGTTGCTATACAATTGTTAAGTATAAATAGTTAAGACACACGATGAGCTTATGCTGGGAAAAACCTGTAACATATTCTGTCTTTAAACGACAAAAAAATGTAAAAAAGTTCTTTAATATAGGTACTTTCGTTTTAAAACTGACGTCAGCTGATGTGATAATCGTTTAAATAGTCAATAAATTTTAACAAAGTATAGCCTAAGGGGTACAAATGGAAAACATTGTATAATATATGCAAAAAGCATTCATAGATATTATTTCTTAAAATATTCTCTCTTAGGTAATAAACCTGTATACGTAGGTACTATATACAAAGAAATACCTCCTCCCCTATTAGTTTTCAGTCAATTTTTGAAGAAAAGGAGTACAGTACACTAGAAATATGGCGAACCTGCACCGTGGGCCGTGGGGCTCGTCGCCGCGACGCCACGAGCGCGTCAAAGCCCCTCCCACCGGAGTATTATCAGCTCATAATGTTTATTAGTACTCGAGGTACTCTCCACATAAATATAAATTGATAACATACAGTAAAATGTCAATCAGTGTACAGTAGAAGTGGTAAAGCGTAAATAAACAGGCTCGTTAACGACGGTACTTTGACAATACTGGTACTGGGTACGACTATAAAGTAAAAGTGAATGTTACAGAGGGGATGCATGACCATTATTAATGATTTCTAGTGGCATTTGACTTGTTTTTAAGAACTGACGATTATTAACCAGTTCAGTGGTACCGCACCACCATATTTACCTGCAAAAAACTGTATGGTACCGATTAAAATAGTAAATATCGTGTTTTTTTAGATGACAAGAGTATTTTAACGGTGTTTGGATTCAAACAGAGGTACTAAAAGAGCGCGTTTTTAAAATTTTAGAGACATGGCATTCAACCGAGGGTTCATAAACGTACTGCTGTTGGGGCTGGCGTTTATGCTGGTATTTACAGCGTTTCAAACATGGGGCAACATTCAGGTGAGTAATTTATATTTTTAGAAACACTCGAATGCCACCCTATGTGTGCTCTAGCTGCTCTAGCTATTCTGCAAGTATTTTTACTTAAGAAATTTGGATTTGTCAATTTTAACAATTATGACACGGTAAAAGTCACTTTAAAATCTGTGGTACTTCCTTGTATTCAGTGTCTCAGTCGTTTATTATTTTTGTAAATCAAAATGAGTTGGTAATGAGTTCATTACCGCACTAGTGATGTACCTGATGAGTAAATTACGTTACTACTGGTACTACTGGAGTAAAATAGTTCAATTGCATGACTGCAACAGCCATCAGTGATGGATAAATGTAGTTAGGTTATCGACGTTATCGTGATATTTTTAACAGAAATTACATATTATTAAATGTTGGTTTTTTTCATTACGCAAAGTATTTGTTAGATGACAGGAACAATGCTCGATTTATTGTGATAATTTAATAAAATTTATTTATTTATAGGGATGATAATAATAAAAATGTATTTTATTGTATTATTAATAAAGTTTATCTATACGTTAATCTCTATTGTATAAAGTAAAACAAAGATATATAAAAATTATCAACTGTCGTGATTGCTCATCGGGGATTATTAGAAGTGGTATTTTTTTATTGATATGATGATACTATAAAAACCCATAACGTCGTAATGCTTGATAGAGACTGTTAAAAGAAACTGTAAAATTCCGACTTCGAAAAGGAAAGAGTAGCGTATCCAGGAATACGCTCGGGGGAGGGGGGAACAACAAAAATAAAAAACTTTTATTTTCTTTTCCTCTTTTGAATACAAAGGTTGTATAAACTTTAGGCTTTGGAGGGTGTAACACCCCCCCCCCCCCCCCCCCCCCCCACGAATACGCCACTGAAAGGAAATATGCCTAATCTTTGCTTCAGACGCGAGGACAATGTTTCCATGGTCCTTTTCTGTAAAAACTAAGATAAATAGTTCTGTGGTAAAAAATGCTTTAGGTCAGCTACATTTAAAACGAAATTCTTCGCAAAACTAACTAAATTAAAAAATGCGCATAAAAATATGCTGCACAAAAGCAACATTACACATGCTGATTATGTGAACGGGTGTTTAGTGCCTCTATATAGCCCCTAGCCACGGGAAGGGACTATATAGATACACTGATTACGCAAAGGGATGAGTTTATGCACTCGCGATAAGGCCAATTGGCGACAGGACGACAACGAAAACTGTTATAAAAAATTAAAAAATATCGTGTATTACAAGCGAGTCGGCTTTGATTTATCGCACAAATAATAAGTGAACCTGTCTCCAAATAAACAGCATATTTGTAGAATTATAATTATTCTTATAAAGGCAGGGGCATTTTCAAAAGAAATACTTAATAAAGTAAACTTTGGACTGGGTAGAGGTAATCGATAAGAAAATTTCATTAAGACATATTTGTGTAATGTGTAATTTTGTTAAACTTATAAAGCAATTTAAAAATGGACTTTAAACTACAGAACCGTTAAAGATGCATTAATTCTGTTCGCCGACATCGTATGCACGTTTTTGGAAAACCGCTTCCCAGAATATAGATATCGATCTTTTTTTACAATTCCTACTCGAACTAAACTCTCGCTGTTTTTTTTTAAATTTTTTGCTTACCGGCTCAAAAAATGTTTGAGTCGCACTGTATATATTGTAGTTTCTATCGGGTTTATTCACAAAATGAATTAAAACGCCAAATAAACAATAAAATATATTACTTAATCAGTTTGATGATCTCAGAGAATATTTAAAAATGTTTACCAATTTTCGAGAGCTTTGAAAAAACATAGAAAGTCGATCAACACAAATTCGATCAATACCATCGATTACAGGATTTCGAATGTTATAAAAACAAAGATAGCAAATATGGAGCAATAACACAATGTGATACAGCAGAGCCCGATTATTTGGATCATTCTTTTTTTCGTATCATGTCTAGTTCTGTTAGATGTTGGTAAACGTCATATTGTTTAATAAACAATCATAAGAAGAATTGTAAGAAATGCTTATCTTGTTCAGTTATGGGAGACGATAGTGAACTTGTCTTGTTGATTTAGGTTAATAGTATTTTGGACTTCGTACCGCATGAGTCTAGGCGAAGGTCTCTCAATTTTTTTTACTAATATACCGAGGGCATTTGAAGAGAAAGAAAAGAAATCTGTTGAATTGAAACGAGACTTGTCTGGAAAAATTAATATTGGAGTGAAGAGTACTGTCGCCAGCATAACTGATGGGATTGGTAGTTGAAGAGAGCAGGTTTTTAATGTGAAAAGGAAATATGGTTGGTGCCAGGACTGAACCTTAGGGTACGACAGCATTGATAGAATGGAAGTTAGATGACTGACGTCTATTATCCAGCTCTTGACAATGTCTGTCCGGATGCCTGTTGCCATATTACCTTAAAAATCTTGGCTACGAAATAGCTATAACCTATAAAAATTTAAATTGAATGCCAAAGATCCCGAATTAGCAAAATTTACGTACGGTATTTTTGGAATGTCTTCAAGATTACCTAGGTCCGGTCAAGAAACGATATAGTTCATCAAATGTCAAGAGAAACATGTTCCCGGCGTCCAGACAAATAAAAAACCGAATATAATAAATCCGTTCGCCTTAATTATTATAGTTTTTCCTTTAAACGCCGATATTAACCTTTATTTGTTCCGGACAGTACGTGAACTTGTAAAAATTTACCATTCACCTTGCGAACCAGATTAAGTGCCATGTGCTTTTTTTTATTATTCGCTATACATTTGCGTCGAGAAGTCCTTTCGATTAGATGTTTTCGAAACCGCCTCTCCAAATATTTATTTCAATTAATTTCAATTGGTTTAAAAGTCCCCGTGTATGAAGAGTCCTTCAAAAAATTATTGTTTTGTATCGCATTGCATTTTATACGCAATATTTTCAGCAATGTATGGGCTGGTCTGGGAGATAAGGAAGTGTTTTTCGATTGTTGCTTTTTGTAAAATCATGTCGCTTTGATTTGGTTTGATAGCATTGTATTAAAATGCTTTCTACAGCATGAATAAGACCAACGATGCCAAAAATTTGTTTTTTTTGTACCTACTGGTGTGCAAAAAATGCAAAAACTGTAAAATTTGGTTAAGAGTATAAAGTTGCATTTTTGTATCGTGAATCTTATTAAAACTTTTATAAAGAATGACTTTTTTTCGTATCTTTCCCTTTTCGGTCCATTTATTCTCTAGTCTATCCCGTCCATTTTTTGATAAGAAATGTCACTATCAACCTGTACATTAAGTTATTGTCTTATATCGTTTATTTTTTGTTGTTTTCTGTTGGTATTTTGATTTGTCGGACGTACAAAAATATTTTCGATAAGTAAATAAGCCAAGCACGATTGACGAAATAATTAGAAAGAAACATTGCACTTAAATAGTTGAGAAATCGAATTTAACCCAAGTATTTACAAATAAAAATTACAAAAATCAATTATTATTTTTATTTCATGTTGTTTTGGTAAGTAAATAAGGTTTTTAATGTACGATACGTAACCAGGTCATCTTGAAATTTTCCAAACAAATTTTTCTCTTTATCTTAAGTGGTAAAATCGATAATAATAAATTCTCAAGTGAAGTAAAAAGAGAAATAAATTTTATGTAAATTAATTCTTCAGTTTTGAAGTGAAGATATACTGCTCTGAAAAAAGCACGGGATCTTACAATATAAAGCGAATTTTCGCGAATATTAGATAGGAAATTCCAAAAATATATAGCTCATTAGAATTTCATTAAAAATTCTGCCCAGAAACTAATAAAAACTGATTTAAGGTCAAAAAAATAACTCAAAAGGTTCTTGGGATTTTGAAAGTTTAAAATAAAGAAATTGAAGCTTAGGAATAACTTTATTTCTTGCTAATTCTTTATATACTGGCATCAAGCCCACACTTCGTTTTTTTTTATTATAACATATTTTTATATTTAAATTTAATTAAACAGCGTGGGGTTGACAATTAGAAAATTTAATTTATATAACTTTTTCGATCAAAATTTCGTAAAATATATCTGCATTTTAATCGACCTACGTCTTTAGTTCCAGTTATATAAGTTTAAAATTCGTCTATAGATTTATTTCTCCACTTGCCTTGCCAGTGGTGTACGTAACATCATAAGATCCGCACGAAATCCCAGAAAATCTAGCATAGAATCAAAGGCGTACCTACTAAGTAGGCCCTGTCTCTTTAAATTACTTCCAGGAATATTGGGCTCCTTGAATGGCTGAGCCACCCCACGGTCAGGGCCGTATTAAGGTCATGAAAATTAAAATTTTGTAAATTAATTAAGATTTTGTGAATTTCTGGATAGAATCTTTAATGAAACCTTAATAAGTTACACATTTTTGGAATCTCCAGGAAATTTGCTATCGGTCAACGCAATGTTCGCGAGAATTCGCCTTAGGTTAGAAGGTATATATAAATTATTGAGAAAGAGTGTCACAAAAATCGAAATTTTTTACCTCAATTCAATTTTTATGGATTTCTGGACAGAATCTTTAACAAAACCTTAATAAGTTATATATTTTTGGAATCTGCAGAAAATTTGCTATCGAATAAAGTAATATTCAGGGGAATTTGCCTTAGATTAGAAGATAAAGTTGACTAAATACAAACTGTTTCAAAAGAATGTCATGAAAATCGATTTTTTTACCTTAATTCAATTTTTATGGATTTCTGGACAGAATCCTTAACAAAACCTTAATGAGTCATATATTTTTGGAATCTCCAGAAAATTCGCTATCGGATAGGGTAATATCCGCGAAAATTCACTTCCGATTAGAAGATACAGTATATAGAATAAATATAAACTTTTTGAAAAGAGGATCATAAAAATTTTAATTTTCTACCCTGACCTAAGTCAAGGTTTCTCAGCACCCATATTTAAAAAGCGTCCTGTGGCTTGAGCCCCACTGAGCCTCATGCGTGTGCGGTGGTATACCTTATGTAACGAAAAAAACAGGTATTTTTTAAGCAGTGTAACCTTTTTAAACAGTCATCTTCTAGACTTGGACAATATCAATTTAATAAATGATTTCATTACTATTCCGTCAAACTGGTACCAATAAATATTTCTTTTAAATGTCACCCGATTTAAAAAAGTAGATTTATTAAAACGTCTTCATGGGCAGACGAGTCTTAAGGTTGTAACTGTATAAAATTAATTAAGTCTAATTTATATTCTTTTATATTTACAATAAAATAACGGACTTATGTAATTTATTTTCCTTTTTTAGAAAACTATAATAGAAAGCATAAAAAAGGAAAACGAAAACTTTAAGGATGCCAATGCCTACTACAGCTTAGCCATAATCTACATATTCTTGGCAATCTTTAACTGGACAGCACCGTCTGTCATCAGCGTTATCGGCGCCAAATTTTCCATGATTGCTGGAGGTATAACATACTTGTAAGTACACCTCTTCCCTTATTATCCAGATTTGCCCCCATGTGATTTTTTCTATAATCTAAAATTGCAGGATATTCATCGCTTCGTTCGCTATTCCTCAAGTATGGCTGCTCTATCTGGTAAGTGCCGTAATAGGCGTTGGTGCTGCCCTCATTTGGACTGGCCAAGGAAACTATCTGGCTTTGAATTCTTCAGAAGCTACCATATCGAGGAATTCGGGGGTTTTTTGGGCCCTTCTTCAATTGAGGTAGGTCTATTTAATATTTGTTTCCAGAAGATTCCCGATCCATAACGTATCTCACTTTTTTTCCAGCATGTTCGTCGGAAACACTTTTGTATACTTCGTTTTCAAAGGTAAAGACACGGTGGATAGTACCACGAGGCAAGTCGTAGTCTGGACATTGTCAGCTATAGCTCTTTCTGGCATAGTGGTAATGCTCTTCTTCCCCAAACCGCCAGAAAAGGAAAGGGAGTCTTCGGAGAACTCCGCGGAAGACCTGCAAACTCCCTCTGGTCCTCTCGAGGCTTTCAAAGGAGCTGTCAGGCTGTTTGTGACGAGAGACATGTTAATGTTGAGTGTTACTTTTATTTATACAGGTGTGTATGGATAACTGATAGCTGTAGGGTCACTAACCTCGTGTAGCTTTCAATGAAAAGCTAATAAGTTATATATTTTTGGATTCTCCAGAAAATTTGCTGTCGGATAAAGCAGAATTCGCTTTAGATTAGAAGATGCAATAAAAACTTTTTGAAAAGATTTTCTTCTTAATTCTATCTTAGGTCTTGAATTGGGATTCTGGAGTGGTGTATATGGATCTTGTATCAGTTTTACTCAAAATTTACCCAACAGCAAGGAGTTAGTTGGGTTATCTGGAGTTTTCATTGGTCTTGGAGAGGTCCTGGGTAAGTGAAAATATTTAGAACACAATCAAACAGTTCTTAAAGTCAGTCCAAGTCTTTTATTTATAACTCACACTTGTACATAGTTCATACATCAACAAACCTATTTTCTAGGAGGTGCAGCTTTCGGAATTCTAGGCTCTAAAACGATCAAATGGGGCAGAGACCCGATCGTAATAGGAGGCTTCATCTTACACATCGTAAGCTTCTTCCTAATCTTCTTGAACCTCCCCAACAGCTCGCCTTTTGAGGACACAACGGAGGCTGCTTTTATCACGAGCAACGCACCCCTGGCCATCTTTTGCTCGTTTTTGCTCGGCTTGGGCGATGCTTGTTACAACACTCAAATCTACTCCCTTTTGGGGGGAGTGTATGCCAATGACAGCGCGTCGGCGTTCGCCATATTTAAATTTACTCAGGTAAGAGTCAGTTATGACGTGAATAGTCTCTAGTCACAGTGCAATTGATAGTTAACCAATGGACTAACTGCATTTGTCAACCAAACGGTTGACAGGTGAAGTTTAAAGCGTTGCTTAACTGTCAACCGGGACCGGAGGCAATTTGATACATATAATCAGGACACAAGAATAAATAAATAACAAGAAGGATAACTCTCTAGCGGCACGTTTGTTCTAAGCCTCTAATGCGGAGGGACCTTGAGTCAGAGTTGAAGCAAAATTTTATGATATGCCATAGGTGTACCTAGTACACCTAGTACAGTATGTTAAATTAGTAAAAAAAAATATGATTTACTTAACAATGTGATTAGTGGATTATCTTAGTTAGATTATCTTTTGAACAACGGCTATACTACTTTCTTTACAACTTATATCCTAGCTAAAATTAGGTTCCACCCCAAAAAGGCGGAGCAGAAGGAGGTAGTTTACTCTTATTTGTAATTCGCCAGTCTTAAAAAATTTACAATATAAAAATTTGTCAAGACAGATAATAAAATTAAATGTTAATGTTCCTAATGGCACAAATAATAGCAAAAGTCTGGGAAAATCTCATATATAAATAGGCAGTTTTTATTATGTCGTCCAGACAAGAAGCAATTAAGTAATGACTGGAATATTTAGGCCGTGTTGTTAGGATAATGTAATTTAAATATTGTTTGTTATTTCGGGTTTTTATGGTAATGTAATAAAGTAAATAATAAAAGATTATTTTTGAATTTTAAAATAACTAGATGTCTAAAGCTAGACAAGAGCTATCCTTCTGGTTATTTAGTTATTCTTGTGATCAGGATGCAGAAAATATTGATGTCAATTGATTTCAGTCTGTAGCGGCAGCACTGAGTTTTGTATACGCTTCGTCATTAGTACTCTACGGCCAACTAGGAATATTAATAGTGTCCGCCATTTTCGGAACGTCCACATTTGTTTGGGTGGAATGGAGGGCAAAAAAAGTGATCATGGCAGCTGGATCTACACCGAGTGTATCAGAGTGCTCTAGCCAGGAGGCAGACAAGTGATAGCGTGTTGGTTGTGGAGTGAGGGAGAGAAAGAATGACTGTTGGAATGGAAAATTTCATTCCAGCGTCAGAATTTACCGAAATATATTAAGAGCAAATCGCATTAGCAAAAAGGAATTATGAAAATTACCATTTGCTAGTGAGATTTGTTCTTAAGATGGCTTTAGCCTGCGTGTCTTCATTCCTATGTCTTCCAAAAAATATGGCAAACTTGCAACTATGTTTGAGACGTTCCAGATCCGTATTTTGCAAATTTTGGGCACGAATATAATAAAAATGTACAAATAACGCAATTTTGTTACCATAAAACGTCCTTTGTAGCTTGTGACAGTACGTACATACCTATAACAGACGGTTACCTTTAACTCTTCCCCCTGAAGTCCGTTTATTTATACTTAAGCATTTTTTAAATTTTCTCTCCAGTGCCATGTTATTTAAATAATCATGACATTAGACGTTCCTGGCAATATTCGAGACGTTTCCTAGACGATTCCTCTTCAGGAAATCGTAAGCGAAACGTCGGCACCCAACTCTAGTCTGACAATGTTACAAAAGTACTCGTCATTATTTAAAATGTAAATTTTAATTCAAAAAATTCAAATGCAATAGTGACGTGTGATATTTTTATGTAATTTTAAGGAAAGCTACCTTTAGATTGATTAATTCGTATTTTTTTTTTGTTAAAATTGTTTATATTAAACAGATTTTATATACTTGTGAATAGTTTTTATTGTTTTATCAGTAGAGTTTTGTGTTGAAGGGTTTTTTGGCGAATGCGCCGGATTATTGCATCGTTTCCATCGATCTGGTAATTATATTTCTAAATACTAGCAGGATTCCCTTGGCGCCTTGAAGTTTTACAGTATCTATCGCATGCAGTGGCTTGAGAGATTCAGGAATTTTTTCTAAAAATATACCCGATTTTCACCCCCTTAGGGGTTGAATTTTAGAAATGGATTGATGCGTAGGCTTATTTCGTATGAGAAGTGTCTATGCCAAATTTAACATCCCTACTTTCAGCGGTTCATAAGACATAGGCTTTTTTTAAAATTTGACCCCTTTTGGAGGTTAAATTTTAAAAAATGGACAGATAGGTGTTCGCATGATAAGTATCTATGCCAAATTTAAGATCCCTATCTTGAGTGATTTGTAAGATATAGGATTTTTCAAAATTTCAACCCTTTGGGGGTTAAATTTTAAAAAATGAACAGATATGTTTGTTTATTTCTTATGAGGAGTTTTTATACTGAATTTAACATCTTCGCCTTCAGCGATTTAAAGATGCAGGCTCTTTCAAAATTTGACCCCTATGAGGGTTAAATTTTAAAAAATGGATAGGTAGGTGTTTGCCTATTTCGTATGCGAAGTATTTATGCTAAATTTAAAATCCCTATCTTCAGCGGTTTGTAAGATATAGGTTTTTTAAAATTTCACCCCTTTTGGGTTAAATTTTAAAAAATAAACAAATAAAAAGATACAGTTATTGCGTATGAGGAGTTTTTATGCCTTGGGGAATTTAATGATTTATTTTTAAAATTTGATCACTACGTGAGGGTTAAATCTTAAAAATGGACAGGTAGGTGTTCTCTTAGTTCGTTATGTAAGTATCTATGCCAAATTTAACATCCCTATCTTCAGCGGTTTGTAAGATATAGGATTTTTTAAAATTTCACCCCATTGGGGATTAAATTTAAAAAATGAACAGATACGTTTGTTTATTTCTTATGAGGAGTTTTTATGCTGAATTTAACATCTTCGCCTTCAGCGGTTTAAAGATTTTCTTTCGAAATTGTACCCCTGCTTTAAATTTTAAAAAAATGGACAGACAGGTGTTTGCTTAGTAGTTTGCCTAAGTAGCTAATCCCCAAGCAAATCCAACCGAAGTATATGACGTATGACAGCTGACACATGACAGCTGACGTATGACACATGACATAAGGAGCGGGGCTTGTGACGTCAGAGGGAGAGGAGTAGTATCAAGTAACGCCATAACTACTTATTTGCTATGAGAAATTTCTGTGCTGAATTCAACACGTCCCTTTTCACCCCCTCAAGGCCAGTCGGGGTATGAGTTTTTCATATCTTAATAGTTAAAAACAGAATTGTCATAACGAAACGGGCAGCTAAACAAAAATAAAACTCTGAATCTTTGAAACAAAAATCTTTATTCACATTTTAAAATTCATAAAATTTATTTTCAGATAATATAGCTTTACCTATTACTAAAAAATATTTACAAAATACTTTAATATCTATCTATCCCATATAGCACATTAAATCTAATACAGATACCATTTTTAGGCACTTACACATTTTCGTGTTGTCTATCACAGCAAAACTAAATATAATACACACCGCTTCAAAATAAAGTCGGTCGTACAACGTACAATGAGCAACAAATATTGCTCGAATTATATTGCACCAATGTAAGACGGACCTACAGCGATTATATCTTTATTACAATGTTTAAAATGATTAATAATTATAAAAATTTACATTTGAGATCTAGTATGCCTCTAGAGAAACAAAGCATCTTTATTTTCGTTTTTTGGAAACGCTGGAAAAGTTCTTACTTACATCGTTTTCGGCCGGCTAGTAGTCATGGTTACGGTTGACACTGTTGACAGTTAAATCATGGATTAAACTTCATTTGTCAACCAATTGGTTGACAAATGAAGTTTAATCCATTATTTAACTTTCAACAGTGTCAACGGTCAATGGCCATGGTCACGGTTGACACTGTTGACAGTTAAACAATGGATTAAACTTAATTTGTCAACCAATTGGTTGACAAATTAAGTTTAATCCATTGTTTAACAGCCAACCGTGACCATGACAACTAACCGGCCGAAAACGATGTTAGAGAGTATTAAAATCCGGAGTCATATTAGTTGTGTTCATGTACAAGCGGATCGGCGTAAGAGCGATGACAGTTGACAGTTAAGCGACGGCTTAAATAAAAATATCATTATTGTCAATCAGCTGGAGCTTGTATCTGTCACTGTCATTGTTATTGTCGTTCCGCATGCCACGAACACGGGTATAGGAGAAAATGATTAGTACTATAATACAAAGAATACAACACAAGAGAAATAATAAAAATTAAAACAGGAATTGGCACTTAAGAATTCAATAGTTGCAGCAGATAACCCTTGGGGTAATCCCCCAAATCGGTTTGATAGTTTAAAGTAAAACATATACATCTATAATAATGGTTATTTACACTTAACAAAATAATGTGGTTGATTCGTTGTGCAGTATTGTAACTGCAAAAAATGGCCACAAAAATACCCTCTACTATCACAAAATTCGAATAAGTACAACAATTTGAAACCAATTTTGAAAGTTTTTTTTTAAATTTAGAAATCCTCGAAGGACGAAGCCTAATAGTAGGGGAGCTAGAGGCGTCCAGTCGGATATTTTTTTAAAGCAAATTTTTCCTTTGAGCCAGCGACGTGAAAATTGGCAGGCAAGTAGGGAGCGATAGATGGTAAAGGAAAAAATGCTTCTGCCGACTTTAATCGGGCCGGAAGTGGTGGCAGAAGCGGATTTACTTACTCCATTTTTACCAAATCTTGACATTTCGTATTTTAATACATTTCTACGTATAGAAACTGATTTCGGTATGTTTTATAATGCATTGTAGGGTCATCGAAAAATCAATAAAAATGGTATTTAATGCGCAATTCGTCCAATGAAATGTACCGGAATCCAAAATAGAACGTATGGGAACGATATAATGGACGTTCTATTTTAGATTCCGGTACATTTCATTGGATGAATTACGCATTAAATACCATTTTTATTGATTTTTCGATGACCCTACAATGCATTATAGAATGTACCGAAATCAAATCCTATACGTAGAAATGTATTAAAATACGAAATAAATACGGGCGGATTAAGGTCGATGGAAGCGTTTTTTCCTGCCATTCCCTGTTAATCCAACTGCTAGTAGTCAATACAAAAATGCCTTATGTAGCTAGCTCCCCGGTACAGGTTGGACGGCTCTATCTCCTGGACTATAAGTACTACGTGAATTGGGGGAAAATATTGAAGATAAAAGCATTTATATCTCCTGGACAGAAAAAGTTGTAGCACCATATTTTTAAAATAAAATTATAGCTCTTTCATCGTCTTAGTCTAATTCAAATATATATTTCTATACGCCAAGCTATGTACAAGGTCATCACAGAACGTAAGGCTATCTTAACAGAATTTCTTCCACGCACATTTTAAAAAATCACACTTCATCAATTTGTTGTCTATATCAGCGTAATCTAGCTTTTGTCCTTTATTTATTAGTGATTGAAAGATATCGAACTGTCTAATTTTCGCGTATTGGATAGGCAACAAAATATGTTACATTATTTAACCCTCGGTAGTCGATAGACAGTCCTTATTATATATATACCAGTACAAACGGCAGTTCTTCCTAGGTCCCAGGTTAAACCAATACGCTTTAGCTAACTGTTCAAAAGATAATAAGAAATGGACGATTTTTAAGGATATTGACGATTTCTAACTATTGGATACGCAAAAAACTTCGCTATAATGTTTGACCGTCGATAATCGACGGAAAATCATTATTATGACGCCGTTTATAGACAAACGTTTTTCCAACTTACAACCATCAGGTGTTGTGTTGTTGCTAACTTCTCAAAACGCAATGCGATCTTCCCTCTTCATTCAATTTATTAGCCAGCAAAGCCCAAGTCTCTAATCGCGGCGCACAAAGCAACGTCAAATCCCCCAGCTTCCTCCTAGCCATGAAGACGAACTCCCCCAGGCCGTGGTTGACACCGCAATGTTGGGGGATGTTTACCGTAACGTATTTCTGCTTTTTGGAGGAAGGTAGGACGTCATTGCTGTCAATCTCCTGGAGAAACTCTTCGGCGGAGGTGTGGCGAATGAGTTTCGTAATTTTGACCGTCATCTGGGATAGTTCGAGATTGTGGTTGTTTTCAACTGAGTGAATAATGCCTCTTGTAACTGGAAATGAATAGAAAATATAAAATTAATTTGAAGGCAACAATAGGAGTAAGAATATAGTTTATTATATACATTTTAATTGTTTTGAATGGTGAAGATACATACCTAGATCGCTGGTGCAAAAAATGTGAGCGAGTTCCTCCTTGGAGCAAGGCCTGCATTCTAAAAAAAAGAAAAGCATAGGATTAAGTAAATACATATTTTTCAAAATATTAAGACTTGCCTTCTGATGAATCATATCCGAAATAATTCTTGGGAAACTGCTGCAAGTCGTACTCTATTTCCGTCAACTGCCTGTCAAAAGATCGCTCATCTGTGGCTTCAATGTAAATTGCCGCTTGGCCATTCTTGCTGTTGAAACACCTGAAAAAAAATTATATAATACCAAATGGTTCCAGCCACTGTAAAGGCCTTTTAAACTCTTGTATATATAATTCTCCGTTTTCCCGTACCTTATAGGTTTGGTCTCACTATCTCCCACATACAAAGGGATCAAGGATCTGGGACCTTCAAGATAGACTCTGGTAGCAGGTCGTCCCGGCTTGTCCGTGGTTCTAATTTTCAAACATGCTCGAAAGTTACGTTCTTGGTTAGGTAACCTACAAAAAAAATTGGTATAAGTTTGTAGGAAACTCATAAAGCATGCAAAAGTTTTTTTGGCAGCCTCAATCTTACCTTAGAAGTATCCTCAATGCTCCTCTAGGATAGAGCCACCTAATTTTGCCTGCGGAACACCTCAGGTACACTGGAGTTACTCCCTTGTCGGAAGAGGGCGTTGATAGACCACTGCAAAAGATAAAAAAAGGTGTTACTTAGCCCTAATATATTAGATTTTATCTATATGCGATGATGGTTTCACATTCGATAGAGTTGTAGGGACATAAGTGGCAGCATTATTGCCAAGCAGACATGTCAGTAAGTTCTGTGGTTTGGACCTTCGAGCAGTAGAACACAAAAAGCGCAAGCATTGTTTTTCAGTTTGTCACACGCCTTTTTACGAGTATTATACTTTTAAAACTTATATTAGGCGGAGTTTCAAAATACAAAATGTAACACTACTAATATTTACACACCTATAGCAGAAATATTGCTTAAGTAAAAAGTATAATTGCAATAATAAAATGCAAGAAAGGAGCTTTTAAACCATAATAAAATACACACATAATATTAAAAGCCGGACTCGAGATTCAAGTCCGAAGCGCCTACGTTCGGTAACCTCTGAAAAATCCTTTACTGTATGGGACGCCTTTACCAACTCTTCAAACCCACGCACGTATTTGGTGCACTCGTATATAAGAGCACACGCCAAAATGCTGCGTTCCAAAACTAACGTACCAAAGGTGATGGTAATTTTGTTTTTATGATAAAATACCATAGCAATAAGATTAAAACGCTAAAAAATCACAACTAAAAAGCTAGAAACAAGATGCATGTCAGCGTTCAAAAGGTAAAAGACCTCGGGTCGTATTTAAGAAGGTTATGTTCATAACGGCTTATGGAAGACGAAACATCGGATTGAAAAAAACACCGAAAGCGCCACGTTTTTCAAAATCTGTTGCTTAAACTATATTTTTTCAGAAATTAATTTTATTTAAACCATTCTGGAACGCAGCTAAGACTAAAATCTAAAATGCCCAAGTGTCCCATTAGCGTAGAGACCAGCGACCAGCGGCCAAACAATGGTTACGTGGGCAGTGTATTAAATGGATTTGGCGACGGGGCTTTTGACGTTTTTTTCTCGTCGTTTTATTTGGCCTTTTAGGGAATACAAATATGTTTTTTTTTTCGATTTTTCTTTCAAGTTTCGTTCCACAATTCTCTTTTCCCTTTAAAACCACTTCTAAATAGACAAATTAAACCAAACATGTTCTCTAACTAACCTTAACAGATAAAAGTGCCAGATTAGCAGCTCTTAAGTCATTAGTTAAATGGCTTCGCTGAGTGAAAAGTAGAAATTAAAGTCAATTATGTATAAATCAGGCGAACACGCTGGCCGTCGGATCGTTATTGGACGGAACCTAGCTAACGCTAATCGGGAGGCAACAAAACCTCCCTTTAATTTTTTCCTATTAAAGTTTTTCTACCTGTTTACTATTCAAAAAACCCATACAACTAATTTTTTAAATTCCTTTGTCAATGACGTTTTCTATTGTATGCTGATTAACGTTCATCCTTTATTCATTTTCTTCATTTTTAATTTCAAATTTATTCATGTGTGTGCACTTCCTAAAAATACTTGTCAGTCAGTGTGGTCATTTGTCATCTTCCGATACCTTTTCTGAATACCGAATGTCTACATGAAGCGTGTAGTAGGTATTAAGATGCAAAACTTTTTAAAATACCTATATTTCTGCCAGGGTTGGGAAGATTTAAATCAGTTGATTTAAAATCATGATTTTAATCAAGACATTTTAAATTTAAAAATCATGAATCGGAATTGTCATAAAAAATAAATTTCTAACCTGACAAAACACTTACGGAAGTTTTATGATTTTATAGCAAAATACCTTTGTTTTTACTGAACACAAACAACATTTGCAAAAATCTCGGTTTTATTAAGCAAAAACAGTGTCAGCATAGCCACATTAACCTTCTTATTTTATACTACATAAAATTGTTTCCTACCCAAGTAACAGTACTCCCTCTAACCAATAATTTGCAATAAAAGGATCAGATTTTTATTAAGATAAACAATTTATAATATGGTTAAAAAATATTCCCTCTATTCTACGATATTTAATGAAAATGGACCTATAATACAGCCTACCTGCGAACAGTGACGTTTATGTAAGTTAAAGACGCGATAAAAATTGTTTAATCGAATATACCAAGTAGTTTCACAATTTTTAACTGTAAATGTTGAGTCTTAGTTCCAGAAGGATAGATACACTTTGTAATGACACTGTGACTTCAGCTTTAAACTAAAACCAAACGTTTCTAGGGCGCAATTTTCACTACTTTCTCAATATCTAAATAACAACTTTATATCGGGTCGGCGTTCCTGTTACTCATTCCCATAACGCCCGGTTCAAGTAATGTAAAGGATAACGAATATGTACCTTGCGTAATATTTCAAAAGTTGTTAGTCAGTGTCAGATTCATCGAACACATAAATTTAAGCTGCTAATACTTTATATAAACTTTTTAAGTATATTTTTACACTGCAAAAAAAAAGCTATATTATGGAACAGGCTTCCAATAATATGTCATGTTTATCTCTCTCATAACCTAACTTTCTACCAGCTGTAAAAATTTTACGAGTATGAGAGAGAAAGAAGACGAGAGAGAAAGAAGACGAGAGAGAAAGAACATGAGAGAGAGACATAATTGATCTCTCCGTTGTAAAATGGGTTTCTGTCATCATTCTCAAAATAAGTTGGATACGGTATAGATGCAAATGACGTAATCCGCAGCGTCAACTGTCAAACTAAATCAAAAATTTACCTACGAGCAAAAATATTCACCATCTATCTGGCCAAGTATTGTCTACACGCGGCTTCCCATTACGGCGTTTTTCCTGCGAAAGACGACACAACAACATCATTAGCAATCTGAAAAGGCAAAACCAGAATTCCTGCTATGGCGTACGGGGTTACGAGCGATTTTTTACACGCCCGGCATTTCGGTCCTTGATACATCTTAAAAGGAAACTGCTGAAAATACTTAAGTATGTGAACGGAGTAATGAACTAAGCGTCCTGTAACAAAAATACTGCAAAAAACTGAAATAACAGTTGTAAAAATGTATTTTTGGTAGTGACAGGTTGCGTCCATGCGCCATTTTGCATAGAGTTTTGGAATTACGGGTACCTGGCGAAGCAGCACCGTTAATCTGGAATATCATACGGTTATTAAGTTTCGGTGAGAAAGTCTCCTACTTTTTTCACACCCTGTATTCCTCAGTAATCGACGTTTGCCTTTTATAAATCAGTTTTACGTCTTCTTGGGCGTGTATTTTATGAATTTCAATGTCTCTACCTGAAGCGAGAGAAGAAATGATGTAAACTAGGCTCTAAAACCCGTGCCCACCATAGCAAGCTCTAAAGCCCGTGCATACCAAGTCGTTTGGTATTCATTATGTGCAAAATAGTCACTCCAGGGTATCTTTTTTAGTTAAGTCATGTTGTTAATGCATTTTATAGGGTGTGGTTATTAACGTCAGTCGGCGAAGACGGGAGGTGTTAATACCATTCACAATTGCTTCTTGTACAGAACTGCCTTGTCCTTCTGTATCAAAAACATCAAATTCTAAATACAGTATAATAAAATGAACTCTACACAGCGATTTCTTAGCATGTAGGACCTCAGATAAGTACCTATAAGAGTAGTACTAACGACCACTTCTATATCGGAAGAACCAGGGATATAAAAACAATATTATACAACGCAGCTTATGTACGTCAAGTCGACCAGAAAAATTACTGGTATATAAGCGTATTTTCTACAGTACCTTCTCTTTCGGAGTCGTAGAAATGCCCCTGCGCGTAGAAAATACAATTTTTACTTCACTACATGTCGTTTTATGTCTTATTTGTAAGAAAACGCTCAGTGTTTAGGTGTGCCTAGCGAAACAAGCCCTGGAAACCTCTATGTAACCTTATAATTCCTTTGTTCGACACCTGAAACACAAGAATGTGAAGCTAGGTGAAGTTATGTTATAACTCATTTTCTTTTACAGCCCTTTCGTGGTGGATAACTTTTTTATGTCTTTTTTACGAGTCAGCTTTACTACTTTGTTTCTGAACCAACAGGACGTTTATAGAGCTTGAAATTTATAGGTTATAATTTACAATTATCGTTAAGGTGGTGTGCCACAAGAAAGGTCAGGTTTCAAATTTATAACAACAAGAATCGTTGGTAATGTAGAATTTGTAGCAACTATGCGCCCCTAAAGAAAGTAGAAATCTGACTGGGTTTGATAAATAATGATCTAGGCGTATCAAGTATTTTGCTTTTATTTGCTGTCCTAAGGAAATTTGTGTTGGCAACACTGGTATGGGATCAAAAGGATGGATTCAAAAGACCTTTGAACATCTGAAGCCGTGTACAAAAAGGAGCGAATTTTATAAAAATAAATATTGTAACATAAACATTATTTCGCATAAATATACTTTAAATGCAACTATCCAGGTTGCCAACGAAAACCTGCTACCTTTTTAAATTTTCTTCGTAGGGAAGTCAAAGTTAATGTCAAGGTTGACAATAATACTTTAGTCACCGTGAATTTATAACTTTATTTTTATGCAAAATGAGTTATTCTATTAATGAGAGTGAGAGATACAAAATGTTAAAATTACATTTAAAAAATAACAATAATGTTAGAGCGGCTCAAAGACAATAAATATGAAGAAAGTTTTGAAAAGAGACAAATAACTCCATCATTAAACACCATAATAAAAACAAATAGAAGACTAGAAGAAAGAGGAATTCTGAGCAATGGAAAAAGAAGAGAAAGAAATGAAGAAAGAAACCTAGCGATTTTATTATATTTATTTTCAAGAGCATCCGAAAAAATCAATTCCCGATTGTGTGCGGTATCTCAGATATGAAAGAAGAGATAAAATGTTGACTTGTGGAACAGTTCAAACAACGTTAAAGTATTTTAAGTGTAGACCATATAAAATTATGCCAGTTCAAAAGTTTAGTGCCGATCAGAAAGAAAGGAGTTATATAGGTACTTTTGTCACAAATATTAACGAAATAATGCGGGAAGATCCTAATTTATTTTATACTATCGTTTGGACAGACGAAGCAACTTTCTCAACTGCGGGAATGTATAATAGACGAAATGTTTATGTTTGGTCGGATGAAAATTCCTTTACCGTCGAAGATATTGCGTTTCAGGGGCGTAATTCAATCAACGTTTGGTGTGGGATATTACAAAATAAAATTATAGGACCATTGGTTTTTCGGGGAGCATTAACTGGCCAGCGCTAGAAAATGAAACCGAAGATATTCTCGACGAATTGCCACTTGAAGAACGTCGACGTATTATATGGCAACAGGACGGAGCGCCTCGCCATAATATAATCGAGGTTCGCAATTTTTTAAACCATCAGAATAACGAATGGATCAGTAGATATGGAACGTTACATTGGCCTGCAAATAGCCCAGACCTCACACTTTTAGATACATTTCTGCGGGATCATTTAAAAATGTATACAGCAATCATAATTAAAATATTGAAGAAATTCAAAGGAAGGTCAGAAATAAAGTAAGAAATCGGAACGAAAATGACTCTGAAAGTATTATAAACACATTTCAGAGGCAGAGAAGAATGTATGAAAAGTGCGAAGAATTAAATGGCGGACATGTTGAGAATTTCTTTTGATATTTATTCGTCAATGTCAATATTTATCTGTCTATGTTATAATTCATTTGTTATTGATAATAATCACTGGTTATTGCTTTCAAATATTAATAGCTAACAAAAAATCTACACTCACTGTTTAATAGAATAACTCATTTTGCATAAAAATAACATTATAAGATTAAGAAGTTTCTGAACAAACCCCAATGCACCTTTTTCAGGTTTGATCGGGTTTCCTTAGGTTTGGTAAATTACTATTTCAAAAAGCCATTCCTTGAAAAAATTAATATCCGAAAAAAATATTTTAGAAAAGCGCTTCAAAAAAATTTAAAATTGGTTTTAGAAAAATTGTAGTTTCGCAAGTACTCGTATATCTCCCCAAATGACCAGAAGGCATAAATAAAAAAAAAGTTACACTATTTACCCTTTCATATTAATCAAACAATACGTCCTGTCGCGCTAAGATCAAGTTCATTTATCCTGAAGAAGATAAACCGCTCGAAATCGGTGGGATAATGTTTTTTTCATTTTTTCCAGATTCTTTATTTACTTTAATTTCATTACCAATCGCCTTAATGATGCCTCTTAACGTGTAAACACATACACAAAATGTAAATAATTAAGATCATGGGAAAAATTAAGTTAAGTCAGTTTCACATGCTTCAAATCCTAGATCGTGGTGTAAATATTTACGTGAAATAACAACACACCGTGTTAATGTTAATAAATTACTCGTTCAGAGTCTAGCGGTAATTTCGCCTCTCTAAGATCGTTTATCAGCGTACGGGTTCATTAATTCACTGATATGTATCTAAAAAGCTGCTAAATTTGGCAGCGCAAATGTTGATATACATTGATTTGAAACAATAATGGGGTGGTTCAGTCACTGCCGTTTTCAATAAATATGTTAATAAAGGATGCCCCGATACGTAAATAGAGCTCTTTCGTTGACCCATTGCCAGCAATAAACTATGTATGGACACCGGCAGTAATAGCCCTGTTCGCACAAGAGTCACAAACCAGTCAGAGCCAATGAAATTACTGGAAACCAGTCGGCAAACTGTCACGTTACCAAATACCTAAAATTTGATTGGCGCTGATCGGTTTGTGATTCCTCTACGAACAGAGCTATAAAGCCCGGTAAATTTGCAAGAAGTGGACACAGGGTCGGCCCTAATAGAATAACAGATAAAGATAATTTTAATATAAAAACTAACTAAAAAAGTAACTGTTATAATAAGCTTTCCAAATGGAGTACTATTGTATTATGAAGTAAAAAAAATACTGGAAAAGCCCGCTACTAAATAAAGCCTTTTATTTTGTTACGAATTGATTCAACTATGCTTAGATTTTATTACTTTCGACACAAACCATTTCCCATAGCTTAAATGCGCTCTATAAAAGTATCACGACGTTCAAAACAAATTAACAACCCCACATCCACCCCCCGGCGCCCCCTTCCTCGTGTACTTTGCGGTAGGTCACGTGTGGAACCCAGTGTCCCCCTCATTTCCCACACTTCTGACCCACATACTCGCCCCTCCCCTTAGTAATACAATTTTTATACCTGTCTGAATAATAATAGGGTGGAGCGTGGCCAAAAGAAAGAAATGGCAATTTTGAAAAGTTATTTGTTTCGATTTTCATTGTCGGGAGATGGATAAGTTTCGCTTCGGGGCACACGACTTGTTTTTACTGAAGAAAATGTTCAGATATTTAATATACTTAAGTGTATAGGATGCGCTTGCAATATGTTTCAATATTTGCTGTGGTTTTTAGGCGGTATTATGTAAGAATCGCAAATCATAAATATCACAATAAAATAAGCAAATAGTCGAACTATTTTGAAGGCAAAGAAGACATCCTTCATCTTTGCACATCGCGGTAAACTGTTGTATTTACAGGAACTTTTCTACACCGAATTCCCAACACCTGATGGCGTAAACTTATAACCCTTAAAAAAACTCCCTCTGTTTCAAATTAATTTTTCTGTCAACGTATATAAATCACCTTTTTTGTGATCGGTACGATATAAACAACTCTTTTCAACCTGTGGTAGTATATATGGCTTCGTCATTTATTTGTCGAAAATATTTTACCTTGCAAATGTTTTTTAAGTTTTGGGAACAAATAATAGTCTGACGGTACTAAACCCGGAGAATAGGGCGGGTGATCAACCAATTCAAAACCAAATTCATCAACTTTTTGCAGTGCAATCAACGACTTGTAAGCAGGAGCGTTATCTTGCAAAAAGATCACACCTTTATCAGTTTTTCGCGATGTTTTTCCACAATTTTCTTACGTAATTTAGCTAGTAACTCAGTATAAGATGCTCTGTACAGTTGACGGATAAAAATAACTGTTAAGTTAAAGAAAATAACCTTTAAAAAGAGTAAATCTTGTCTGAAATAAGAGACGGTGCATTTAAAATAAAACCCTTTTAGTTGCAACGTTTCTTAAAGGAGAAATACCACTATGTTCAATGTAACTAACGCAAAATGGTGAACAACCTAAGCGAAACCAAATACTCTGCAAGTCGATGGTAAACTCTTGCATTCTTGTGCCCTTTTAAGGTATCGAATTGCGTCCTTTGAAGCTTTTTGACCACCAAAGCTTATGGTATCGAATTTTGAACGGGTTCGTTATATGCGCCAAAATTTATCGAGAAATACTAAGATGACATGGTAACAAAGCATTTGCCAATAGGCTGAGAGCAGAATGTATCAAATTTAATAATTTTTCAATGAAAACCTATCTTTAATTAGCATTATTATATATTTACCAACTCTTTCTGGGTTTATTTTATTTCCTAGTCATCCAAAAATATGTGTATGTAAATACGTTTGTATGTATTGATGTCTGTTGGCTGAAATATAAAGATATGTAGACCGGCTACCGAACCGTTCTCCTGGCTCCGTAGTCGCATATATAAAACCCACAAAGTGTGTCCATAAAAATCGATTATTTTAAGATAGTTTTGGTTGAATAACAAATGAGTCCCGCGCAATACCTCCCGCGGTATTATTATACGGAATGATTCAGCTTTTCTGGACATAATGAAACAGTTTAAAAAAGTCCCCCGCCGATATCAGAATCGAAACAGTGGAACGAACGGCGTTATAGAAAAATTTAATGCCTTACTTTTAGTTTTAATGCTCTGACTTTTTGTTGTAAGACGCGCTGCGTTTGGCATTTTTATGTTTTTATTTATATGTTAATTTTTTTAATGTTTTATTTGGGTTTTTTCGATCGGCGGAGTATGCATAGAAATAAAAACAATATATTGAAGATTACCTAGATTAGAGGGTGATCTAGAAATATTCTTTTAACGCAATTCACGAGACGGTACATACATATGTATATAACACTTGTATGGTTTTAATATATTATACCACAATCTGCACCATACGCTGCACGTAAGACGTTAAGAAGCACAGCCAGCTTGATTTTTATGGTAAGGACATGTTATGGTCCTTTTCTGGAAGTCCTGGTTGTCAACGCGACTGGTTTTCGACATATCGGGAGCCAGAAAAAATACCATATGTCCCTAATTGCTTCAGGGATATCGCTACGACATCGACAGTGGAATAAATAAAAAGATATATCACATGTATCGCTTTGTCTTCAGTGGTGGTTCGTTGTTGTTGGGCATGACACCATCTTCAAAAACGTGTAAAAGTATACTGAATTAAACGCTATTAATCCTATGTCTATACAGTATGTCTGCGGGCCGGGATTAGAAGAAAACAAATGGACCAAATTTAGCAAGATACGTAAAAATGTCACTCATAATAAAAGTTTTTGCTTGTTAAATAAATAATAAATGTTTAATTGTTGTGTTAAATTATTTTTATTGCGGAGAAAGTGCCCCTTAGTGCCCACTCGTACAGCTGTCCCTGCTTCAACTATAAATAAAATTTTAAAAGAATGAGCAATAATTCCTATTCATGTTGCAAAAATGCTGTCGAGTCAATTTATGGTTAAATTTTAAACACATGTAGGTTTTATTGTTGTTAAAGTTCCATCCATCACGCTGATTGCGAAGTTTTTAGAAATGCAGGATGTTAAATTAGAGCTAATACCTAACTCTAGGAATATTTTATATTAATATACGTCCGGGCTCAGTCATTTCGCCATTTTAATATTAAACTTAAACCTGTAAAATAATAAAATTGACAGCATGCAGACCCACGTCATTAAAACCATACTTTAAGGTCACGTCCTTTCGTCTTGTCAAAACAAAAACAAACAACTCTCAAGTGGTTATGATTTTCCAAAAACAAAAACATCTCTAGTAGAGCTGGGAATAGGCACCGATAATAGAAAAACTTTCCTTCATAAACCCCTTTCGAGAATTCGGTGGTAAAGTCTGTTCAAAGATATACCGTCTGAGTCTTAACCGCAATGCCGGACATCAATCGTGTCCTTTTTACCTGGTGCTTTATGTAAAAGAAATGTACATTTCTTTTACATAAAGATTAAGAGAAGGTGTTAAAATAAAATTGAAGCTATCAGCAAATACAGGTTTGGCAATGGGGCAGTCTGGAAATTATTGTAGTCAATTTGTCAAACGGTATATCTCTGAACGGACTTTACACTGTTTTATTTTTACCTATACCCAACTTTTAATCTGAGGAAAGAAGGCCTAGTATCGCTCTTTGTTTATCTTGTCATTCTCGTGTGTCGCCATTTTAGATAAACACGTATAGGAATGTCTTCAAGGGTACGCCCTTATCTGCACGTACCGTCGGGTTCGTACCCTTGCCATTTGTATATTTAAAATTAGCGTTGACAGATTAATAGGCCCTAATGGCTCGTCTTATCGATAAACTAGAAAAGATCGATAGCTTACCGCTTGCAAATAGCAATAAAGCACGTTCTAATTTATTAAATTGATTTATGAGGTACCCTAGCTTAGAATATTATATTATATTACTTTTCGGGAATTTCCAAGAGAGCTTAGGTCAGGAGATCGGTCAGTCCATTTAACAGTTATACCAGGCTTTTTATTTAAGAAATCAAGGTAAAATCTTCAAAAGACTAACGAATTGGTACTTAGGTGAGCTATTTCTTAAAATCGCCCGAATATATCTTACATATTATCCGGGTATCTCGGATCTTTGGTGCCGAATATGTAAATCAACATTATCATAAACAATAAAGTCGACTGTGTTGCCATAAAAAAGACAATACAAGTCGCCCAAACTGTATAATAACGGCCTCTTTCTCTCTCCAAACTGGTTTACATTTTTTCCATTATAGAATATTTTATCTTACAAATGACAATGCCTCACCCGTACGCCTTCTACAAACTCAGTTTTATAGTTCTTGAGATCTGCTGTGTTCGTGATTCAATCAAACTGAAATGAAAATTTATTTTCGATAAAATCTTTTTTCGAAAATGAATATTTTGAAAATACTTTTAAACTGATATTGAAAATCTTACAAGGGAGTACCTAAAGCGTGTTAATAAAAATCCTAGCAAAAACCAGCAGTCAGGGATTGTAAGAGACAACAGAAAAAACCCATTTGAAACAAGAGAAGACTGAAGAAACACAAGTAAGGTGAATGTAAACATAGATAAAAAAACGAAAAATGTAACTAAGTAACGAAATAAAAAATCGCTCACATCACAGAAAAGACACAGGAACCATATTCAAGAACGTAGGCAACAATCTTGAACTGGTTTATGTAATTTACATGTCACTGACTGGGTACCACTCGTGCCAAGACAGTTGTGGAACGTACAGTATTTCAAAATGGTTGCTAACTGGAAAATTTTACCCTACACTATAGACAATTACGTACTATCTAAACGCCATATTGTAGTACTATTTTTAGTCTTGCGTATGTACAGGCTTATATCAAGTAGTACCTCCGGTAGTACCTGGCATAAGTTACTTAAAACTATGACGAAATATTTGAAAACATAGTGGTAGTCAATGATATTTGGTTGCGACAGCGGACAATGATTGCCAAAAACAAGTCAATATTTTATAGATATTTCTTGATTTAAAAAACGTGTTTTGAGCAGTCAGGTTAACTGTTTTTATGTTGCTAAATCCATAATAAATGAGCCTATATAGTAAATATATGCGATTTCATAAAGAACTTTTGTTACTTTAGAAGTTTAACACCGTTTTATCGGGCAGATTTTGTTTAATCTTAGAGATTCTGGATTTCTTGCCCGGATATTTTTAATTAGCATTATTTATGAGGCCAAATCGGTCAAAATGTGTTCAAAAAACTACCGAATTAACTTTCCCATAAACGAAGCTTATGAGAATTCATGGTGCCATTAAAATACCGTATGAAAAAAAGCCGCGACAGCCAAATGTGTTGCAGACTTGGGCAATCTGTGTTGGAACTAAAAGTAAAAAAAAAGTTCATAATAAATATTCGAATATAATATCTCTGGGAGATGTTCTGTTCGGTGATATTACGTTTTGCGTTTTTATTATTACGAGCAGTAATATAAGTGATATTTTCTTTTTTTAACACTGTTGGTGCTAAATTATTTGGTATTACAAATCTTTTTCTGTGAGGGGCCTCACAAGTGGGGCAACTGGTGCATATTTAAAGGAGGTTCGTAGAAATATATATTTTTTTTAATTTTATTTTTTTTAAACTCTTGTGAATTCTTGACGTGCGCGCACTTGTGTGCTTCCCCCTCTTCCATGGACCTCACGAATAACTAATTCTAAAAATATTTTTTGTTTTCATTTTATTTGCTGTTTTTCCTCTCTGTGGTCGCGTCAAACAAATTATCCAAAGAATAACTTTATTAGTTTCAGGATTTATTGCCTTCGGTACAACAGTAATTCAAGCCGAATACAAAATGGCAGCCGTTCGCATAAAGTTTGTATAGCAGGACAATAAAAATGATTAAAAAATGGCTTCCAGTATTGTTTTCTTTAGGCCGGTTTCGAGAAATGCCATATAACTTGGTGTGGTAAAATGGAAATATTATGTAGGAAGCAGAAATGTACAGTCGAGGAGGAAAGTAATGGTATAACATATTAATATGAAGAGCCGTCGCCGTCAAGAAAAACGATGAAATTATATTCTTTGGTAAAAATGAGTTATTCAGATCAAAATATAGGTAATATACAGTGAGGGCATAAAGTCTGGAAACACCTAGTTTTTGACGAAACTATACATTTTCGGAAGAAACGCCGAAACACGTCGACTTTGTTCTCATTTTCTACATATTCTAAAAATATTGGATTATATACAGGGTGTGCCATAAAAGTTGGGCATTTGTCAAATTTGATTTTTTAAATAGAACACCCTGTATTTTATTCCATTTTTGAATTGTGCGTTAGAAAATTAACATCTTTTGTATAAACCACCCTTCCTCTAAAGTCAATTGTTTGCGAGATAATGCAACTTTAAAATTGGTAATTCTTACACCTTGAATTATTGCATTGCATACTACCCTGGAAACCAGCATGTCCCATTATGATAGTTGTGTCAAAAATCAAACACATTTAAATAAGATAGTAATTTGTATCTTAAAATATGCTTTCCGAGACCCAAAGGATTGAAATCCTTATGATGTTTGGCTGGGGAGATCGTCGTAGGCATCTTGACGAAGTTTGCGAACTTTTTAATAACACACATCCAGAGCGACAAGCAATTACAAAATCGACGGTCAGCAAAATTATCAAAAAATTTCATGAACATGGGACTGTAAAAGATCTGCCCAGGACAGGTAGGCCCAAATTAGATGATAATATTAAATTAGATGTTTTACTCAGTTACAACGAGAATCCACATTTGTCAACCCATCAAGTGGCATTAGACGTGGTGTGTCAGTCATCAGTGAAAAATATTCTGCACAAAGAGAAATATCATCCATACAAAATAAGACTAATACATGAATTAAACGAAGATGACTATGACCGCCGATTCCAGTTTTGTGAAAATATGCAAGAACGGTGCAACATGGATCCCTTGTTTTGTGCAAATGTTTTATTTTCGGATGAAGCTACCTTTTTTCTCAATGCTACTGTCAACCGGCAAAACTGTAGGTATTGGTCTAAAGAGAATCCCCATTGGGCTCAAGTGGCTCATACGCAACATCCCGAAAAAGTCAACGTTTGGGCAGGAATATTTCAAGACCAGATTGTTGGTCCCTATTTTTTTGACGAAAATTTGACCGGCCAAATGTATCTAGACTTTTTGCAAGTAGAGTTAATTCCTGCCTCAGCTCAGCGGTATCCAGGTGATGAGCCTGATACACCAGCCTTAACAATGTGGTTTCAACAAGATGGGGCCCCACCTCACTATGCGCTAGCTGTTAGGCAATATCTCAACGAGATATTTCCTACCAGGTGGATAGGACGTCGTGGCCCCATAGAATGGCCTGCGAGGTCACCGGATTTGACCCCCCTTGATTATTTCCTGTGGGGATATTTAAAAAGTAAAGTTTACTTTAACAGACCTCCTAACATAGAAGCTTTAAAAAATCGTATAAGGGATGAAATTCGGCAAATTTCACCACCTTTCATCCGTAACGTACAAGAGGAGTTTATGGATAGGCTAGGATATTGCCGGGAAGTTAACGGTCAACAATTACAGCATTTGCTGCGTTAAAATTGTCTGAGTTGGATTGTTGTTGTTAAAATAAAAATGTGTTAAATTATTATTTGACTTTATTTAATTTTGCGGGCTAACAATTTTCAAGTTGCAATATCTCGCAAACAATTGATTTTAGAGGAAGGGTGGTTTATACAAAAGATGTTGATTTTCTAACGCACAATTCAAAAATGGAATAATATACAGGGTGTTCTATTTAAAAAATCAAATTTGATAAATGCCCAACTTTTATGGCACACCCTGTATATAATCAAATATTTTCGGAATGTGTAGAAAATGAGAACAAAATCGACGTGTTTCGGCGTTTCTTCCGAAAATGTATAGTTTCGTCAAAAACTAGGTGTTTCCAGACTTTATGCCCTCACTGTATAAGCAAATATTTTAATGAACATGAAAAGGGGGGAAAGATTGGGAGTCCCAAGATTTGCCTATAGGCTGGGTTCGTGAGAAATATTTTTTGCCGAGAAACTTTTTCTCTAAAACCAATGGTTTAGCAGTTATAAGGAAATAAACAATTAAATTGTTTATAACAATTGATCGCGCTAGAATTTTTCAATCCTGATAATAATGGCTCAATCTACATCTAATTCTAAATGTTCACGATTGGAAACATCCCAATTGGGCCACCACACTCTATCTCTGTGCTAAATTTCGAATTTTTATGTCGAATAGTTTTAGAGAAATTCGCCTGTGACAGACGGACGGACACCGAAGTGTTCCGTTTCACGGAACCCTAAAAATTAAATAAAGTTGATTTCGAGCCCCTATTCAATACTTTTCTATGCGATTGTACACCATCTAAAAATTTTCTTCGCCTCGCGTAGCCTCAGCAAATGCGTGGGCCATAGGAATAACAATACCTGCACTCTGTTAAGTCGGTTGTGCCCAACCTACACACTATGTCAGATTTTTACTTCCAATTGCCACGGTCGGATGGCCGTGCCACAAAATATATAAATATTAAAAACCCCGTTAAGTTGTGACTTTATAGATTTGACTAGTGTGGGCGACTAGAAAGAAGTCCTCCTATGAACCAGTATTTATAGTTCGCACAGTAATGTATGCGTAGACTTCAGAAATTGGTATGTTGTTCTTGAAGGAAGAACTATTATAAAGTCAGAAATTATAATACTCCCTGTATGTTAAAGCTTTATTTACCGTCTTTTTGTGAATATGTCTTAGATGTATAAGCAGTACATATAATGACAGACAATTTTGGCCAAATTTCCACTTTTATTTAATACTATATAACATGGCGCGTTTCGCTACACTATAGCTTCATCGGATGTTTGTTACAGACTAAATCTTAAACTAAAAGTTCACAAAGGTGTCATAAAATACAACAATCTACTATAGGTAGATAAATACAATATTTCAATTTAGGTTTTATTATTATACTAATTTACTATGGGGAATTCCCACTGGGCTTCATTTCTATTAGGTAAATAAGTTTAGTAAGGGTGAGATATTTAATTCTAATTGATCATTAAGTAATATGTTGGAATTTTTCAACCGATTTATCTGAAGACTTTAAAGTAAATTAAATTGTTTACCTTTATTTTATTTACTTTTTGAATTTTTCGGAAATTTTCCTAGTGAATTATTTGTTTTAAAAGCTACTTTTACGTTTTTTTCATTGATAAATTTTTTAATTCTTTCTGCTGGTTTCCTGAAATAAGTACTTAATTGTTTTAAAAGTATTGGGTTTTTCATTTATCTTAGGGTAGACTGAGCAATAGCTTTATTTATTGCAGCGTGTTTAATTAAATTTAATTCGTCACTAAAATTGTCCGGGGATAAAGGGACACTTATTAACCTATGTACCATACTATGATACGCTGCTAACTTATGCTGTACACTATGTGTGGAATTTTTGTGAATTATTGTGACTGTATGCAACGGTTTGTGGTAAATTGAAGAACTGTGTTTATTTGAAATTTTCGTAATAATTGTTAAATCTAAAAAATTTAAAGAGCTGTTGGTTTCAATTTCTATTGTAAATTTTATGTTTTTATGTAATGAATTTAAATATTCTAAAAATGTATCTAATTGCCTGTTTGTACCTGTTAAACACGTAAATATATCATCTACTAGTACCAGTACAACATGGTATTTGTTACCTTGTTATTGTGTATTATTGTTTCTATGATATTCATAAATATTTCGGCTAAAAGTAGACTTAATGGGCTGCCCATTATAAGACCTTCATTGCTAATATAAAATTCGTTATTAAAAGAAAAATAGTTTTGTTTTAAACAAGTTTTTAGGAGGTTAATAATGTCTATTATTATGATGGGGTTTACTTTTTGGTTTATTAACATGGGAGTGAGATTGTTGTATTTTATGACACCTTTGTGAACTTTTAGTTTAAGATTTGGTCTGTAACAAACATCCGATGACTCTATAGTGTAGCGAAACTCGTCTTGTTATAAAGTATTAAATAAAAGTGGAAATTTGGCTAAAATTGTCTATTATTATGTGTATAATGGATTTCCATCAAGGCCGACACCAGTCAAAATATAAGCAGTAAGCAAATCTGAAATAATATCAGTAATCAATATGTTTATGATAAATTTTATTGCTGATTTGAGCATTTTGTAGGCAATGTTTTGGAAATAGATTTGTAAGTTCGTCATCCTTATTCTCGAATCTTTAAGAATGTTGGCAATAATAAAATTGTATTTGTTTATGGTATTTTTAATGTTCCTTGAAATGAAATACTTATGGCATCATTTCGGTGTCCGTATGTCACAGGCGATTTTCTTGGGTATAGGGTATCAAATGAAAGCTTATTGATGCACGAATTCAACAATAAATATGATGTATTTTTTTAACATTTTTCGGGAAAAACGCTTAAAAATTGCTTCCCCCTTTCTCATCACCAGAAGGATCACTCAAAAAAATCAGAAAAAAATCAAGAACATTGAGAATTAGGTGTAGATTGAACCAAAATTATCAGCATATAAAAATTCTAGCGCCATCAATTGTTATAAACAATTTAATTGTTTATTTCCTTAAACTGCTCAACCATTAGTTTTAGGGAAAAAGTTATTCAATTATAGCTTGCACTTGACCGATTTTTAATTATTAAATTTATATGTTTTATACATTTGTCTATTCCTTACAGAAACAAGATCCATTAGACCCTGTTTTTCGTCAAACGATTCAGCTTTATATATGGAAATTTTAATAGCTCAAGACCTAAAGTCCACATTAAATTCAGTCACCATAAAACCAGAATACGATAATTAATTTTGGCTTAGGCAGTTTCTCGGTACAGATTAACGGTCATTTACCAAACCTTTTAAATAAACACAGTCTTTACATAATGTCAGTCGTCATATTTCTCATTGTGCAAACGTAATGTTTGAGATAATCTACTAGTAATAAGGGATATGAAATAATCACACGAAAACGTATTAAATTTTAACTTCATCTTGATTAGTTTACCGTTTGTGACTTGTGACTATGTGATTTAATGACTTTCTTTTGAAAATGTTTTTTTTTAATCGACTGTATCCCAAGGAACCCCAAGACTGCAACCCAAGGAAATTTAAATAGCAAAAACACTCCATATTTTCATCGCCATCCAGAAAAACTATAAAACACTGGTCCCCCTTTAATTTCGACGCGTTTTTTCGACTCCAGATAAAAATACATCCTGGGAAAGACGTACATCTTCCATTCACAAATTAAATGTGCCCAAATAGTACCGTGAAAAACCATAATGAGAAATACAAGCATCTATAGCGATACCGAAACGTAAATGACAGACCACGTGTCGCAATACCCCGGAAAATCCCGTGTACAATTGTCATTTTTATTGGGGTAAATTTGATGTGTATGTGCCTCGCGACGGTTTCTCACTGTACCAGTGCCATGCTTCATACGTCATGAACATTACCATCTGGTTTTGTTTTATTAAAAGTTGTTCGAATGAACTTAAGGGTACCAAAATACTATAACGCTTTGTAAAGAGAACATTAGTGACACTCTTGTACGGTTAGGTTGATGCCAGTTAACTCCCGGATAAGGTCCCTTAAGCGGGATTAATTTACATCACTATATGCAACACAAAAAAGTTAACTTAACCGGAACTTGTTGTTAAGACTTTAATAAAAAAGCATTTAGCAACAGCTTGTGAAAAAATGAGAGTTATTACAATATAACTTATTCAAGTCGGTTTAATATTTAAGCCGTTAGGTTGCTTAACTAGTTTTTTCTCTAGTTAATCGGTGCTTAATGAGTAATAATTATTACCTACACTCAGTAGCAAAATAATATCCTACTAATATGTAGAGAGAACAACAAGTTAATTTTTAGAATTTCCAGAAAATTTACAGCATTTTAACTAGAAGATAAAGTTGATTAAGGAAAAGATGATTATAAAGAGTAATTTTTCCCTTAATTCAGTTTTTATCTATTTCTAGGCTGTAATTCAATCTTTATTAGTTTCAATATTTCAACCAATAGTCTTCTGTAACTTATTACTTCTTATTACGTTTAACCTTAAAACCATATATTTCTTCAAAAGATACGTCAACGACCAACCTTAGCACCTTATCACAAAAGCAACATTTCTTTTATGACATGTTTCTCTTGTTTCTCGTCCTTTTGACTTTAAACTTTTAAGCAAATAACAGATAAAACTAGTCTTATTTGTCTTTAAGACGTATTAAAGATAAGCTGGCACCGGGTTTTCATCCTTGGGCTTTTGTTCGTAAGCTGACGGGCTTGGGTTCGTGTAAACTCACTCGATTCTTAAAATTCGATTGGTCAATTTTAAAATCGGTCTTTTCAGTTGAAATTACCGATAATCAAGTTTGTTTGCTTTCTGATACGAATATTGGAACAGGCGGGAATTGGAATGTGCCAATATTTAATTTATTGATAGTATAAGTAGGTGCATGATTTGTTTAAAGATAGGCAGGAATGAACTTGTTGCTTTTGATACGTAACTAAGACGAAAGAACGAAAATAAAATCTGGAGATTCTAAAAATATAAACTTATTAAGGTTTCATCAAAGATTCTGTCCAGAAACTAACAAAAGCTGAACTAGGATAGAAAATTTAAATAAAAAAATTAAAATTAAAACATATTCGTTGTGCCAGCGCTAAACCCCCAGCTCACTCGACCTATTTTCAAAGTTAATTCAATTAGTGGTTAAGAGCAAATCCAAAGCCTTGGGCATATGCTTTTTAAACACTCCCATTCTTTGTTTATGTGTGAGAGTCAATATAAACCAGAACCCAATAAAATTTCATGTGGCTTATATTCAAAACACAATAAAAACCTTTTTTTGTTGTCGATGCTCAAGATCGTTTTTAATTAGCTTTAAAATCGTATGTAGTGTTTTTAAAAGGTCGTTTAACGAACTTGTTTTAGTGTTATAAAACAAAATTTAATTATTTTCTTACAAAATCCTTTCTTAAGGACGTTTTTTCGCGCACTCAGTATTTTAACATTCTCCAAGGCACGCGTACCATAACGAAATGTAACAAAGTGGTACCCGGTACTCGCCGGCGATCTAAAAGCGCTTTGCAGAACCATTACTTTGATTGTTGCTTTGTGTCTTGCCCGATCGGGTTTATGGTTTACCATTATTTTATTTGCATGGTGTACAGGGTGTACCAACTGAAAATTTGTAATGAAAATTAAGATGTATTAGATTTTTGATAAGCCGGGCTAGGATTTCCAGGTTCGGGAGGACAGTCCTCTCTTGAGGAGTTAAGTATTGCGTCCTCTTAGCAAAAAGTGTATTTGCAAACCTAAGGAAAGCTGCTGCAAAAAGGTTGCCACTATCGGACAGAAAATTTTCTCGATATTCCGAAAATATATAACTTGTTAAGGTTTCATTAAAGATTTTGGCCAGAAATAAATAAAAACTGAATTAAAGTAAAAATTTAAGTTTTCTTAAGGTTACATAGCAAACTCTCTCTCCTTGAAAACCTAAGGAAAGCTTCTGCAAGAATTGACTAAACCTGAGGAAACCTGATGCAAAAAGGTTACCACTTTTTGCTTAGGTTTATACGGTGTTTCGAAAAATATTGGATAAAATACGAAATTTTCTGAACACACTTATGATTTATAGCAAAATGCAGCTTATGCAGAACACCCAGTACAAAATGTTTACCGCCGCGCGCCGTGGGCGGTAACAGTAATTTTATAAATGGACACGCTTGAAATGTTACAATTATGTCTTTCCAAACTTAGATGTGGCAGATATAAAAGAAAGTAAATGCTGGTGTCGCCCATAGATATCACTTTATGGCTCGCCATTTGGCTTGCATATTTATTTTAAAAGCGGGGTTGGCAAATATAATAATAGCCGTTACCAGCGGCTTCGCAACTAGTCGCACCTACTTTATCAAAAAATAATGCAATTGCCCACAGACGATAATAGGTAAACTAAAACTACTTAAGTTAATGGTCTATAGACCTTTTGACACCCACTTGTCAGTAAAAGAATGTTGTCGAGTTCACGAGAAGGGTCTAAATGAACACTTCGTTAGATTTTTTGACCTAAGGACTTTTATAGAGGGCGCCAATATATTATTTCGTATTATTCCAACGAGGGATATTTGTAAACAATATTTTATTTCTAGCGATGAACTGACCTCACAGAACCTGTTGTTATATAACTAGCGGCGGTTTAACTTGATAAGTGAGACAAAGAAAACGAAGTGCAAATTATGAAAACATCGATTTTAAAAACAAGGTATGGGTTAAACGGTCTCCGAGTTGATAAGGTTAAAAACCGCATAATTAGATTCAAAAACAAAGCTCCAAGGTTTTTCACATGAGATAAGGTGCTGCTTTCCTTCCGCGACCGCCTAAAATCAAAGATATTAGAGGAGGCAGTGTGAGAATATTCCGATAAGGTAAGTTTTGCTTAATCTGGGCCAATGTCTCACCAGGGGACGCTATGGCGTCGATAAACGTAATAGATGAAGCTGTACGACAAGTATCTGACCTGAAGATGAATTGGCGACAATGCCAAAACGTCTCCAGGTCCTGTACGACAAGTGTCTGACCTGAAGATGGATTGGCGACGTCGCCAAAGCGTCTCCAGGCCCTGTACGACAAATATCTGATCTGCAGATGGATTGGCGACGTCGCCAAAGCCTCTCCAAGCCCTGTAAGACAAGTATTTGACCTGGAGATAGATGAGCGACATCGCCAAACCGTCTTCAGGCCCTGTACGTCAAGTATCTGACCTGGAGATGGATTGGCGACATCACCAAAGCATCTCCAGGCCCTGTACGATAAGTATCTGACCTGGAGATGGATTAGAGACGTCGCCAAAGCGTTTCCAGGCCCTGTACGTCAAGCATCTGACCTGGAGATGGATTGACGACATCGCCAAAGCATCTCCAGGTCCTTTACGACAAGTACCTGATCTGGAGATGGCTTGGCGACGTTGCCAAAGCGTCTCCAGGCTCTGCACGACAAGAATCTGACCTGGAGATGGATTGGCGACGTCGAAAAAGCGTTTCCAGGCCGTGTACGACAAGTATCTGACCTGAAGATGGATTGGCGACATCGCTAAAGCATCTCCAGGCCCTTTACAACAAGTATCTGACTTGAAGATGGATTGACGACGTCGTCAAAGCATTTCCAGGCCCTGTACGGCGAGTATCTGGCTTCTAGATGGATTGGCGACGTCGCCAAAGCGTCTCCAGGCCCTGTACGACAAGTATTTGACTTGAAGATAGATTTTCGACGTCGCCAAGGCGTCTCCAAGCCCTGTACGACAAGTATCTGACCTGGAGATGAATTGGCGACGTCGAAAAAGCATCTCCAGGCCTCTTAAATATTACGAATCTAGGTACAACTGAGTACAACTCAAAAAAACCTGTTGGAATTTTAATTTTTCTCTTAGACATCTTAGATATCCAACAAGATTTACTGCTTTGTCGGTGATGGGCATTTTAAAAAGTAAAAGTGCGTGCTCACCATAGAAATGGTCCTATCGTAGGTAAAAAGGCCGAGGGCGTGCCCTTCAGAATGAGATTTTTATCTTTTATTGTTTCCACAGTCATTTATCTACGGAAATCTTTATTACCTTAGTGCCTGACAGTGTTAAATGGACTTTTTGGGGATTTCCTAAGAAGGTACGTGTATAACTAGTAGTTAAGGCGAAAGGTACTAATTTTAAATTGTAGTACCTCAAGCGGGTACAGCTAGGAACAAAATTAAATGATATTCGGCTGGACCAAAAAATGGTGACGAACGATGTCGCGTGTAACATTTAATCTTATTAATAAATGTTCATATAATATTAAGTGCAAAGTGTGGTCGCGAGCTAAACGTAAAGTAAAAGTCAAGCTTTTGCACTTACTTATATCCCATGACAAAAAAATGCTACTAGTTTCCATGTACAGGACAGGAAGGATGAATTAGTCACTTTTTAGAGCCTTTAAATTCGCACTTCATTGAACATGCTAAAATGATAAATAAATTAAAGTGCGCTGTGACTAACAATCGCTAGATGTTAAGTCCGGCCATCGAGAGGGACACTAATGAGAACGAGCAAATTCTCACTTTACTAAATACGTCAGGATCATCAATAAAGTACTTTTTTGAAGTAAAAAGTCACTGGGAGCCGAGTTTGGTTTTCTAGAGGGTCGTTAAACGCCAAAGCAACAGGGTTGGTCCTCGTATATACTTAATAAAGCTGTCATTAGAGGTGATGATAAGAAATTCTTAGAAAATTATATCTAAAAAAGCCTCGGGGGAAATACATTATTAATTTCACAAGGCTAGTTTCTTCATTAAGTTGACAGAGTCGATTTTGCGTGTTATTTTAATTAATTAGAGCAAACGGTTCTTATCAGATGACTTTTAATAGATCTGAGCTCGGATCTACATAATGATGATGGGAGAGCGTTGATTAAGCATACACATTTTTCAATTATTTATGGCGGTGTTGCAACTCACGGTTTTAAGAAGGCAACGAGTGCAACATGGAGAACAGTCTAATGTTAACATCTATGTTATCTTGTTTCTGCTCTTTTTCATTCGGATTGGGCCAGATTGGTATCAATACATGGATTGTAAAGGGTGTCAGAGGAGTGATAGGGGAAGATTTAAGGGAAATTTGTTTAACAAGAGAACAACGGAGTCAAGGAACAACAAACAGTAACGGAGGAAGAAGAAGAAGCAGACGAAGTATTCATCACACAAACAAAGCCTGCTTCAAATGTTCTTATAGGAAGTACAAGTGAAAGAAAAAACTCCCATTTGTCTCCAACTTCGTAGGTCTCGCTGTATGTATATCATAAATACCAAATGTTCTTACTTACTTCAACGCAATAAACAGACGAGAATATTAATTGGCAATAATTACTCATGGACGTATTTAAATCTGTCTGTCATTCGTTTCTGTTAATTCTCCAGTGTTATTTTTATTCATTTGCGCTGGTAATTAAGGTCCAGTATAAGTCAGATTGAAAGAATCTTCAATTAAAGCATGTGCTACAATTATTGGCTGACGCACGTCGAAAGGCACTAGATGATTGGATGATATAGATAGTGACAGAGTATTTTGAGGGGAGGAGACGAAACAATACCTACTTAAAGAGTCTTTAAGTAGGTATTGAACGAAACCAAGCAGGATCACAACGTAGAATAAAGAGATTTTCTGATACTTAGGTTCAAATGGTCTTTTAACTCAAGTTCCTCTTCTTCTTGGAGTCTTTAAGCCTGAAATTGGTTGAACCAACTCTCCGTATTTGGCTATTCTGTGCTAAATCCTTTAACGAATTCAATTGAACTATATTTATATTATAAAAACCAGGGCAGAAATACCCGTTGGAGGTATTTCATATCTAGTCTAACAACTCTCATGGTCTTGTACCTGATCATTAACAAAATCTATTTATTGCTCTATTAGTGGCAATAGAGATCTAGGAATTACCTGCATCACAGTTGTGCAGCGAGAAAACTGGTCTTACGCACTTTTATATGCTTGTTACCTATTATTAATACTGGACATACTTTTTAATGAACCGTGTTCATCAGAACAGTGTTAACTATATGTCAAATCAATATTTTAACAACTAACTGACAGTCTTTATAGAAATAAGTTTGGTGATCCGGCTCGAAGGACCAAATAACGTTTACTGCCACCATAACAAATGGTTGCTATTTTTGAAATCTTATTTCCTGAATCTCCGAAAAGTTAAATTTTTAAATGTGTGTAATATGCCGATAAGTTATGGGTTTAAAATGACAGGTATAGAAGAAATTTCGACTTTCTTACGCTCTGTTCTCTTTGACAGAATTGTAACTCTATAGCATACCGCAAAACCAACAGAAATTATATAAAATCTGAATAATATGAAAGCACGTTTAGGAAAACTAAATTGGAGAACTATAGGTCTATTATTATGGTAAGAGATAGATTCGATTTAACGGATGCTTACCTTCCTGTCCAGTCGCATTCATCCCCCATTATCGAGGCAAAACTGAGTCCAATCAAAAACGAGTACAGCACAAAATATATCGGTCCTTTGGCACCTATCGTCAGATTTGGATGCTGCATCTTACCCGCACACCTTATTTTTATAACTTGCGTGGTAAAAATGTCACTACATATTAGGATTAACAGATTTAAAGTCTCTCTTGTCACTATATTTGCCCTCGACAATGTTTGCCAGTGCTAAAATACGATAACTCATGTTTTTCGTTAAGTTATCCACTAAAAATGACACTTTTTTGAGTTGAAAAGCTTACAAATCAGCAAGCAAAAAAATCGTAATATACTGCGCGGATGACGACTAGGCCCGATATCTCATACCCATAACGTTCACTCTCTAAAGCCACAACAACTTGTGAGCGCGCGACCATTTCAAAGCCAACCACTAAGGCGCGTAACAAGTGGTCGTAGTAGGCTTTCGGGCACGAGGATAGCCGGGAAAAGTCGATGCGCTGTTGCCAGGTGATTTTTATATTTAATTATATATTTTTAGGAAAAATCTCAGTACTAGTAAAATGCTCTTCGTTTGTACGACAATAAAAGAGTTATTTGCAATAAATGGAGCCCATGCTTTTTAAAACCTGTCAGCTTTAGTAAGTGGCCGTTTCGCTAACTTTATTAAGCCAAAATTTCCCTACTTTTAGGGATATCTCCATAGATTTGGCAAATCAAGCGACGAAATCGAGTTTAAATTCCCTCCTTTCCGAGATCTCGAGTTTAGTAGCTATATGTAACGCTCTTTTGTTATAGAGAGAAATTGGATATATAAGATTTAAAAGGGGACGAGACAGATACATACGAGGGCGAAATAAAAATGATTATTTATGCTAAAATCGCCAATCCCCTGGTTTTTTGATATTTGACAAACAGACAAGTGACAATAATCAGGTGGTATAACACGGGGCCAGAGTACGATACTCGACTCGATCGTTGATTGTAGCTTTTGATATTGTTATGTTAACTTTATTATAATTCGTCATCACAAGCTCGTTTTGTGAAGGTCAACCAATCAGTAATGGTGGGATAGTAATCAATGCTTCCATTCCATGCAGCGGACGTGTTCCTTCTCCGTCTTATACCTCTTCGTTCCGTTACAAATAGTTAATCTGAGGTTTCAATGTTCTTTTAGATCCACTTTTTGACTCGCCTGTGTATTTTATTACCTTCCCGAGAAGGAGATGGCGATACAAGATCCATAAGAATATTTTATAAATGTAAATATGGGCGTATTATGCAGTTATTTCGAGATGTCTGACGCTCGCAGGAACATATGTTCAGGCGGGCGGCGTGTAGGAGATAAATCTGGTGAATTTGGCGGGAGTTATATTTTCGAACGGCGCAAAATGAGCAAATTTATCCGATAGAGCAGCAGGAAAGTTCCTTCGCGATATTACATGATAAAAAATTTTGGTTTTCCGAAATCCTTTACTTGTCTTTCTAGACAGGATTTGTGTTTTTGGCTGAATTTATGTTCTAAAATAGTATTCTTTCGTTTGATTCGTGGGCGTATGCTAGTTCTGTATAGAATTCGAAATGCATCCAGTTTCGAGCTCAGGTAATGGTAAAACAAAAGATCGCTACGCTATCGATTATTCCAAACAAAACAATCGATTCGATATCGATCCCAATCGCACCATTCCTTCTTTGCTGCAGGAATCGGGTCGATATTTTCCGCATGGCCGCCCCTGATCATCGAGCGTCTGTCCAATATGTAGATCGAAGTTTTTATTTTATCAAGCGGAGTTTGGATAATAACTTTTTTAAGAAATTGTTCGAATTACCACTGATCATTGATTTCGAACGGTATTTTCGATTTTTGTTGCTATCTGTCAGCGAGAAAAAGTTAATGATTTTTCATACCTTTCACCTCATGGGGACCACGGATGAAGCACAATTATAATATTCATTTATGTAAAACTAAAAATCCTTTCGAGGTTTGCTTAGGTGGTAGTATTGGGTTTTAAGCCAATTGTTGTTAGTGGAGCATAGAAATTTAGGGAAGGTATCGGCTGAATTTGATCTCCCGACTCAGATCCGTAGCCAGGGGGCGCCGGGGATGGCTGAGCCCCCCTAGAGCTGGTCTGAGCCCCCCTATATAAATGAAAATCTTTATATCGACGTTGGAACGTGCAACACCACTACAGTACTTTATTTATTTCAACTTTTTCGTTTTCCCCCTAGGAGGGAGGACTTCAAAATATGTAAGTAATGTTACCTAAGAGGGAGTTCCTAAATATTTATTTATTTGTTGGTAGTCAAGAGTAAATTAAAGTTTGTTTAAAATATTTCTTAAATTCTTAAATATATAACTGTTTTGTATTGTAGCTTTTTCGTTTGCTCTTCAAAAGCGCTTATGTCAGTTATGACGCTTGCTTGATTCTTAGTTTAACTCTAAAGGAGAGTTTGGTTGTGTTATAAACACTTTTTTAGGCCTGTATTTAAACATGGGCTATCTAAAACAAAAATAGCTTGTAACAGAGTGAAACTCTCTTTTAGAGTTACAACAAACAACAAAGAATAACGGCTGCCTGTCGCAATAATGAAATGGGTACATTTGAAAATGTTCATTATCGAAAAAGCAGCGTCTCCAGTGAAACAACATGGCTCCCAGCTAGCTATACCACGCATAGAGTACCTAGCACTAATTTTATTCATTTATTCTCGTGCATATGTCCAAATAATAACCATCACCTCCTTGCTAACACAAAAACTAAACAAACTCGACAAAATGGCCGACACATTCCCAGTACTTCCCAGTACTACTCGTCTTTTTATTTCCCTTTTCAGTTAGCACGTATAGGTGGTCAAACAAAATCTAAAATGCAGCTTCGAGTACATAGGTAACACTTTTCGAGCACCGGTACTACTGGCGAGATGTTAAAAAGTTGAGCAATGAAAAGGAACAGTTATAGGTACTTTTGTAATGAATATCCACTTCAAATTGTGTTTGCTTGGTATTTCTTTATGACCGTGTTTGCTTAGCTTTGAATAACAATACACTGTCGCAACTATAGTTGTCACCTTTAAAATCCTTAAGCTAAGGACTCTTCTACTCTACACAGAAAAACGCATTTTTAATTCAACATTTAACTATTTTTGTTCCAGTGAAAATCGTCAAATTTTCACTGAGGCCCAAGAAATCAATACGAGCAAACTACTTTAGAATCCAATGGGCCGCCCTTAATCAGCACTAGGGATTCACCAAATCTAAAAAAATCGATATTTCGAATCGATCTTAGATCGTGATCATGGAGATCGATTCAATATTTAGATCGCCTTAAGAGATCGATCTTTGGAAAAATTTGGGCGTAGGAGAGGGGAGCCGGGAGAGTAAACAGTGTCCATTCCAAACCAATGCTATTTAAAATTCTTAAAGTATAAGTTGTACAGTTGTGGTTAAAAAAAAGACAAATATTGAAATTATATATTTTTTTATGTCTATTTTTAGAGAGGGGCTCAAAATTGTTGACGTAATACGCGTAATTTCTCCCCATATCTTCGAACCTAATCTCATCGAAAATTTACCTTTAATTCTTACATTTTAATGCCGCAATTTGCCTTTTTCTCTCTCCCTAACCTTGTCTTTCTTTTCGTTAATGTTCTTAAAAAATATGCACGGGTGTGCATATTTCTTTTTAAGAACACGGGCTCTCGCTCATCCATCCGTAACATTAACCGCACATTTTAATTCCCTTCGGCCACAAAACCACAAAAAATGACCAAAGAATAAATTTTGGCAGGTACGCTCTTAATGATCGGCCTTGTGTCGGCTCTCGGGAGGCCAAATTTCCAAATGTACTATAATTAGTACAACATAACTAAAGAAATGTACGGAATCGTACTACACCTTTGGGCACATTGAGTTGTGGTGCGAAACACTCTAGAATAGGGAACATGCCATAGACTAAATAATATCTAGAGGAACACTGCCATAGGGGTGGTGGGTTTACTGGTTTATGGTTTAAAAGTTTGTTTGTCTACCATTATGTAAATATGTATACTATGTATCTACAATCTACATGTATATATAATGGTGGACAAACAAACTTTTAAACCATAAACCAGTAAACCCACCGAATGTCCCAATGGAGACCGGCTTTTCGGTGTATTCGAGTGTCTGTCTATATTCTTTATAGTCTCTGATATAGGTAACCCGAATAAATCTGAAATATATTTTTTTATATTCTCTATCTCATATCTTAACTCTATCATCATAGATATCTTTGACTCTTTGACTAATAATTTCGAGTAAATAAACTGCAATTCTTTGTTTCCATGGCAATCTTCGAAAATTCAAAAATTTTCAAATTTTGCATGTCCCCGATGCAAATAAAACTATTTATTTATAACTTTAACGAAAAAATACGCGATTTAAATTAGTGGGAAGTATTCTTAGATAATTAGCAGATAAAATAAACCCAAAAAGAATCACTAAATAAGGAAAATAGTGTGGAATAATGTCGGTTAAAAATAGGATTTGTCGGAAAAAATTGGAAAATTCCGTTCTTACCCCTTAAATACGGTCCTGAATGACCCATTCGGTATTCATTTTAAAGTGTGATTATCCCGTAATAATATAGTTTCGAAAAATTGGAAAAAACATTAGATAGGAAAAAATACAGAGTGATTCAAATGTACCGATGTCGAGGGCAAAAAAAGTCAAAAAATCGAAATTTACGGCGATTGCTCCCTTCCTATAAAAAATGAAGGGACTAAAAATATGATAACCATGTATTTCGACGAGCTCTTTCCGATGACGTATATTGGATGTTAATTTGAATCATTTTGACTCCACAAAAAATTAAAAACTGTGAAATATTTGGGTCAAAAATCGAAATTTTCCATTTTTCCCAAATATATCCATTTTCCAGTGATTCTAGGTTTAGGTAAATGTATTACAAAAAGAAAGTATTTGAGATTTTAGTTTCACTTATGAATCGAATCGATCCGACGCGACGGGCGTTTGGTTTTCGAGTTATTAAGTACCAAAGAGGGGTCTGCAAATGGCATTTTTCGACCTAAAAAATTCAAAAGAGTTACTTACCATTTTCGTCACCAGCTTCAATAGAGTTTTGAAGCTCCGGATCCTCTACAACCTTCGAAAATTTACATCAATTTAATTCACTTTTGCGACCTATCGATTTCAACGGAAATCGCGGAAATTTCGACTTTGATGTTTAATATCGCCGAAACGAAACATCCTGTATAACTGAATTTTTTACCGAAGCTAGCTACACTATTCCTCTATCAACCCAAAAATTCGATTGCTCCCCCTCTAACTGTTTCCGAGAAAAACAAACCCGTTCGACTTTGGGTTAAGCTTTACGTTAATATGTAGATTGACACTTATGTTTGCTGATCTCCTGACGTCATTATGCACTGAGATGACTGCTTTTTAAATTATTGTACTAAATTATACTGAAAAGTCAACATTTTTTGTAGCTAAATTATCCTAGTAATTTTGTTCAAAATAATTTTTTTGGGTTGATAATGACTTCCTTAAACTGACTTCCCCATCAACCAGAACGTAGACGGTTTGCTTGTTTTGATTCCAAGAATAATACAATAACATATCGACAATGTTGCAAATCCTGTTAATAAAGTAAAATTTTTCCGTAATGAAAGTACTAATTCCAGTACAATTTAATTCAAACTATAGCCCTGAATCCACTGGCAGGTCGGAGTCCGAGTGGGTCCTCTGTTCCTATTCATATGCAGAAAACGCAGAAATAATTTGCCAATTATCTCCCATTCGTCATTTGCATTTTGGGTGCTAAATTGTTGAAAACGCGTCCCGATTATCTAGAAAACGAGCAACATTTTGGCTATTAAAAAATACTTTCAAGGAATATTAAATAAGGAATTCGGCTGATGATGACTCACAGGCAGATAATTCGGCGGGAAGAAATAATTGAATGTTGAATAAAACATTACTCTCCGCGTTCTTGAAAAGGGCCTAAACTTATAACCGGTCTAATACTAATAAGTCATAAAGTACTACAGTGGCCTACAGTGGCGCAGCCAGGAATACGCTCGGGGGGGGGGGGGGGGGGGGGCGTGGGTTGTGGGGGGTGTTGTTTGACAAAAAAATTTGACAAAGACGCGCTTTGACAAAAAATTTTGACAAATATTGCTTTATTTTCGTTAATTTGGGAAATGGGTAGGGTAATCTTTAGGCCTTTGGGGGGGTTTTAACCCCAACACCCCCCCCCCCCCGTGGCTGCGCCACTGGTGGCCTATCATATCACGCTTATATTCTAAAAAACTCTTCGAAAACCTTGCTTCCGTCTCCACCTAAAAATACCTGCTCGCAAGCCCGTCGAAATCAATTAGCACCAGCTAAAGTGACCACCTCACTCGCCCGATTTGAATCTCCGTGAGCGGCCATGATTATTTCAAATTAACACCTCAACTTGTCAAGTGCGTTATTCTGTTCCGTTTGGCTATTTTTCGACTAAAAGGGTTCTGTGTCGATGGTTTTTATACCGAGGAGATTGGAAAATAACTGTATAAAAAAACAGATCATTTTAACTCTTAAACTTCTATAAGAATTTGTAGGTTTCTTTCTCTCTCTCTCTCTCTCTCTCTCTCTTTCATTAAGATATGATGTGTCAAAATTTCGCAAAAATGCTAGTTTTTGTTGCAAAATTGAAAGGTTCCTGGACCGATTTCGGCTATAATAAGATTTTAGGAACCTTCTACTGTAAATGCATGGACATTTCATTGGATGAGTTACGCATTAAATGCCATTTTTATTGATTTTTCGATGACCCTACAACACTGGAATTCGCCATGTACTCATTATGAGTCATAAAAATACTTTTGACGACACAGCCAATGGGATCACGATCTACAAGTTTCGAAATCGCGTGAAAATTTGCGGTGGAAAAATCCTTTTTTTTTTGTTAATAAAAACCTAAATAAATGGATAACAGCAACCGCCATAAACATTTAATTTATGTAGAGAATATAAAAATATATTTCAGATTTATTTGGGTTATATGCATATATTCTATTAGCTCGTGGAATTCGGGCTACTTTCTAGTCCTTTATACCCGTTGATGTCACTGGCGCACCCAGGATTTTGTCCTGGTGGGGCTATTTTGTCTGGGGGGACTGAAGTAGATGAATTTTTTCAATTTACAGTGCACTTTTTAAATTTCTTTGTGTCTAGGATCTTGGTCTGGTGGGGGGGGGGGGGGCTGCAGCCCCGCAGCCCCCTGGGCGCGCCACTGGCTAAGCTTATAACGTGGATACCGTATCAATAGAAACCGTAGAACAAATGATTACCATAGCAACCGTTAACAAAGGAACGATTTGTTCCCATTTGTCATCACCATAGCAACCGTTGCCATGGAAACGGCCGCTATGGTGATGGTTGCTAAGCAATCGTTATAAATTATTTTCTCAGTAACATAGAGGCCATGGCAAATGGTGTAAAACAATATGTGAAATCAATAATTACAAATACTTTTAAGAATATTTGTAGCAATATTTGTGAAATAAAATAGTCACATCTAACGAAATAGTCCCGGTATTTTCGTATTTGAAAAGAGACAAATATACTTCTTGAGCCTTTAGAGCACGTCGTCTTATACATAAAACACTAGAAGGTAATAATAAACGTGCTTTTTCCTATGTATGTTTAGGAGCAAGAAAAAACTGTTTGTTTTTCAAATTATCGAAGCTATTAAGTTTACGAGTGGGGCTGTAAAGTGACCGTTTCATTTTGGTGGTGCTAAATGGACACCAAACCAATATGGCAGGCTCTTATTACTTTTTTGTCTTTGTAGGTAGGCCGCTCTTGTGTTCGGTGAGGTTTAGATTCACACAGCTAAAAAAGAGAAACTCTTTCTTCCCGTGCGGTGTGTTCAGTTTTGGACTGAACAGTTTTCATCTTGTAATATCTTTATCTATAAGTTTTTGTTTTTAATTTATGTCGCAACTATGTTTTTTTTGACTCCTTTCGCTTCTCATTTAACCCACACGAAACTAAAAACAATTCACAATAATATGGATAATTTATACAATCAGTTTAGCCGCGAAGTCGATCAACACGCCATGTTTGCTCGGGCTTGCTTGGGTAGATGCGTAGACCGCCTAATCGCCCCCCGAGGGGGCTCTATAATGTCGGTAAAATCATCATTGGCATGCCCTGAAAATTTCGTGTTTCTAGAGCACCTATTAAGAAAGAAATCACACTCCTTCGGACTGATGATCGAGAATAGACCGCCTTTCGTATTCGTGTAGCTGCATACATATAAACACCTACACATAGAAACATTTTTCCATGGTCGTCCGCTCCCCAGACACGTATTTTCCCCAAGGTCGCCCTCTCCCCAGACGCGCAATTTTTTAAGATCTTCCGCTCCCCAGATGGATATTAGCCCATACAAAGACTTTTCGGACACTCTGTATACATACAAACACCCACACATTTTACTAATAATACGTACTAATAAAAGTATTTACCCATACAGAGACTTTTCGGACACCCTGTTTACATTCATACAAATACCCTCACCCTCACCCAAATTTAACTGTCGATTGCTCCCTTGCTATAAAGAATGAAAAACACAAAAAATATGAAAATTACGTATTTCGATGAGCTCTTTCCGACCAGGTATATGGGATTTTGATTTGGATCCATTTTGACCCGAAAAAAATTAAAAACCGTCAAAAATTTGCATCGAAAAACGTAATTTCCACTTTTTCTCAAATTTTTCCCCATTTCCATTCGTTTTAGGTATAGGTAAATGTATTGCAAAAAGAAAGTATTTGAGATACTAAAGTTTGACGTGTCAAACCGTTTTTCTGTCCGACGTTTCGTTTTCGAGCCATGTAGAATTGAAAATGGGTTTGCAAGTGACTTTTTCGACCAAAAAAAATTCAAAAGAATTACTTCCCATTTTCCGAATATCGCCAATTTCAATAGAGTTCGGAAGCCCCCGGTCCTCTACAACCTCCGAAAATTAAAATCGATTTGATTAACTTTTGCGATCTGTAGTCGATATTTCGACTTTGACGTTTAATAACTCCGAAACGCGACATCCTGTACAATTGAATTTTTTATCGAAGCTAGATGCACTATCCCTCTATTAACCCAGAAAATTTGGTTGCTCCCGCACTAACCATTTTCGAGAAAAAAAATTGAAAAGGTGAAAATGTCAAAAGCGACAACATACATACATTTTCTCACCGACGCGACGCGACGGGGCGATATAGAAACCGTCGGAACGACCAAGCAAACCCCCTGTATAAGGACCTTCAGCTAGGTCTAAAAGAACTGTTCGCTTTTGATCCCTTGATAAAAAAAAATCAATACAAAAACGCTGGTAAACAATTTAACACATATTTTTAATCCATTTAATAAACTTTTCTATAAACTTAACATAGATTTCTTAACAACTTATAAAATTTGAATTCATCAACAACGAAAATTTATATAAAAAAACAACAATTAACAACTTGTTCACTAGAAATTTCAATAATCACTTTGGTATAATACTCAGTTCCATATTTCTGTTTTTATATTTGTCTATTATTGTAGCATGTCGGGAGCATGTCGATTTTTTCAGTTACAGCATTATTTAGAGCGACAACAGGATTGTCCAACTGTAAAAGATTGTTTGACTCCTAAAATACACAATTTCGTTCATTACCTTATTTTTGAGGTACCCTGTATAAGTAAAAAACAATTTGATATAGCGAAAATTGGTTTGGAGACAAGCAAAAGCTAACCTTAAAAGGAAAACTCTGGGAAATACATAAGAAAAAAATTTCCCACTTGTTAAGAAATATCGGGCACACGCTATATATATATATATATATATATATATATATATATATATATATCGAAACTGAGCAATTCTGTATAATAAACTGACGCGAAGAGATCCGAATAAAAGATGTTAAGTGTATTTACCTGTATATTCATTGCCGCGTCATGTAAAACTAGAGTATCAGTGGTATTTCCGCCATTTTCGCTTCTTTTAGTCGCATTTCCGTCTTGAGGCATGTCGTAACTAAACTCTAAGGAATTAACTGAAAATGTATATTAGTATCTGAGTATTAAACGCAACAATTACCACATACCGGACGACTTACAATCTAAATTTTTCTGAAACTCGTTTTCGCTCATCATCTTCCCGCTCTGGTCGATGAATTCGATTTCTGCATTAGTGACGCTGGCTATAAAATTGTCAAACTTTTCGAAAGCCAGCGCGTCAATGCCACTGATGTGATCTAAAAACATTTTTGCTATATTTAAAAACAAGGTTTAATTACCAAACTATGCCCAAATACGTATACCTGAAGACTTATTATTAGCACTGTTATCGGCACTAGTCTCTCCACCCCTATCTCCAAGAACGTCTCCAGTCAAGGAGGAACTATAGACGAAACTATTGGTGGTCACGTCCGCCATGTTGCCCCCCTTTTCGTGAATGATCTCCCCCGGTCCAGGACTGACTACGTTCATCGAAATCGGTCCGTTGTGTCCGCTCGTATTCTGGATCACAGTCGCCACCACGGGAACCTTGATTTGTACGATGCAGCCAGTCGTTTTGGGGGGTTCTAAAACGCACATAGGTGAATTTGGGTTAGTATTAATCCAAAACTAAAGAAACGAAACAAGAGACAACCTGTATTTTCTTTATTCTCGCCTCCGCCGTCAGCCGCAGTGGGTTCGGATACCTTCGGCCTGATGGAAATGTGGCCGTACTTCTTCAAATCTTCGGCAGTCGCAGGGACTAGCATTTGCTTATCGCCGGCCGGAAGCACGCGAACGAGCACGGGGATACCCGACAACGGGCGGAGAAGAGCGAATGGAGTATCCCCCGACTTAGTCGCTTGCCGCATGGCGTCCGTTTTGATCGGATCTACTATCAGAGCGTTCATGTAGGTGCTAGAAGAGAATTCCATGAGTGAATTACATATTATATTAATCAATAATCATAAGAACATACTCCAAATGTCCTCCTCCTCTCTCGCCTCCAATGCACACCATACCATGCTTAAACTGCTCGTGCTGTCTTAAATTAATGCGTTTGGTAAAATGCTCTCCGCACACCTTGCAATTGTATCTTTGTATTATCTCTCCCTGACTATGATGGGCCTAGTAAATTGTATATTATACAGTAGGTCAGTTAAGTAGCGTAAATGGTAATAAGCGCGACGATAGTGTACCTTTAGCTTGTGACACATCAAATTTGACATTTGATTAAAGCCCTTCTGGCAAACGTCGCACCTATAAGGTCTCTCGTTCGTGTGAGTGAAAATGTGATTCCTCAAATTCCCTAAATAATAATCAAAGCTTGTTTATATAGAGAATAAAAGACCAAAAGGATCGTCACGGCTTTTATAAGAACAAATTATTACCAAATAAATTATTAAAAAACTAAAAACACGCTTTTATGAATAGCGCACTATATATATATATATATATATATATATATATATATATATATATATATATATATATATATATATATATATATATATATATATATAATAAATGTAAATGCGAAGATTTACTTGTTCGCTAGTGCAGCGAAAAGGCCGTGAATGAAAAATAAAAATAATGAGGCTACGCTGATGGGTAAGGGCCCAGAAATCGATAGCAGGAGGTCACCCAGACCCGAATCAAAGATAGTCCTCATTATTTTTATTTTTCATTCACGGCCTTTTCGCTGCACTAGCGAACAAGTAAATCTTCGCATTTACATTTATTATATTACCTATAGGCCAAGAAATCTTCCATATATATATATATATATATATATATATATATATATATATATATATATATATATATATATATATATATATATATATATATATATATATATATATATGTTAGAAATTGCTACGTATTAAATTAAAATACACATTTTTGGTAAAATGCGTCTGTGAAATTAAGAATACTTTGGATTATTTTCGGTTTTCATTACAACTGATAAAAAATGAGATGCCACAATATTATTTAAGTTTGGCAATGCCCCGGCTGGATCATTTGTTGTTCCTTTATAATATTAGAGCCTGTGACGTCGGGCTCTTCAGAAGCGTCAGGTATTTGGGAATTTTTTAAAATAAAAAACGTGCATTTTAGGGAAAAAAGTATTGGGTATGTCTGTAGACTAACAGGAGCCACCCAGTCAAATATATGCAGTGAATATATACCTATGTGCATTATTGTACATGTTAGAAAGTTACAGGTCAAGCCAATAAAAGCGTGTTAATAGCTCTGCTCGAAGAGGAATCACAAACCCATCAGCGCCAATCAAATTTCAGTATTTGGTAACATGGCAGTTTGCCGACTGATTTCCACTAATATCATTGGCTCTGACTGGTTTGTGACTCTTCTGCGAACAGAGCTAATCTCTCAGAGACATCTCTTCGCTCAAGCCTTACCTTTTTGATGAAAAGCCTTATTGCACATATTACACTTATGGGGCTTGACGCCGGTATGGGTTTTCCTATGGGAGATCAAGGTGGACACTCTGTTGAAGTTCTTATTGCAAACTTCGCATACGTATGGACGTTCCGACGAGTGAATGGCTTTGTGTTGCGACAGAGTCGACATCTGGCGAAAGGCTAGATAGGAAGGTGCAGAAAATTTAGAACAACTTCGGGGAAACCTTATCTAGAACTTACATTTGCCGCACGTGAGGCAATGGAACTTTCGTTCATCGGTATGCGTCGGTAGGTGCCTCATCAGGGTGTATTGATGGCCAAACTCTTTCCCACCTAGAAAAGCGTTTAAAAAATCTACAGTAAGACGAAAACAAATAAAAATATATCTTACAAATCCCGCACTCGAACACTCGAGTGCTCTTGCCGTCTTGTTCTTTGTACTTAGCATGGGCAAAGTGCATTAATGGTTCTTTCTTGATAGCGACACTCTCTTGAGAGGAGTCCATCAAGAAAGGGAAATTGTTCGTTTTAGTTAACTCTTGATTTAGTTGTTCTTGGGTAATATTATAGTTATCTAAAGGTAGAAAGAAAAAACAGTCGATTTTAGGGATTACAGCAAGTTTTTAAGATTCCCGCGTAGAGACGCCCAAAAGCGACCCTTTCAACTTTTATAATCGCTCCGGTATTGCAAAGTAAACCATCACGTTTGAAAATTTTGCGAATCTTTTAAGGCTACCTCGTAGATACGTCCAAAATGCGTTCCTATTTTGAAATCATCCAAATTTTTCAAAAATATGAGGTTATTAATGAAACTTTAGTATAGGCCATATTATATAGTTGATTAAATAGAAACCCTTTGAAACGACGACAGCCATAGAAATTTAAATGTTCTAAGTACTTTAATTCAGTTTTTAGTGATTTCTGGGCAATACCTTCAATGCAACCTTAGTAAGTTATTCATTCTTGGAATCTCTAGAAAATTTACGCGTATAATAATTATTGAAGTTTTTCACCTCTGAAGAGAATCTACTAAGTAAGTATTCTTGTATCCCATTTTCAATTTTTTAACCCCGAATGACAATAAAAATGACAAAATAATTATAAAAAGTTACCAGTCAAAGCAGCCGTGGCACTGTCTTCTAATCCCTGTAAAATCTGAAAGTTGGGATCGTCTCCAGTCCCGTCCAAATGCCCGTATTGGGAAAAGAAAAGGATATCGCTGTCCTTTATTTGCTCGTCTTTGATAACACTACAAAAAGGGCACTTTTAAACGTTATTTTCTCCAAAAAAAAATCGCAACGACGAGCGGCGCGCGTTTTATCAAAATGGCTGGGCAGAAATTCAAGCTAGACGGCGTCACCTGATGGTCATCTGTCAAAACAAATTTAGCCTTCTTGATTTTTAAAGCAGTTTTTTTTTAAAGAATGCTTCACTAACCTAGAGCGGCCATTTTAGTTTTGACCCAGGGCGGAATGTGCCCCAAAAACAGCCCAGCATTACCCCATAATTAGATTATTCCAACTAGCTATTCCAAGAAAATTCATAATGAAATTAAGCTTTTATTACCTCGTATTTCGGAAACCGAGAGTTTCTGGACATTCTACGTATGTAAAAATACTTATTTAGACCGTTTTGAAAGGAAAGTAATTGAAAATGTATTAGACAGAGTGGGTTGCCTAAAGAACAAGATTTGGTGCTTGTAAACTCACTCTAGCCCTGCGCATTCGCCAGAATAAAGACGCTAAAATCGACTGAAACAATGAATCCCTACAATGCAGAGTCCGTTAGTAAAAATCGATTAAAAAAGGGTTTAAAACTTGACAAAATCTCGTTAAAAGACAGTTCGAGTTGCTTTGAACGTCAAAGTCAAAAAAAATGAAAAAAATATTTATTTTTTGTTAAAAAAATGAAGAAATTTAGACAGAAAAAATGCCACTCACTCGTCCGTTTGGTTTTCCTCGATTAGTCGTTGCAAATGCTCCACTTCTGAAGAAGTAAAGGGCTCCGGATCCATTTTTTAATGGGAAATTTCGAAAAAAAAAACCGCGCGAGGTGTTTTTAGTTGCTACAGAAAACGAAATGGTGGATTAATGCGCTATTTTAATTATTCAAAAAAGGCGACTGGTGACTCAATTGTGTGATTTCTTCAAATACGCCTTAGGTTCTTAAAAAGACCTAGAAAAACAGCAATACCGAAATGTTTCCCTTAATTTTCCAATGTCTCTGTTTAAATCCCTTTCTTAACATTTCCTTAAAATAATCTTCGAAAGTCTCTCAACTGACTAGCCTCGAAGATGTCACTTCCATGACATGTCAGCTGCACTGACAGACGTCAGAGATATGTCATCTGTAAAATGGCGTTCTCTGTTTTGTGACGTCCTATTATTTAATTTATTAACAAATAAGCCCTAAATGTTTATTTTATGAAAAACCACTCGAACCTACACCAAAAATTACTACCGTTCCTACGCGTGACATGACTGATTTGGAAAATACTCATTCAGATACTTCAGGAGACCGTTTAATAGCCAAAGGGACAAACGCCCCCAAATTGAAGTGCTTAAAAAACGGTTTTAAAATAAGTTTAAATAGGAAAAATGGTTACAAGACGATTCTCTCGAAAAGCAACGAGGATTTGCCCACTCAGACGCTGTTATTTCATTTCTTAGGTAATGATGGCAATGATACCAATGATACGGAATGTAAAAGTGCCCAGGATGAACCTTGTAAGAAGAGCAGCCCTGCGGCGACTCCTAATAGCGAAACGTGGTTCAACACATGGCCAGAAAGATGTGATAAGGTAAGAATTACGTTTATTAAACTATATCCAACCAAATAAGTGCATTCATAGGTAAAAAGCACAGAGTCCAGCCCTGAGCACCTTAAAACTCAAAAACCCAACTCTAATACTCAAAATGGAACCTCAAAGCCGGAACCGAACTCTCTTAGTAACAAAATAACTTTGAACGAAGCATTAAGGAACATATCACTAGCTTATAGTCCTGTAACAAAGAAGTTACATCTTGTAGATGTCAGTGATGTTATAAAGGATATTACGGAACAAGAATCTCGAAATGATAAGGAATTTGATGAATGTGATGTTAATTCTATGGATAAATTAGAGAAAAGTTGTGATAGAAAAGGTTTAATTAGGGTGAGTTGCTTAGAATTTATATTTATGTTTAATATACATATAATGCACATGAAATATTCATGTTATGTACATAGAATATACATATAATTTATTGAATTTTATTTATTTATTTATTAACATATTGTAAATTTACAAGATTTTAATAAATAAATAAGTATACATGTAATATCCATATTATATACATATAATTTGTAATATACATACATAATATATACATTGTATATATTATGTGCATATAATGCAATTTACATGAGTAAATGACTTTATTGAAGGACAATATGAGTCCAGCAAAAAAATTAGGCCATCGAAGGATACAAGAAGGTTCATATTCGAGCACAATATCCACCTTAAGTGAGCCTTCGACCTCGGGAAGTTTAATAGGTAGTGACGATAGGTCCTTATCTAATTTTGGTGAAGAATGCGGTGATGGTGAGGAAAAAACAAGGAAGAAAAGCTTAACACAGTTCTTTACAAAGTGAGTTTTAAGAATTGTCTGATTTGCCACGTCTACAAGTGACTATTTTTTCAGAAATGTATTTTCTTGGAAGACGAGTAGTGGGGAACCGAGTAGCGTGTGGAAGTTGTTCGGGAAAAGCTCAACGCCTGCTAATACCTCGCCTTTGCACGCTGTAGCTAGTTCTTCGGCTCTGATACAGTTAAAACGGTAATTTTTTAAGCAAACCCGATCACAGTACGTGTGTGTAATAAGTATTTTTACAGTCCTTCGTCGCTGCCTGCTAAAACCTTCGAAGAAGAGCAGAAACACGCTCAGGAATATCACGAAATCCTCGCTGCAGCCAAGAAGAAAGAGGCTAAAAGCACTGCGGCGAAAGAAAAGCAGAAAAAGCTGCAATTGCAGCAGGAAGAACAGCAGGCTGCGGCAGCGAGGCATTTCTCGCACTGTGTCATACCAAATTGGGGCCAAATGTAAGTAAAACAATGTTGTACAATGTTCCGTTGTACCTGTATGTTTATTATTATTATTATTATTATAAGGGAAAAACACAAGAAGACTCAGGAGCTCTGGTGGCATGGACTTCCTTCTAGTGTTAGAGGAAAAGTGTGGAAGTTAGCCATCGGCAATGAACTGAACATAACTCCTCAGCTGTTTGAAATATGCCTAACGAGGGCGCAAAATAGGTTGAACAGCCCTGAGCCTCCTTCTTGTGAGTGCTTAAGCGACCAGGTACTAAAACATTCTTCTCTCTTTATTATATTATTTTATAAAAAATTTCAGAGTAGTGACTTAATGGGGGAACCTCCTCCTCCTCGCGTCTTCCTATTATATTTACCTCCTCGTAAAATTTAGTTTTTATCCCTTTTAGGAAAGCAGTATGGATGTTATAGAGCTGGATATTTCGAGAACTTTCCCGAATTTGTGTATTTTTCAGCAGGGAGGGCCTTATTCCGATGTTCTGCATTCTTTGTTAGCTGCCTATGTGTGTTTTAGGTAATCAGCTCAGTCTGTCTGCTGCATTTTACAAAACTAATCGCCATTTAATTTCACTCTAGACCGGACGTCGGCTACGTCCAAGGCATGTCCTACATCGCCGCCATCTTAATCCTCAACATGGACGCCTGCGACGCCTTCATATGCTTCGCGAACCTCCTGAATCAGCCGCTCCATCTGTCGGCGTTCACCTTGAACCAAACGCAAATGAACGCCTACTATAACGCTTACAATCAAGTGTTCAACAGCAACTTGCCCAAGCTGTGCAGTCACTTCGAGCGGGCGGGGCTCACGCCGGACCTGTACTTGTTGGACTGGATATATACGGTATTTGCCAAGGCTATGCCCTTGGACGTTGCGTGCAGGATATGGGACATATTTCTGAGGGATGGATACGAGTTTATTTTCAGAACTGCCTTAGGTGAGTGAGTAACTTTGCATAGACTGGTTTGAAGGTGTTGGTAAGGACATACTCTACTCTCACATGCCTCTGTCTCGTTCTAGGTATCTTGCACATGTACCAAGCGAGCCTGCTCACGATGGACTTCCTCCATGGTGCTCAATTCCTAACTAAACTCCCCGAAGACATGTCGTCCGACCAGCTCTTCAAGAGCATTCAGTATGTTACTACAAGCGTAGGTAAAACGAATTTTAGCCAAATTGTAGAGAAATGCAGTGCGAAAATGTCCATGACTGATCTGTACAGTTAGTTTTAGGTTATGCGTGTCGTCTGTGGCGTGTTCGGAAGTTGCGATTGTGAAAAGCGCGTTCGGTATTGCCGATGGACTAGCGGAAGGTCTGCGAGTTGTTGTCAGCGTTGTTATTTGATGGATTGGTGATAAGCTGGCGGTATTGTCGCCAATAGTAAGCAGGGGTTTTACAAATCAAACGTGCTGTGGTGGGTTGTTATTGGTGCAGATCTTCCACTTGTCCCTATCGAATACTTGTGCTGTATGAATGGGAGAAGTGTCACTAAAATTTTTGATCAATTGTAGATAATTTTAAAGATTTTACAACTGTTTTTAGTATCGTTTTTATGAATGAAATATATGTACAAAATTTTTTTTCAATTCTCTAAATTTTCTGCATTCATTCCTGAATGAACGAACAAATTTTGTACCATTTTTAGCTAATTTTAGGGAAATTTTGAAAAAATAACCAAAGGTTGTGACCGTTTTGAATTTTATTATGAATGAAATTAACTTCGTTTAAAAAAATATTAAACAAGCTGAGAATAATGTATTTTACATATTTTTACCTACACGCGGAGTCGGCATTTCCCGTTTTCTTTATTTATTACTATTACTATTGTTCGTTATGCCGGCCCGGCCCTCATAATGCTACATATAGGATGTTATGAAATTTGCTGCATTTATTGAAACTGGTAAATCCTGGCATGGATTTAGATTGAAGAAAAATATTCACAAATGGCGCCAAGATTTACGCATTGACATTTGTGACGAAGCATAGGCAACCATTAATAACAATTATTAATTTTTTTTGCATACGCAGGCGGCGCTGTTAATTATATACATTTTTGAATTGTGAGGTAATGTATGCATCAAGCGAGATCCGCGATTTGGCAATGTATCGTCCTCTGGTCTAGATTCGGGTGAAAATTTTACAGTTCGATCAAACCAAAAAAAAAATCGAGTGCGTCTCTGGACTACCCATTCCAATATATGCAGTTAACTTCCTAACACCCAGTGTAAAATTATTTCCTTGATATTTTTCCGCCTACATCCGTCCTGAGCCCTCCAGAATCTCAAAAATCTATAAAAACTCAAAGATTTTTTAAAATATTGTAAGTACCGCCCTGCTTACTTTGCCTTGCTGTTATTTTACTCGTAGTTTAACCGCCCCCCTCCCCCAAGCTTCTCTAATAATTAAGTTACTATATTTTGCAAGTGTAAAATTGTGATATTTATGTAAACAGACTATATTTTTAAAATTATATATTTTATTGTGTTTTGGGCCGGTATATCCATCCTCGGGATAAAGTCCCGGTTAAGTAACGGGGACTTATCGGTGGGTGGATATGCTCGCCCTTATTATTATTTTAATAATGGCATGATTGGAGTTTATTATAGATATATTTTTTAATAAAACATTTATTTATTAAACGAGTGGTTTTATTGGTAACTTATGTATATGTACAGTACAACGAATAGAAAAGGAACTCAAGTTTATCAAGTATATAATAGGAATGTCATGAAAAAAGAGAGGACTAACAATCTATAACCCTGAAAAAAATTCTTAACAATAAAAATAGGGAGCAGTCGCCGGTGTCGCTTCACAATTTGGGCTTTAACTTCAACCATTCCAAAATTAAAGGCGTGTAGTATGTAATTATAACATCAGCACCTAAAAACAACCAAACCCGGTCAAAAAATCCCTTTTTGCACGCGCGGCCATAAAATTCTACTTTACTCCCTCCGCTGGAGGTAAAAACGCCCTACTCACCAGCGCGTCTGTAGGATTTCAAAATTTCCATCAACCCGTCTTTCAAATCGAAAATTCCCTTCTCGGCAGCGCCGTATATCATCGAGTACTCTCCGGACACCTGGTACACAAACATAGGGTACTCCGGGTACCTGTCTTTTACCCGCTTCAAAATGTCCATGTAGGCCATTATGGGTTTTACCATCAACATATCAGCCCCTAAGAGTGTTAAAAAAAGCACAGCACTTACTAAAACCAAGGAAAAAAATGTGTCTTTGTACCTTCTTCCACATCTCTTGCGGCTGCTCGAAGAGCGATCCCTTCACCCCCCGGTGGCAATTGGTAGCACTTCCTATCCCCAAACGTAGGTTTGGATTTAGCGGCGTCCCTGAAAGGACCGTAGAAGTTCGAGGCGAATTTACAGGTGTACGATAAGACTGCCGCGGTATTTTGCAGGTTATGTTCGATGAGGAGGGTTTTTATAGCTCCTATGCGGCCGTCCATCATGTCCGAGGGGGCTACAATGTGGGCACCTAAGAAAAAAAGGAGTCGGTAACCTAGTTTTCACCTTTTAACATTAATGCTTTTTCCTGCTAAAGGAAAACTATGTATCAGACCTGCTTTGGCATAAGATAAAGCAATCTCTGCAATCCTCTTTATACTCTGAGCATTGTCAATTGATCCTGTATCACTTAGAATGCCGCAATGTCCGTGCGAACTATAGGGGCATAGGCAAACATCACAGGCTATAGTGAGCTCTGGGAACCACTTCCTTAGCTTAGGCAGAGCTCTGATTACCGGGTTCTCTGAACTATCTGCACTGGAACCATTGTCATCCTATAAATACATAGTTACTTACCTAAATGTAGCAGTACCTAAGTGAGTACTTACTTTTTTTAGGGAATCTATTACGCCAAAAACTAAAATTGATTTAAGGCCATTCTGAACTAAGGCACTTAAGTGGTCTTTAAGTCTGTTTATACCATAGCGGTTGACACCTGGCATGCTAGAAATGGGCTGGATATCATCATCAGATTCTCTAAAATGTTGGGAAACATGTGTGAATCTTGTAAAACTAGACAAATAGCATTACTCGAGTTATCCAAAGAAGGTATAAAACAGCCAAGTACTACAGAAACGGTCGGTACTTACATAATAAATACGGGGTACATCAAATTCTTGGCTGTTAGCTCGGTTTTAAGAGATTGCCAGTCCCTGAGCGTTTGATTGAAAATGCTGCTGTGAAGAATGTCCTTTTTGTGCACCATATTTTTGTATTTTTCTGCCATTTTCACAGAAAATGGATAAAAACCGAAAATAAACACTCGAAAACACGTACGTGCAAATGATTTTGCAACTTTTGAAAGGGTTAAAAAGGTGAACTTCAGTTTACAAAATAAAAACAAAAGTAGGCAACCAGCGATACATCCCATCAGGCTTCAGTCACTGTCAGCGTGACATCGATTTGTTTACGTTTTTTTGTCAGCGAAACAGTGTTGCCAGTCTTGTACAATTGTACTAATCTAGTACATTTTAAGGAATATAGTACACGTGAGTCGAAATCCAGTACGAAATGCTATTTGAAGTTTTTAAAGATGTTTTACACTTCTCGCATCTCTTCTATTTTGTTTTTCCGCAGATTAGAACCAACTCTTTTTCGGAAATTAGAAATTGTTTTATTTTTAAAATTTGCGAATTTTTTTATACCAAATCAAGGGCGTGCCCAGGATTTGAACTAGAGGGGGGCAACTCATATTATTTTCAAGGAAGGGGGCGGGATGCGAATTCGGTTTGCGAAGATCATAGACTACTTTTTCTTCTAGGGGGGAGGGTTTCTTCTAGGAGTGTGCAGCTGCCCAGGAAAGGGGGCGGGGTGCTAATTCGGATTGCGAAGATCATAGACTATTTTGGCTACTAGGGGGGGGGGGGGGCAGCTGCCCCTCGCTGGGTACGCCCTTGTACCAAATAGATATTTTTCATGCCTCCTGGGCTGTGCCTGCTCGCTCATGCGAGTTTGTAAAGATCTAGTACATTTTCATTAAATTTCGTACTTTTTCAATCAGAATCTAGTACCAAATAAAAAAAATCTGGCAACACTGCAGTGGGAGTGTTACGTCGACAGAAAATTAAAAATCCGTCAAAAAAACAAACAAAATCATGAAATCTTAGCTCAGCAAATAATTTTCTCATAATTCTCCACTAGTATAATAAGTTTTAACACTGCAAAGCCACAATGCCGGCCATGAAGGACTCGTACATAGTAAAAATCGCCGTGGAAATGACCGACCAGGTCCCCCAACTGATCGAATTCAATCAGAAACAGCCTCTGGCAGCCATAATTCAAGAGCTATGCAATGGATGGAATTTAACAGAGCCCGATCAGTACGCTTTACAGTTTAATGATGGTAATAACAACAATTATATCACTGAAAAGAACCGAAATGAGATTAAAAACGGCTCAGTGCTGAGACTGAACTTTTCCCCTTCGAAGACTGCTCAAGACATTTTGCATAGACTTAATACGGGAAGTCCTGAAGACAAGGCTGCTGCTATGGCGCAGCTGTCGGTGTTAAGTGCCGACATGACTTTTGCTTTGGAATTTATCAACAAGCAAGGTCTGACGTTAATCATAAAGCAAATCGAGAAAGGGAATTGCAAGGGGCAAGTTCTTGCCCACACTCTGCTGTCTTTCGTGGAACTTATGGAGCCCGGCATTGTTTCTTGGGATATTTTAAACGGGGAGTTCATTACGAGAGTAGCTAATTTGGTAAATACTCCTCAAGAGGCCCAGGTTACTCAGGCTGCTTTGTCTATCCTCGAGAATGTTATTTTAAACAGTACAGAAGGATACAGCCAGGTACGATAATTAATAAATGATTTCGTTTACTTTTTTATGGCGATATTTTGCAGGTGGAAAGGGAAATCCCTATAGGCTCTCTCATAACGCACCTTCAGGCCACCCCTGTTGTGCAACAAAACGCTGTAGCTCTAATAAATGCCCTTCTATATAGAGCCGACCCTGTAAAGCGACGCGTCTTAGGTATATTTATATTTTACTAAATTCCCTAATATTGTTATTGATTTGCTCCATTTTAGTACAAACTTTAACGTCAAAGCAAGTTCGGATGGTCATTCAGAACAATATCTTGCAAACAGGGGCTTCCAGTGGGGCCGAAATGGCCCATCAACTGTACGTCCTGCAAACTTTGATGTTGGGACTGCTAGAGCAAAGAATGTTGACCAAAATGGATCCCCAGGTACCCCAAAATGGCTTAAATTCACAAACTATTACCTGTTTTTGATTAATAACTTATTTTCCTGCCTGTATTTTGCCCCCTAGAATTTTACCCAATACAAAATCTATTTTTTAAGGATCAAGACGGGCATGACAAAATTAAAGAGTTGAGGCGTATCGCCTTTGATAGCGAGGGCAACTTGAGGGGGCCTCAAGGCTTCACTAGAGATTATAAGAAGCTGGGTTTTAAAAATGATATCAATCCGGCGCTGGATTTTACAGAAACACCACCGGGTGGGTAAACTGAATGATATACAATTGTATTTTATGCTAATAAATAAACTTGCAATTTCCTAGGACTGATGGCTCTAGATTGCATGATATATTTTGCTAGAAACCACCCGGAAAACTATACGAAACTAGTGCTGGAGAATAGTTGCAGAGCTGATGAGCACGAGTGCCCTTTTGGCAGAGCTAGTGTGGAATTAGTGAGGATCCTGTGCGAATTACTAAAAATAGGTATGTTATCTGTCCTTTGCAACCCGAAATTATAAAGAAAAAATGTTATTTTTGCAGGGGAAGCTCCCTCGGAGCAGTGCGTCACGTACCAGCCTCTGTTTTTCACTCACGACCACCCTTTCGAGGAGTGCTACTGTATTTGTATAGTACTTCTCAACAAAACGTGGAAGGAGATGAGGGCAACAGCTGAAGATTTCGGCAAGGTATGTGGTAACCGAATTAGTGTAGTACATAAAAATTTGTAATATAACTATGGATATATATCCCATTTTCATTTTAATATAGGTAGCAAGTGTGGTAAGAGAGCAAATCAGTAGAGCACTGGAAGTGTCTCCAGCTTCTCTGGATCAACTCAAAACCAAGTTACAGTCCCTGACGTACTCGGAAATTACTCAATTGTGGCAGCTAGAGAGGTAAGGAAATTTTGCCATTTTTTTCAGTTTTTATTCGTGCAAATTCCAGGAACACCAGGGAAGAGTGGGAGAGCCACGCACGACCCGTCGTGGAGTTAAGAGAACTGATAACCCCCGAGATAACGGGTCTTATCAAAGAACAACGGCTGGCCTTCCTAGTTGAAGGTATGGCAATGATTTTCTCTTTCCTGGCTTAACATTTTGTATATCCCTCTCTTTTTCACGAAGGTACGCGGTTCACCAAGTACTCGCCGCGCGGCCAACGCATCAAAGACAAGTTCTGGTACATGCGTCTCTCTCTCAACCACAAGGTCCTGCACTATGGCGACTGCGACGAAAAATCGGCCCCTACCGCCGAAGAATTGCCGTCCAAGTTGGCCGTGAGCGACGTCAGGGCTCTCTTGATCGGTCGGGATTGCCCTCACATGCGCGGCAGGAAGGCTTCACATACTCAGCTGGCGTTCTCATTGGCTCTTGAAGGTTAGTAAAACAAATAAACTTTTGACAGTTCTTAGCACTCTTGATGGTTGTATAAATGTATGTTGACAGCAAGATTGCTGGGGTTAACACTGTATCTTAGTCCCTTTCTCTGTTAGGTGTCGACTTGCAAAGCTTGGATTGTGTGGCGCCGGACGAACTGACCTTAGCCTACTGGACGGACGGTATTAATGGACTCCTGGGGCAACGGATGACCAGCAAAGAGACAGAGAAGGATTTGGATACATTGCTCAGCATGGAGATTAAACTGCGTCTGCTGGACGCGGAGGGGGTTGCCATCCCCCAGGACCCTCCGGCGATCCCCCCCGATCCGCCACACTACCATTTCTGTTTTGATTTGAAATAGTGTGGGAAGATAGAATCTTACTTTTTATTCCTTATTTCTTGAATCTCGTAGGTTTTTAGCGCGTAGTAGGTTATGTAGATGTGATTTTTTAAAAGACCCTTTTTAATCTCTTTTAGTTATACATTTTTTTTAATGGAATTAGATCTTATACTTCGGTTCCAAAAAAATATTATTCCGGACCTGGAAATTTTAAAATTGATATTTTAATTAGATTTTACATGTTTTTAAAGTGTTGTTCCCTTACAAAATGATATTATTTATACTCTTCTATCGTGGCCGATATAAAGTTACTCCTATCCCATTCTGAGGGACTTCTGCAGGTTATTTGATGGATGAGCACACTTAGAATCAGCGTTATCGAATGGCCTGTAGTCATGGTTACGGTTGACATTTAAACAATAAATAAACTTCATTTGTCAATCAATCGGTTGACAAATGAAGTTTATTTCATTGGTTAACTGTCAACCGTGACAATAACCACAGCCAACTGAGATCGTCTAATGGTTCAATAGTGAACTCTTTTGGCTGCGACTACCTGATTCCTGCTCTGTGTAAGATTTGCGGTAGATTTTAATGGAATTTTTATATTTTTGTATTTTATACCAAAGCTATACCAACGTACGAGTAATGTCTTGTATTTCTTTAAGAATACGTCTGCTATAATATAATAAAATATATATCTATATAGTGAATTTTATTTGTCCTTAGGTCCCGTACACACTAGTGAAATGCATAATACTTGTTGCATGCAACAAGGAAATTGTTTCATTACCCAATGTCCATCCAATACACGGTACGGTCGCAAAATGTTCTTTATGTAATAATAATCACATTCAAAACGATATACCAGTTAAGAAAGCAATGTCACTCTAAATTAGACTGTACAACGTCTTGATAAACAAATGGGGGCACTCAAAAAGTTCCTCTTTTGCGCCAAAATGTATTTCCTACCTTGTTCTTGCAGACGCCGAAAGTTTCACGGAAAGCAGGTTTTTTTGCACTAAAATCACTACACTTAAGCTTTTTATATTTCTAGAAGCACCATACCAGCCTTACTCGCCATTTTCCCGAAATTTCTACACGTATTTTCACTGATTCACAGCGCCGAAATTTGCGTATTTGCAACCTTGATCCTGTAGGTAAATCGTTGCGAAAAACAGGGTTTTCTCGTATTAGAATTACTGCACCTTAACTTTTTATATTTCTGTAAGCACTACACAAGCCATTTTCACTATTTTCACTAAATATCAGGGTTTAATTTCACTGCACAACACTAAAATTCTACAATCTCCTTTTGAAACTACAAACTGCAAAAAGCTTCAAAATGGCGCTTACACTTCGACCAATAGAAAGGCGAGTTTGGTCGGCGCACGCGCATGTTCCTCGAATGTGCAAGTTATTTTTCGCGGATGAGTCTAACGTCGATATTAGGCGATTTTTAACGCTTTTGTTAAACGGAAAATTGAAAATAGTGCCAATTTTTTGCTTTACTAGTCTGCAGCCTCGCAGCAGAACGTTTGCAATTAATCCAATGAATATTTTAAAGGGTTTAAAAAAAGGGAGAAATAATTTTCTTGATGGGTTAAGGTCAAAAGTCAGACGCGCTTAACTAGTGACCGATATTTCTTCTTTTTATTTAAGGGCCTTAGTGGGTAGCCGCGACTTTGCATAGAATGTTTATGTTCTGCTTTGCAAATATTGTCGTTCATCGAATGTGCATCTTGTCCTTTGCATTAGGGAGTTATTGTGGACGGAAGTATTACGTTATCGTTAAAATTGAAAATAAGAACTGGTAGTTTTTGGATTTAAAATATTTATTTATACAACATATAGAACATTTATTATTGTCAAAGGTATATAGGAGATAGAATAGGTGTACAAAAAGTAACAATATAGTTAAATAGTAACAATATAATTAAATGTAAATAATAACTACTTTATATAAAAATTCTAGGTCATTTTTATCAACATTATTTTTTATAAGTAATAGTAATAAAAGATACCAAAATAATACCTATATCTAATATAGTATATATCCACCTTGTACATTCTTAGAACATGCAAAAATACATTTTTTGCAGTTATAAAAGTTTTCTGAAAAAGTATTTTTCATAGTTAGGACCAATGTTTTTACGGGAGGGAATAGAAGTAAGTATTAGTTTTACTAACAGTACCAGTAGAAAATCTACATTTTTACTTTAGACGTTTTCGTTTCAGTTTGGTTAAGATTACGGTTGACAGACAAACAATGTCATTTGTCACCAATCCGGTTGACAAGTGAAGTTTAATGCATTGTTTAACTCAGTGGCGCAGCCACGGGGGGGTTTTGGGGTTAACCCCCCCCCCCCCCCCAAAGGCCTAAAGATTACCCTACCCATTTCCCAAATTAACGAAAATAAAGCAATATTTGTCAAAATTTTTTGTAAAACCACCCCCCCCCCCCCAGAGCGTATTCCTGGCTGCGCCACTGGTTTAACTGTTAACCGTAATTGTAACCCAAAGCCAAACGAAAACGCCTTTTAATGTCTCCTACAGTACATATTCATTGTTAAGAAAGTAATATGCTCAGTACCTAGAAGTACCTTATCGTCATATAACATGAAGAAATGCTTACATTTACTCATAAACACAAAAGAATTGTATTCAAATATACAGGGTGTTGGAAATTTAGCTCACTTTTCGCGCACCCTGTATGGGACATTTGTTTCATAGTTGAATACTTGAAAAATCACACGTAACTGCGTTATATACATACAATTTTTAAATACCTATTTATTAAAATACTAGGGTGTTATACAGGGTTGGTAGAAATGTACATTATTGTACATTGTCGCCCGTCTGAATGCAGATTTAACATATCGAAAAAATGTGAGCTGTAAAGTAGATAGTATCAACTCTTATTTTCACAATATCTAAAGCGCTGAGACTGGACGTTGGACCTCTATATTTTCCAGCACACCTCACATGTTCTAGTAGTACTTCTCGCTCACCGTCTTAAAAAATAAAACGTCGCGAACTATACGAATTTCTACTTAAAAAATAATTCACTTTTACCCTGTATAATGTTTTTGCTACCTTTTACTGGCCCAGAATATAAAAAGTATAAAATGTGGTCTAGTTGCTGAACGATTTTTGCTCAGTTTGGACCTCAAATGATTGTATTTTTTTGATTAAAAATATGTTTTGTATTTCTTCTGAAGAAATATCTAAAATCCACCGATTTTAGCTTTATGCTCGACAAGAGTAAGACTTAAAAGTAACAGAAAATAACTAAAAACGGCCCCTATTCTATAGGATATGAAGATTTTCACAATTTTTGAATTTCGAATCTTCCTTTCCGAAGAGCCAGGTGAACATCTGCCGCGCTTTCATACTCGCCTTTATCACTCCCCTGCTTTTATACCTAAAAAGGAAACACACACATATACAGTATGATTAAAAATTTTTAATAAAACCTATATTATATCTTCAAGCACACAAGCAGAAAAGTTGTAATTATAAACGTCCACATCTGCAACTACTCAAGCGGTTGCCCTCTCCCTTCCTTTCTACGACACTATGTATATAACAAGGTTCTTACCATTGCGGTTGATGACCACTGTCGTCGTAATTCAATACTTTCAGTCTAATTTGCGTGAGAATTCCTACTAAGAGTTCATCCACGTTGTGATTTATCCCTACTGAGATTTCTATGAACTTCGCTCGGAAGGTGCAGGCCAAGCACTTCCCATCTGAAAACAAAAATCGTTCAGGTTTAGGCAGACCGATGAGTATTAATTAAATTAGTGAAATCTTGCTCTATTCCGCCACAGCGTGTTTGTAACGTTAATTTACGCATTGATAATGATTTTTTAACAATCGCTTATTCGTATCAAGACATTTATTTCCATTGAATGGTGACGGAATTTAGAGTGGAAGTGGCAACATCGAATTTTTTCCGCAGCACAGTCCGTTAAACAGTTGTTAGGACTTACTACGTGTCATAGTGTGGATCTAGCTATTTCTTTCTTTGACTCCCTGTCTCGTTTTGCTTAAGTACCTTCTTAATTCCGGCATTAAAATGCATCCCTAGACGTTGCAAGTTGAGCCCTTTCATTCGAGAATCTAAACAAAGAACGCGATGGTTTATTTTTAGGCATTTCAAGTTAAATCCCGTATACAGACAAGATAGCCGAATTTATTTGAAAAGAGCCGGAGTTATAAATAGAAAAAAAGGAGAAATGGTTATTAAGGAGAGTGCGGATTAGCTGCTATGAGCTTGCATAATTCGTAATGGAGAATATGGAAGGATAGTTTTAGCGATAATAAAACCGAAAGGAATAAGAACTTAATCTCAATTGCGTTAGAGAGCGATTTTCGAGCGTAGTCAATCGCCGATAACAAACATATAGAGCTGCAACCGTTGCCTCATGTCTCACTGACTAGTTACCACATATATAAAAATGTCCCAATAGGTAGAGTTCAATTTTCAATTTATGATAAAACTCAGCGTCTCGATATTTGACAATCACAGATGACATCAACAGCTGCTATTGGTTCCTTCGAAAAATTCCTAGATCAGTAGTGGGTTGGTAGTGGGCCGTATCAGGCTGACGCGACAGGTCGTGTCGTTTGATTTTGGTGTTTTGTGTTTGTGAAGTTGGTGTTTCTGTGGGTGTTTTTTGTATAGTTTGTGTTTTAAACATTTTAATTTTGGACTTTATAGATTTCAGAGACTAGATTTCTAAGTGTTTATTATTTAAGTTGAACGGTAAGTACAAGTCCGGTCAACTTTCTCGAGATTTATTTCGATCGCGTGAAATATATTATACGAAAAGTTAATGAATTGTCTTAGAAATATACATACTGACGTAGAATTAGATTTTGATACCGTCTGAGTGGGACAGTGACTGGTTGGATCGGTATTACCGGTTTTTTCGGTCGGTGTCGGTCTGGATTTTGAAAAATTTTTTTTCTTTAAGATGCATCTTACAATAGTAAAAAGTTATAGTAGGCATATAGTAGGTATATATAAAATTTCCACTGAACAAGATAATAGGCTTATATGAACGCTAAATGGGATAATATAAAAAAATCACTAAAAAATACGTCAACTTTACAACAGTGTAACTATTTCGTTGGTGGAGATATCGATATGAATTTCAGATATGTTATAGAACGTACCTTTCTTTATAGATTACCGCCTGATTTGAAGGGTGATAAGTCTCGTTTAATTTTTTGTGAATTTTTTCCCGAACGCTTGCACGCGGACATTTAGCGATAGCTAAAAATCGAAGAAAACCCATATTTTCCGGACAGATATGGAAAAACTGATAGATTTTTCGTGTTCTGCATGGTCGAATTAGTGTACAAAAAGATTTTTGTCGAAATCTGAGACATGAAAAATTTTCCGATTTTTATAAGGGGTAGGTATTAACTTTTTACCGAAAAATGGCGATTTTCGAGATTTATTTTGACTGTGTGAAATATGTACGAAAAGTTAATAAATTGTTCTGAAAATATACGTACTGACGTAAAATTCTATGTAGAATTCAATTTTGATATCGTCTGAGTGGGACAATGACTGGTTGGATCGGTATTACCGGATTTTTCGGTCGGTGTCGGTCTGGATTTTGAAAAATATTTTTTTCTTTAATATGGATCTTACAATAGTAAAAAATTATAGTAGGGATATAGAAAGTATTTATAGAACTCCCACTGACCAAGATAATAAGCTAATATGAACGCTAAATGGGATAATATGAAAAAATCACTAAAAAATACATCAACTTTACGACAGTGTAACTGTTTCGTTGGTGAAGATATCGATATGAATTTCGGATATGTTATAGAACGTACTTTTCTTTATAGATTACCGCCTGATTTGAAGGGTGATAAGTCTCGATTAATTTTTTGTGAATTTTTTCCCGAACGCTTGCACGCGGACATTTAGCGATAGCTAAAAATCGAAGAAAAACCATATTTCCCGAATAGATTTTTTCGTGTTCTACATCTGGTGGGTACGCTTACCTTGCGTCGATACAGCCCTACTTCGAGCCAAGTCAATTTTATTTGCTACTAAGATCGCAGGTCTGGCCCTCAAAAGGTCCAAGTCCTGTAGTCGGTTCAGTTCAGCCTCGGCCTTTAGGAAACTGGCCTTATCTATTACGGAATACAGTACTACAAATGCGTCTGGTGGGTTAGTTCTGTCCATATCCTGCAAAGAATAAAAGTTTCGTTAATATTGCTAATAAGAAATTGGCAAATTAACAAACAACCGCGGAGACAGAAAACTCTAATTAAAAAAAAAAGGCTGCTCAAGTGCTGAACTTACACAAGCTTCTTGGTTTTACAAAATACACCCGGCATATTGAACAAATCTTATTAGACAGGTTACATTTAATTTGTAAATTAAGCTATCGCGTTCGCTCCAGCATCAAGCACAGTTTTCTGTGTATTCTGAATCTTAAATTGGGCTTAGTGAAACACAAATCTTCACTTGACAGATAGGTCGATTAAGTCGGATCTACAGAGAATGCCTGGTTTGTTCAGGAATACAAATTGGTATTATTACACCTGGCGAAACAGGAGTTTTCGTAGGATATCCTTTGTTGTCCGTAATAACGATAAATAACCGAAAAGGAACAATGATTTCTTATGCCGAGCACGTACACTAAGTGAAATAAATGCTGCGAAATTTTTTTTCTGTAAATAATGCTCGGAGCAATACGTTTTAGTTTTTTTATTATGGTTTTTTGACTGAAATTTATGAATCCCGAGCAAGTTACCTAGGAAACCTGACATCATTAAGAGTAAGAGAAAGTCATATTTATTGCGACATTTTTTTTAAATATGTCGAGCGAGTTCAAGCAAACACAAGGCAAGCAAAAAGTCGAAATTCAATCATAGATTGCTCCCTTCCTATAAAGAAACAAAATTTTAAAAATAGGGATATCACCTATTTCGACGAACTCTTTTCGATGGCGTATATGGAGTTTTGATTTGTATCCATTTTGAACCCCAAAAAAATTAAAAACCGAGAAAAACATATGCTGTGGCCGACCTAAAAGTCAAACAGAAGGTGATAAGGCTCTGAATGTTTTCTCCATCTTTCCACCAGAACACTGGGAAAAGAAAACAACGGTTCACACATGCCCGTAGACCGCCTGCTGAAAACCGAAAATCATATCCAGTTCCCCCAAAAGGTAAATGTTCGGACTGGTATAATAGATCGGAGAATAATTGGCTCCTTCTTCATGCAAAAAACATTAAATGGAGAAAGATATTTGGATCTTCTAAGAAATGAAACTGTCCCGACTCTTGCACAACTATTTCCAAATAATCGTAAGTGTTGTTACTTTATTTTACCTGTTGTATTGATTATTATTTGAATATGGTTTTTAGGCAATAATCAAGCACAAATTGAAATTTCTAGTTTTTCTCAAATTTTTCCAGTTTCCAGTGGTTTTAGGTATAAGTAAATGTATTGTAAAAAGAAACTATATGAAATTTTAAACATTTATACCTCGCCTGGTTAAAATTTAACTAAGCGGAAAGGTTTTAAATTAATAAATCCATATTAATTTAAATAATTACAATGCATGTTTGATCTTTTTCACCCTAATATTACCGCTCCTCTAACAAAAGGGCGAGCGATGAGCAACCCTTTTCGCCGCTCTCCAGCTGGGTCGTAATTAAAAAGAAATTTTAATAAAGGTTCCACTTGGAGGGTTTTCGAGTTTCGGGGAATTATTTCATAACTATTTTAAATGTTTAGACGTAATTTGGAGTGGAATTAGTAAATTTTAATATTTAAAGTTATTTTTAATAAGGTAATAACGACTCTATCTCATTTAAAACCACTAAGAATATTTGATTTCCCCCTATATTCCCAGTTCTCTCCCTATACGAGTTCATCTAGTCCATTTGCTGTACAATAATACTGTTATTTAATACGATTTCTTCAAAATATCTTTCGAAAATTTAAAATGGCCAGTCAGGTGTCCTTACTTAAGCTTATTTAACATTTGGATAGCATTGTTTCGTGCAAGGATGATGCAAAATAGGAGAGGCTAGGATGGTAATCATTGGAAACACCACTGTTCATTTCAAGTTAGACGCAAGGAAACAAGTAAACAGAGACCTAGTCTAAGTGAATAAGTCATTTTAGTTGAAGACAGTGAACATATAGAATAGAATCAAACCCAAACAAATTATTTGAAGTTTCCTAAGTGACAGAAAAGCCCTGATTTAAATAATAATCTGCTGAGGATGCCACGTCATCATATTGGCAATATATTCGTCTTCTGTTATTTTTGCGTTTTTTGCAACAAAAACAGCGCTCTTAGCGTTTTATATCTGTTTTATTAAAAACGATCAAACGGCTCAGCATGTTTTCCTCAAAATACGTAATTGTTATTGCCTTGGAGGCCTCTTAAAGCAAATATAAATCTTTCCCATTCAAAGAAACGCTGAACGTGTTCAAACCATCAGAAACAGTAAAATAAAAAACACAAGAAACATTTTTTGGCAGTTACTAAATTGGGACAGACGTTATATTTAACTCGACACCTTTTAATGAGAGCTTGTTATAAATAGGAACGAATTTTTGCGTTTTTCATTTCGGTTGTTTTACGAGTTTTACAACTCTTACACCTACGAAAATTAATTGCCACAGAGGCTAGATCTTCCGGAAACAAGCCTTGAAAAGAAGAGTATATCTGTTGTCTCGCTATAAGATTAGTGCCCAGCCAGATACCCCGATCTAACCGCACTAGATTTTGCGTGAAGCTACCTTTAATAACCCGAGTTTACTTTTAAGTCAATACCTACTCATTATGATGCCAGAACTCCTTATAGCAGCACGCTCTCAATACGCTTCAATCCATAACTTTGCAGCGGTTAGAAACTTTACCTCCACGCAAGTATAGAAGTTTAACTTAATCTCAAGTTAAATTGCTAAATATGACAATTAATTGGCAGCCCTTTTGGCTTGGCTTGTACGTTTAAATTAGAATGCTTTAGATGGAAATTGTCTATATTATTAACGGGAGATCAATTTGCATGATATTAAGAAGAACAAGGCAACTTAGCAACATTGTAGTTTTTAAATTGTGATAAAATCGAAAAAGAGAGGCTATTCTTGAACTGAGATTAAACAACTGGAAGTTAGAAGGCAATTTGTTTCATAATCTATGTACGAATGAGTGGGAGACGTGCAGGGAATTGTCGTTTTGAACTATGGGGAGTAGTACTTAAAAAGAGACCTCAATGCTTCTACGTGCGACTCTGCAGCTACCTCTGCCTGAGATACTCGTACTAAATATCTAATGTTAACGATATTAGCATAACTTTTCTTGTATAAATACCACATCAAACGAAACAGCAGAAATAAATCGATCTTACGAACGTAAAGTTTGATTTATAAGTCTCCTCTCGAGTCCCGGTTAAAATTAGCAAAAGATGTTCTTGCATTTCGTCGGAAATATATTTAGAATAAATGCATTTTATGTGTTCGTAGAAGTAGAGGAGTCAACGCACTAGGGTTACGACGAGTGCATCGTTGCATAAATGAGCGCTTTTTATTTTTTTAAAAGTCTATTTCGAAATGTTGGCACTATTTTCGGTTCGATGACGTCAAGTTCGTTCGGGACGTAACTGTTTTGAATACTCCCAGGTACACGCAATCGTTATTGATACTGGGATTACTGGCATAGTCGCAGTGTGATATTAATAAAATAAATGCCTGGTCTACAGGATAATAAACGTCTGACAGCAGTTGTTTTGCTGTTAAAGTCAACCCAAACTATTCCACGAATGGATATCGGCTGTTTTTAGTTTATAAAACTTCCAAAGTCATTAAAACTTGAAAGCCAGACATCTGACTAACATCAATTCAACACTGGAGTTTCTAAAGCGATTTTTAAATTTTATTTTTTTGCGAAAATTCGACATTCAGGTCAAGATATCCAGATGTTTATTAGTTTTGGTTGAAAACACGCTGTTAAAAACGAGTCGGCAAATTCAGCTTTGATATTTTTGCGGTTTTAAAACCAATTTTATATGCGTCGAGATGTTTTAAAGGGTTTTAAATGATCCAGTCAAAAATAGCTTCTAATAACCTCTTAATAAGATAGAGATCAAGATCGCAACAGTTAATTCAACGACGTGGATGGTGGTGCGTTAGAAGAAGAGGAAATATCTAAGCCCTACTGCTGCATTACTAGAAGTTATTGTTTGGAAGATCTCAGCCTCCGACAGTAGGAAAAAGAGCAGAGATGGCCTGACTGGCTACTTGCTTTCTTACAGGACATATTGGATGTCGATACCTTAATAAGTAGATAGGCCTAACGTAACCATGGTCTTTTATTTTCCGCCATTTCTCGATTTTTCTCTGTTCCCAGTTTCTAAAAAAAGCATTGGCACCCTGATCCCCCATGGTGTCGCTGTATATAAAAGCAACAGTTAGAGTCAGGTAACTAAATTGGCCCTTTCAAAGCGTATTTCTCTTGAAAATTTCGCACTGACCGAGACATCGCTGTCGAAAAGTAAAACGCCGAACGGAAACAGCTTTTCTGACCTTTGTGAAAACGTCTCTTGTCCTCAGAACGGAAAATCAACGAAAAATTTAACAAGACGGGCGAGATTATATAGAAAATTCTCTTTTAAAAGTGAACTGTCGAGAGATGAACGTTATAAAACGAGCGGGAGGATAAAAAATACCAAAAAAAAGTCTTGATGGGAAAAGTTAGAGTCTGGAAATACAACTTTATCAACTTAATGGCGCCATTTAAACTTTTATGCAAATAATTACCCTCAAGTTTTGAAATATGTTGTTTATTTACCTTTAAGATAGAGATTCTTTAGCATGGGGAGGCGCTATTTGAGTGTAATAATCATTTCTCGCATAGAGTAAGACGAAATTAATATTTCTTACCTTTGAATTGGCAATGTTTTCGAAGGTAAGCTCTGATTCTTCACCGTTGAGCATAATTGAAACTGTCTGGCTCTGGATTAACATATCTGGAACAATATTACAACCAGATAATAATCAACCTGATTAAAAAAATTTAGAGTTTATATTAAAAAATAATTGAGGCTAAAAATAAATGGTTCTCGAGGGCTAAAACATTCTTTTATAAGCTCCATGCTGTCATTGGAGACATTTTCAAGACAATTTTTGATTTTTTATCATCAATAAACTGCCCTTATTAACACCACATAAAGAAACTTTAAACGTCGTTCATAAAAGCTGCACAGATGCTTTTAAGTGTACTTATTTGCGTTTTGAGGTGGTTAAACCCCAGCTGTAAGCGGTATTTGGCACGAATTCCGACAAAACTTTAGCTGTTGAAATACGTTTAGTCCTCAAACTTTTGAATTATATAGGAGACGGAATAAGTGGAAATAGGGAGAGAAGTTGTTGCTTTGATACGTACTCCACTACAAAATGAGGATAAATGGGAAGGGATGATATGCTGGAGATATCTGCAGAGACTTAGGGGAAAAGCTATTATTCTTTTCGAAAAACATCGTTTTTTAAAGAATATTTTCGTTAAAAAATGAGGATAAATGCCAAGCTATATAAGATAATTCTTTTCGAAGAACATTGTTTTTTAAACGATATTTTCGTCAATAACTTATGTTTGATAGGGGAAAATATTTACATCAAAAGATGCTTTTTTTTAATGCAGCATAGAAGTTATTGTGGTCCTAGAAAGTTATGGAAGTAGTTATGGTCTTCCGGCCAATAACATGAGGTTTGTTCAGGTGAATTCAGGTTTCGTCATGACCCTTTCCGGTCTTTTTTATTTATTCAGTTTTAAACGAACTGCTTTTCTTTAAAAAATAAGCTCCGTAATAAAAACATACGTTTATTTACGATCGTAGAATACAGAAAATGAATAATAATCATCCATAAAATGAAGTATGTAAATAAAAGATACTCGTAGGAGTTGTAATGAGAAAACAGCCCTATATTTTTATTGGAACACTTCCAAAATAAAAACACCGAGCTACGATTTCGGTTAATCGACGATCAATTTTCTTACGCATAGCAAAACATTGTATACTGTTCACTATCCAGATTTATACCTAATTGAACATAATTAGATGCCTTATTCTTTATTTAGAAGTTAATAGGGACTGTCGAACCACAACGGGATGCGTTATTATGCAGAAAAAAACGCTGTTGTGGTTTATCATTGTCAGTAAAGTTTAAAATTCTGAAATCTCCAGGAAAACACAAACTCATCCACGACAGATCCACAGTTGATCTTCTTACTTTTGTCACAAAACTGGAACAAGTCTACCGAATTTCATGGCGGATTCCAGATTGTTGCCCTTGGCCTATTCAAGCCCTTTTACCTAGTATGGCGTGCTGCCTAAACCAACGCAAGGTAAAAAAACCTTCTTATTTGTTGAAAATTTACATAACCAGAGAGGTAAAACTATGCCTCGTTAGTAAAAAAGGGTTTTTCCAAATACGCTTTCATTATTATGCACTAAATTAACCACTATGACAATTGCATTCGCTGCGGCTTGTCGTTTGGTAACAATTCTTGGACTGAGCTTAGAAGATAAGAGTTCATATGCAGGTCACATTTCAGGATTGTATCGCAGGGTCCGTAGGATACATTTTTTGCTAGCTTCAACGCCGAATAGGGGTTTGTGGGTGTTCATTAACAATTTACCTCAATTCTTTTACTTTTTGCAGTGCGGACGTTGGGTGCCTTTCGTTCTATTCACACTCCCTGTTTCGCCAAACAAAGCCACAGATCTAGTCAAAACTTGGCGAAACTGGTCGAAATCCATGATATGTGTGGAAATTCTATATTAATGACCTACCCTCTTCAACTACCAATCCCATCCACTATTATGCTGACGATAGTACTCTTCATTCCAACATTTATTTTTGCAGATAAGTCTGGAATCAAGAGCTATCTAATAGATGCAGATCTATGCATGCTTTCGCTGCATACAAATCTGAACAAACCCCCTCCGTTTGATTCGCACTGATCTGACGGTCACAAAGCACAAGAACTGTAAATTTTTAAAACCCCAAACTACTATTTTTGTTCATCCGAAAACCCCTTGAAGCAAATTAAGTAAAGAGAGTTAAATACAATATACAAAGGAAAAAATACCAAAATATTAACAACAGTACATAGAAAAATTAGTAATTTCGATGTACTCAAATATTGACTAGAATTTTCATTTTTATCTTTACGAGACTGATGCTCTAATATCTCGTTATATTGATTTCAAACATTTATTGGCGTATATACAGTGTACACACACTGTTTATAGATAATATATTTATTTAAGCCTGCTGGAAATATGAAAATGTTATCAAGCAAAACAAAATATTAAAATGTCGGTGAAAACCAAACATTTTCAGTTTGTTTTGGCATCAGTTTATTCTACCGTTTTCATTAAAAGTCGGCTAGAATGGGATGTTCGATTCTATTGACTTTAAGGGGGAAATTATTGACGTTTAGAATATTTGATTAGGAAAGGGTAATGTCCGACGTTGAGGGAGCATAATGCATTTTGAACAGAAATTAGAAATTTTGGAGATAATAACTAATTCTAGTTAAAAATTTGGCATTCAATTGAAAACAGCACCCAATAAAATATTTCTAGGGCATGTCTAGGGGATTTTAACAGCAGTCTTTAACCATAAAAAAAATTGGAGGCGATAATTAACCCCTAAAATATTTAATGATGCATAAGAAGACCTCCGTATATCGACTTCTACACATTAAAACCCAAGCTACAGAAATCTGATTCAGTTACAACTTCGTTAAAGGCCTTTGTTACATTGAACGTGCCTAAAATACATTTCCTTTTAACGTACACGCGAATATTTCTATTTTATAGCTTGCACGGCTGCAGGAGCATTGTTTCTCGCTGCTGAAAAGACGGGCGGAGCTTCCTGCAGTCCGTATGGAATTTATACGTACATTGTGGTAGATTTGTTACTATAGTAGAAGGCAGGATAGCATATATTGGCTAGCGTGAGCATAAAATAATCAACTAAAACAGTCAGAATTGCTTAAAATGACACAAAAAAGAGACTCTGGTTTGGTGGGCACTGGATAAATTAATAAAACTTCCCAAGTATTTTCCCGAAATAAATATTAGCAAACTATATCGTTGCTTAATTTTAAACCGTTCCATAATTTTGGCACAAATAAGCTGTAAAGATTTGGTAAATGACCTGTGGAACGGTAATAGACCATCATTCATATTCGACTTCCCCAAATATTAGCGAAATTGCAATTCCAGAGTTAAAATTAGAATGTCTGCTTTAAGAATGCTATACAACAAAAGCGAAATTATCGATATTTGCGAATTTTAAATAAGCTTTTTGATGAATCATATTTTTAAAACACCGTTATGAAAAATAATTCTTAGTAAAAACTGAAAAAAACATACCTGCAATAAAGCATAAAACAAACAAACACAAAACCCACTTAATAAAATGAAAATTTCGTCTCGCAGCACTTGAATACGAAATTATCTACAAAACTAATAAACCTGAACGGCCATGGATACGACTTTGTATATTTTTAATTGATAAAACCGACTGGTACTGACGTCAATGCCTCCGAAATACAAGGAAATTGGTATTTAGTCGATTTTATGGCAAATTGTAGACTTTACACTCGGTACGATGAGTGTAAGTAACGCAGAAAAGCAATATTTATTTATTTGGAGATTACTGTACATGTGGTCTTGGTTTAGCAGGAAAAAATAAGTCAGAAATTAAAAAGATTGGCGCTAGATTTTGTCAATATGTTCTTAAAAGCCTCCTGTAACTTACAGGACAGTACAGTTTACAGGGTGGCCCACCGAAAACTTTACACCCAGGTTTTCTATTAAATAAATAAATCACAAAACGTTCGGAAATGTATCCTTTAGTTTTCAGTGGGACATATTTTGTTGAAAACTAAAGTGTGGATCGGAGCGGTTTTTGATTCATTTATTAAAAAAAAATAAACCGGGGTGGAAGGTTTGCGGTGGGCCACTCTATATAACATAATCCACATAAACTGATTTAAAATAATTAATTTATAAATATTTTAAACAAACAAATATTATCAGAGACAAATCACACAGTCTACATTGCAGAATTTTCCGAACGTATGCACACGGAAAATTTGCCATGCAGAAACTTCGATAAACCGGATGAAAATAGCTGGAAAATATGAAACCAAACGCGAGCCTGAGAATACGATAAAAGAGGATTTTTATGGCTAAATAAAAATATTTTTAGTGAATTTGGGCTGAGATTGACAAGAAAATACTCTTATGGAATCGTTCAGATCTTCTGTCTGTGTGTCACGCACCTAATATTTACGTAATTAGGGACACACGCTTTGTCAACCCATTGAGTTCTTCTACAATTTACTGCTTAGTACTAGTCCTTCAATCTGGGTGATTGTTTATCAAAGCTTTGCCTTATTAATGATCTTACCTTTAGTAATAAAAAATAGTTCTCCAGTGTCAAATGCAGGCATTTTTTCCGGGGGGGGGGCATTCTTATTTTGGGGAAAATAAAATTTATCTTTAGGTAAACTATGCTTTAAGCAAATTAGTTTCTATATTTTACAGACATCCCCCGAAAGGGGGGATACCCCTTGAATTCACCCCTGGTTCTAAGAATTGCGCTGTTATTAATTTTTGCAGCTACTCTAGAGAAGATAATTATTATCAAAAACCACAGGAATTGTTCAGGCAATTTATGACAGAACAATCAATATAATTACGCAGCAGGGGAACATGTAATAAAAGAATATACAACATAGGCGAATGCTTCAAATTTCGTTCTTTTTTTGAAACAATATAGATGATATTTTAGCAAATTAGTCATTAAAGTATTGTTTTGACATAATAAATAGCTTAAATTATAATGCAATCTACATAAAAAGAAAGATAACGTTGCAGATCATTGTCATATTAACGGTAAATATAGAGCTGGCCCCCCTATATCTACCGATCATATGACAATGATCTTTAACCTTATCTTGAAGATCTTAAATTGGTTTTCAGTTGAAGAAGTATACCCGCTTATGGCAATCAACCAAACCAATTCGTGGAGACTTATTAACGGCCAACAAAAAGGGAATGCATTTGGTAATAACAAATTAATTCCTTTGTTCTAAAACGGCGAATATACAAAAAACATTGACAATTTTAGCCAGTTTTGAATAATTGTTTTACTGAAATTGCTTCACTGCAGATTTATTAGTTCAGTCATCTGGGAATGCTGTTTCCGATTATATTAAATTTTATTTGAAAATATTTGTAGTTATTTTCTTTTGTGGATAATGTGCACATTTATTTTTTATTGAAATTAAAAAGCATTGTCGCTATTTTATAGAAAAAAAAATGCTCACAAAAATGCTTCTATGACAGTTCATCACAACTCTAAATCTTGCCCTGTTAGACGGTTAAGAAACTAAACACAGCCTTTGTGACTCTGTCACAACATCTTAATCCAATGATAAAGCAGCTCTTGAAATAACAATGCAAGGTGTTGGAAATACGTTTTGTTTTGAATTGAGATGATTTTATATAAGTCTCGGGAAATCATATAAAAGAATCTGGTTCAACTAGAACACGACTGTGCATTGTGAATTTAATTTAAACGTTGTTCTGTTTTTCTTTCTAATTTAATAAAAACCAGCTCAGGTGTCTAGGTCTCCCAGCAATCGAGGATTTTAATAGCACTTAAAAGAAGCTGGTTTCTATCTAGCAAAAAAGGCTCTTTTTAAACCAGTTGCGCACGTGAGTAATACCTATTACGTTTTCATTATTTATCCACGGGAAAAATGCAAGTGCATAGTATAAATAAAATTATATTTATAACAGATTCTGGCAACTTCTCAACACATAACTTTGCAACAAATAAAAATCAATCAAAAACAAACTTGTACAGAGTGTTAAGTAATTGCAAATAAATATTGAACGCCGTGATTATTATTGGAGATCTATTACAGTGGTATACCGAGCCGAATTAGATAATATATATACATATATATATATATATATATATATATATATATATATATATATATATATATATACATACAACTAATCTTTAGGTTGTGAATACGTTTCTTGTGGAATAACTTATTTTTCTGCATATTATTTGGACTTTTGCTCTTCTTTCTCGGTAACCGTCAAATCAAAGCCCCGAATAAAAGGAAACCAGCTTTAAATAATGAACGCAAAATATCCCTAGAGAAATGTTTTAAGTGCATGCTTTATTCTGTATCGGAAATTTTTGATTAGGACAAAGGAAACCGGAGAGATACATTTCCCGGATCAAATGAAAGATCGTTTCCCGGATCCAACAATTTATACACCGTAACGTTGATATATCGACAGATTAAATAGTTTGAATAGTTTGAACGTGGATAAATCAGTCTTTTAAAATGCGTTCACTTAGTGACTAGTGACCGTGATGGCGGAAAGACATGAAAATATATACGCTACAAAGGTGACTAGATACGAAATGTGAATTACAATTATTGCTTTTCAGAATACACTATGTAGGCTGGATGATATTATTAGGACTACAAAGGATTATAATCCTCCGTTTGGCTTTTGAACCGGGAGTAAGGGAAGTACTAAATTACAGGAATTAAATTTGTGCTGTTTGAAGTAGTTGAAGCAAATTATTCCGTTTGGATTATCGAGGGTAAGAATGACGACTTGAAATACACGAAATAGAAGGGATTTGTATAATATGAAATGTGTACTGTTGTCAAAGGTTTGGATCTGCGGTAATAGGGCTTAGGGCTAAAGTTAAGGTTGGGTTTTTATAAAAGTGTGCCTGTAGAAGAGAGACAGATCATTCTTGACATTTCCTTGCAGATATATATGCCTACTGAGAAAAAGCAACAATAATCTAAACGCAACTACCTACTGATGGCCAGAAAAATGATACCGTTGAAAATAAAGCCAATTTTATTACACTATAACTTCCCCCTGGTAAATTTTATGGCAGTAACTTACCCTATTAATCCTAAGAGTAATAGGAACTAAAATACACGCAATCTAGATTAAAATAATACTCTTATTTACTAAATGCAAATTTAATGCTAAATTTACTTCCTCATATTATGTTAAATCTACCTGTAATCCGTAGAGGATTGTGTGTGAGCTTACGAACTTGTAGAATATTAAAATGTTCTTATTATTTCTCATTATCAAATGGAAATACCGTAGACTATGTAATGAACAACAGATATGTACATTTATTTATATCTGTTTTACCGTCGAAAATAACGTCCTCAAAGTATGACGTAGGATCAATCACGGATGTCTTGAATTATTACTCTTAAAAGGTAACGCTCACTTTCTGTAAATGCAGAGGCTTCTCTAGAAATAAATGTGAATTTTCAGAACTCCACATGCCTTGTCACTCGTCAGAAAAAAAAAGGTTTGTTTCAAATACGTTTTCATTATTATGCAAATTACCCATAAACCACTCTGAAAATGGCATTCGCTGTGGCTTCTCGTTTGGTAACAATTCCTGGACTGAGCTTAGACGATAAGCATGCATATGAAGGTCACATTTCAGGATTGTACTGCATCTTCCGTAGGATACATTTACTTGCCGGCTTAAACGCCGAATAGGGATTTGCGGTTGTTCATTAACAACTTGCATCAATTCTTCTACTTTTCGTGCAGTGCGAACTTTGGGTCTCCCTCTGCCTTTCTTTCTATTCACACTAGATCTCGAAACAAAAACTGGCATTTTTGCGACATTTTGACACTGCATGTTTTAATACATTTCTCCGTATAAAACTGATTTTGAAATGCATTTGCAGGGTCTCAGAAAAATCAATAAAATTGGTACTTATTGCGTAAATTGTCCAATGAAATGTACCGGAATTAAAAATATAAAGTCCATTTAACCGATTCCATCTAAATCCCAAGTCGAATTCCGTCCAGGATCTTTCCAATATCGCAACAACAACAACAGTCATTTTCGGGTAATTTTTACAGGTCATATTTTAATTTCGATGTAAAGAAAGCCCGCTTCAATTGTTGTTCCAAGGCAGACATTTAAAAAAATATGCACTTTTTAAAAATGCAAAAAAACCTATTTATTTATAACTTTAACGAAGAAATATGCAATTTTAATTTATTAGGAGTGTTCTCAAATGATGAGGGAAGGAAATAAACCAAAAAAGAACTGTTAAATAAGAGAAATAATATAGAATAGTGCCGTTTAAAGATTTTGGTGGAAAAAAATAGAAAAAATGAGTTTTTACCTCCTAAATCCGGTTCTGGATCACCCATCCGGGGTTCATTTTAAAGCCTGATTATATCCCCAAGGGATAGTGTTGAAAAAGTTGGAAAAAATCGGATAGGAAAAGATACAGAGTGAGTCGAATGTAGAAATGTCATGAAAAAAAAAATTAAAAAATCGAAATTTAATCATCAATTGCTCCCTTCCTATAAAGAATGAATAAACAAAAAAATATGGAAATCACGCATTTCGACGATCTCTTTCCGAACAGATATATGGAATTTGATTTGGATCCATTTTAACCCCGAAAAAAATTAAAAACCATAATAATAAATTACTAAAGTAACACTGGTCACTGGTCATTCCAACACTTGTTATAAACAAGTGGTTTTATCTGCTCCTTGTTGTATAATCTAAGGTAAATACCTTGTTATGGTAGTAGAATTAAAGGCCAACGTACGGTCCGTAAATAAATCAATCACTTTTCACAGGCTGATCGAATTTTGAACCCCAAGCTATTAAATAAATTACAACTGAATAGATTAAATAATAATAAAATAATAACAGATATTTTTCGTTTTGTTTTTCGATGTCCTGCTGAATTATTTATAAGTTTCATTCTATATCTTTACAAGTAGTACATGACATCTTTTTGTTCGTACTTGTTTTGATATGATACGCAGTTTATTATTTATTCACGGAGATTGTTGTGAAAGAAATGTTTAAAACTGACGTGTGTGCTAAAAGGGAGAGGCAAAGTTAGCAATGGAGATCAATTAACTGTACCACCAAATCTAAAGCAAATTCACCCTGTATACTACCTATCTCCATGCATAGTTTCATTTCGATCCATCACTCCATTAAGACGTGATCGTCAATATAGCTTTAGAAGCTCATCTTCAGGAAAAACCATTTAATTTTTTCTGATAACCCATTTGATCAAACTAAAATAACTTACCTTTCTGTCTTTCGTAAGCATTTATACACTCAGAAGTCATGAACTGGCTAATAAGGGCGGTTTTCCCCACTCCTTGAGAACCTACTAACGCGACCGAGTAGCTGGCCACTTCGTGTGGCAGATCGTCGAAAACAGGGGAGGGGGTTTGCATGCCCCCCATCGAGGGGGGACAGAGGGAATTGCTTCGTGATCTTCGCCTACGGAAGGAATCTCCTCTGTTGACAATACCTGAAATAGAAAAAAATAATATAGAAGTGATATACAGAGTGTGCAGGAATGGATGTCCCTTTAATAGCTAGGGCTGGGCCTTGCTAAATCAGCGATAGGGGTGTGTTTCTACCCCTAGGGGTAAAATTTTAACACGAAAAAGGTAATCTTATGTATAAGAATAAACTAAAATTGACATGTTTTGGCGTTGTCCTTAAAATTTTTTAAAATAAAAAAGTTAATTTTTAGGGGCTGCTTTCACCCCCTTAGAGGGCGAGTTCTGCAAAATCCTTTGTTAATGGACACTTTGTATTAATGTCGAATTTTATTTTATAAAGCATGAGCGTGTCATTCACAAAGCGAGCTTCTAGCATTATTGTAATTATGTTTGTTCTTTATAGAGTGTGTTAATATCTGTAAAGCTAGCGCTAGAATAAAGCAGAACTTACTACGAATATTATAATATTATCATAAGGAGACAGATTTCTAAAATTTTACGTCAGATCGTCTATGATCTGTACAGTTGGCAATTCAAAACATCTATTTATCTATTGAGAACGAACAGTAAATATTCATGTTCGTCTGCTAGTCACTGTATAACCTAAGGCAATCCATTTCGCGATGCCTGTCATATACAATCGGAAACGTTATTTCTGTTTAATATCAGGTCTTCAAACTTGCATTGAAAAACACGGAAATGAGTAAGACAAGACGACTAGGAAAAAATCTATAGCGGACGTAGTCAGAACCAAAATTTTTTGCAGTTAATTTATCGAAAACTAAGTCAAGCAAACAAAAATGGGAAGCTAAATTTACTGGAATATCAGCTAATGAAACACAGACAAAATTTATAGGCCTTAATCGTTAACAGGTTTTCTGTGTAAACTATACTGTTTTTACTTAAAAATTAATTTTAAGCGTTTCAGGTACAGTTTACCAATTTAAAACCCTTTTCCCATTTTTTTAAATCGAAACTCACAAGCCCTCGGCAAATAAATCGAACGTGCTTATATAAATATGCTGAACAATTTTTCGCTTCATGCATGTAAGTGAAAAAGAGCCCTCAACCCTTTTCGAGATAAAATTCAATCTTTTTAAAATAAATTTAACAACGACGGGATAATGGGTCGGAGAAAAATTGAGACGAGAAAGACGAGGAAAATTTTTTTCATATTCCTGTTGCATTTTATGTGTTTTCTTTGTAGTTAAAGTATTTTTCAGGATATTTTATTAACTGCAATAAAACTACCTAAAGCTATATATCCTGAAAAATACTTTATCTGAGTTTTTTAAAATTTACTGTTGTACAGGTGCAAGTATTGCCAACAACCACTAGGATAACAATAGAGAAAGGTTTTTTTTAACGGAAATATCATTATAAACAATTTTAATTCGAATGAATGAAGCAAACAGAGAAATTAGAGGACAACCTGAAGGCATCAATGCAGACAAAGTACAATTTTATCTATTTTATTTAATGCAGCACGCCTCTAAAGAATAAAAAGAAAACGGAAAAGGATATATCGATATTTTTAGCTTTTCCTCTACCCTTTAGCAATTTTAAGTTTTAATAAAAGTTAGGACTTGAAGGTAGTTGTCGCGAACAACAGTAAACTATAACGAGCTTTTTATTTTGTCTTTGGTTTTTATACCTTTTTGTTTCTTCTTTGCTCCAGAACACGACTAGACAAAGTAATACAATTCGGAACTAGTTTGCATTAAGGGGTTATATACAGTCAGGAGGCCTAAAAAAAGCGATTTTTCAAGAATTTTTCCTGAGAAGACTTTTAAATTTATGAGTGTAAAAATTTGCACACATATTATGGTAACTTCTAGCTGTATTTTAAGATTTTTGTATTTGTAAAAATAATAATTTTGAAAGCTGCTATAGCTGATCTCCAGAAGTTCCTCTCAAAAAAACCATCTTGCGGTGACAACGATATCTCTGGACTGGATCATCTAATATGAAAAAACCAAACGGATTTCGTTAAAGTAATGTATAAGCAAAATAAATTTTTTTGACAAAATGGCGGCTTCTAAAAAAAAAAAACGATTTTTGACCAAAATTTTGGCATTAAATTGTTTATATAAAAAAAATATTTATCGGTGAGAAAAAACCTTCGATTAATTACTAAAAAATATACTTAAGAAGCTTGTGTTAAAATTTGAGACTGATCGGTTCAGCCGTTTCCGAGAAATCTCCGTCGCCGACTTTAAAAACACAGTTTTGAAAAAAAAGCGTTTAAAGCTTCAAAAGCACTTTACATAGCGTACAATCGCTCTGACACGTCTTTACAAATATGCGTGTAACTTCGAAAATAATCGCCGGATTGCCTTGAAATTTTCTGTGTGTGTACTTGAATATATGTACATTACGAAAATGAAATTTAAAAAAATCGATTTTTTGAAAATTCTAACTGTATATAACCCCTTAAAGAATTGAGGATGTTACAGAGCTTATATAAAGAGATCTGCGTAGATTAGACAGAAAGCTACCGATCCAGATATATATTCCAATAGATCAGTGCCTTTATTACTCAATATTATTTGCTAACAACCTTCGTTTAGTATTAAATATAGATTTTGTACGTATAATTATTACTTAATTACAACTCTGTACATTCAACAATTCCACAAACCAATCCAATCAAAAAGGTGTCAGTTTTCGGGATTAATTACAAAATAAATAATGATAAACAAATCGTTAAGTTGTTCTGGATTATTAACGATGAAAAATGAAATGAAATAAATAACGAGGAATTAGAAATGGGAATAAACCAGGCAGAAGGTTTAATTTTCCATCATTTACTAAATTTTCCACCGCGCACACGCCTCAATTTGCTAGATAAGTAACTGTGTACATACTGCGTACAAATACAGCAGCCCCCGCATGTGTATTAACTATTAGAAAAGTTCAATAATGTTATATTTACCTGCTCTTGGTAATATTTAATGCATTTCTTGCAATTTTTTATACAAAGTTTGCTATAGGGAAAGAAGATCTAAACTGATCGGCTAAAGTGGGCTCAATACTTTTATAAAATAATATATACCTCAATAAATTAGAGCTAACTTTGAGGAACTGTCGTGTGCATTGAAACAAAATTGAATAGGGTCGAAAGTTGTCGAGGAAACTATGTTTGGAGGAAACCGATTTCAAAACTTTATTAATTTGACAAGTTTAGAGACCAAGTGATACTTCTAGTTATATGTATAATTGTGCACATATTGTACAGGAAATGGAAACCTTGGGTACGCAAACAATGTAGGAATCTACAAGCTTTCGCATGTAGGTCCGTTGTATGAGAACGGATCTGGTACTAAAATAAATTTAACTAAAAGTGTTACAAACTTCGGCAATAAAACCCAGGTTATTTAAACCAGCCTTGAAATTATAAAAAATGAGCTCCTTCAGCAACAATACCTCCCATTTATTGCGCACTTCGTTGCTGCAGCCCACTGCAAAGCTCTTTGCAATATTTCATACCATTTAACCGCCCCCGATTAATTTTTTTACAAATATAGCTCCTGCTGAACGTCAACAGCAGTCTGATATCGTTTTGCACTTGATTGGCTCTATAAAATTTCCTGTACGAGGAATAAAAGAAAAAAACAAGCAATATTAATTCTGTCATCATTGTACGGCACTTCCAGATAATTGAAAAGTATTTTTGTATATTCTCAGCAAATCTGTAGTTTCCCTACGGTAAATGCGAATTCTATTTAAACTAAAACTAATCAAAAACACTTCGATATAATTGTGATTATGTAGTTTTTCTTGTGAACAATCATGACACCATAAAATTTTCATTAATAGGTTCTACGGAATTCTAAATTTATTATTTTTCCTAGAGTACTAAAAGTATCCTAGATCAGTATCCACGCAAAATGATTTGGCAAGAGAACGGTCAATTTGTGCGTGTTGTAGCTTAACAATTTATCTTTCTTTTAATGATGCCACTAAATATCCCATAAATTCTCGAAAAAGTAAAGAAATACTCAATTATTAAAACTGAAAAAGTTTTTATTTTTCTTTTAATTGTTTCGTGGCCCTTTGGTACTTTCAATTAACAACCCCAAATGTTCACAGTTTTTTTCGTCTTAAATGAAAGAAAATATCTAAATGGTAAGGTTTTTTGGGAGCAGGATAATTGTCTACATCGGGACAACTTTTATAAAGTTTTTTTTATCTGAGACAAGTTTGGAGGGAAAGGGAAAATATCTGCAGACAATTTGTTCCATAATCTGGAGACTCTGGGTATAAATGAGCGAGATAAGTGGGATGTTCTAGCCTTTTATTGTACCTGGACAGTTAAGGGATGGTTGTTCAGTTTAATGCCTCCAGAACGCAGCCTTGCTCAGGTGCTTATACTCCCCAAATAACAAAAAATAGTCACCTTTCCTTGTAAAAATTAGAAAAAAAAACGAGACGGCCATGACAGTGGCCAAGGTGAAAAAATGTTATTTAAAAATGTTTTGGGAGCTGAGAATTTATTTGTTTTGATTGTTGAGCGTGAGTTTTGGATCGGCAGAAAGTTTGATATTGCCAAAATATTATTTAAAAATTACTTAACATTGTTACTTATTGTAAAACATTTTTTAATTCTGTTTGCTGTACTTGGTTCTATGGCAATTTTGAGTCTCTATGGTTATTTGCTTTGATAACACCTAATTTGTCGTTTCAAATGCAATTACATGTGATTATTAGCCAGCCCATGTATAATTTACTTATCAGGCACTATAATTAGTGTGGGTGGGATGTTCTTGCACTAACCCTATTTTAGTAATAATAAATATTCGCGATTGTGCAAACCTCTATCCACTATCCCGATGTTAAAAGAGAGGAGCTTTATTATCACTTAAAGCCTGCTTATTTATATCTATAAGAAAATCTGGAGAGGTCTGTATCTCAATTCGTTTTTGACCTACACATTTTTAAAGGTAAAAATTATTTTATTTGCTTTCTTATTGACGCGTTAAAATAGTTTACAAAAGAAATTCCAATGAATTCTTTTTTTCTACTATAATGTTAAAAAAAGTGTGCAAATAACTCATAAAATGAAGTATTTTAAATTGTATTTGTTTAATTGTATAAATATATTTCATTCTTTCTTAGGTTTTGCCTTAGCATTTGCATTCTTAAGGCGTTCGCTTTGTTTTTCAGTTATTTTTAATTAAAAATGATTCGTAACAAACAAGACAGAGTTGAAATAATTTTTTCTATGTACAGGGATATCCAAATAAAAGTGAACAGGCCTTATAAATTTTTTATTTTTAAAGATAAGAAAAAATGTTAAATAGTTTTGGGGATTTTTATGGATCATTCATATATCTTATCAGCAAAACAATAGAGCATCGAATAAAAAAATATATAGTACAAAACATCGATTTTCTCGCTTATTTTAAATTGGATGGTATTATTTTTATCATATTTTTGGATTCCAGGAGAAGTTCTAGACGTATTTTGTATAACATACCCTATGTGGTTTTTCAATCGTTTTTGAAATATTTCAAATTAAAAATTATTCCTCATAAATATACTTTAAACGCAACTTTCCAGGTTGCGAACGAAAGACCTGCTACCTTTTTAAAGGTTTTTCGTAGATAAGTCAAAATTACTGCCAAGGAGTTCATGGTGGTCATTTTGAACAACTTTTAAAGTAATAAAGAAATAAAAGTATTTAAACTTTTACTTTTTTCTTCACTTTTTTTAATTATAAAGGCCATTTAAAAACGAATTAAGATACGAACCTTGCCTTAAAATGTTTCTTTTTGGAGACCTTTAAAATGAGGTATCACACATGAATTCAAATTTTTTGACCTCAACTCCCTAGCGTTCCCCTCAAGGGGGTTAAAAAATTGAAATTACCAATAACCAATAAGATACACCTAAAATTCTGTGTGTCTCTATCTTTACTAATAACAAAAAATATTTGCCTATGCTAAGACTTTTCGGACAACCTGTATATAGACCGCTTTCTGGAGTGGTCTGTAATGGGAACCTATTATCGATCCCTTTATTATCCAATTTTAACTTTTAAAAGCATTTTATCCAGGTAGCTTATCCACTAATCGGGAACGACAAAAAGTATTATCGCCCTTCAGTAAAAAGTTAAGTTGATCCTAATAATAAATTATGTATATATCTATTATCTATCTATCTATATCTAATAGCATCAGATTTAAAGCTTACATAAGTTAAACCTAAGGATTTACGAAAAAGGTTGTCATTTAAAGAAATTAATTAATTTGTGTTGAATTGTTGCGCCAAAAAATATTTTTCTCCCATACTTTCCTTTATTTGCTCTAAATTTACATAACACCCGCTTCATTATAATAACAAATTCTGTATTCGTCAATAAATGTACATCTGCGAAGGGCTTCATATAATTCTACCCTTGTACATTTGTTACAATGTAAATTTTGTTTACCTGGCTTTAACGATTTCAAATTTGCAAATGTCATTTCATTAAATTGAAACGGGTTTTTTCAGTTTATTCTTTATTAAAGCTTGATAATCCTTTAAACCTTATTTCATAATGTTTTCCAAACATGGAATATGAATTTATAACAATTAGGAATCCTAAATGATAACACAGCCCTACAAGAAAAAAGTTTTTGATCCGGATTACTGACCATGGTATTCCTATGTATTTTTCGACGCTGAATCCGAAATCCGAGGTCAAAAAAATTCGTATACCCCTTAAATTTTCCTGCAGAGGCAAAAACATCCCTTCAATAAGGGTAAATTTATGAATATGTATCATTAAGGAATGAAGTATGAATGGGGACTCTTCATCTCTCGTACTTTTCTTTTTTAATGTTAAGGGCTTCAGCAAGGGGGGTAACAATTCTGATAAACTCCTGGCGAAGTCGGTTAAAAACTACTCTGAAGTCAGTAACATAATATAAAATATAACTGCTATCAAATTAATTTAACCTAGTGCATTAAGGCAAATGGCTGCTGACGTTACGTTTTAACTTCTGCTAGTTCATTATTAAATCTTGACTTCAACTTCAGCAAAACTACAGTAAAACTTGGAAACTTTCGCAAAGTCCAATTTGGTTCTAATGGCTAAAGCAAGTGCACGGCAAATATAATATGTTTACAGTTTGTCCCCGGATGGCGGTCCAGCTGATTCGTGGCTATATTTACCCGGCTGCGGAACGCCAAGAAGAGTAGTGACATTTATAACTTATCACTTTTAAGTTGAAGTTATTTTATTTTTCGATTTCATCCATTAAATTAATTTCTGCAGTTAGTGGCACTTTATGCAACACTGGGAGTTCGAAAAGTTAATAATAGCACTGAACTATGCACCTTGACAAAGCTAATATAGCAGGCGCCCATCGTACTTTATTAAATTGTGAACAAGAGAACGACGAGGAAAGGGGGTGTCTCATACATTTACAAATTATGAAGTTTCAGCTGATTCTAACCGACTTTAAAACAGGAGATTTTTAATTCGACCCGTATGCATGTTTTTCATACATAAAAGATAAAGTGCTTTCCTGTTCCAATGGCAGCAAATCTTTCTGGTCAGTTGCCAAAAACGTTAGTCACGACAGAAGCACTTTTCCTCCCTTGACCTCTGACAACAAAGTTATGTCCATCTCTAAAGGAAAAGCTGAACTATTTGCCAAACAATTCGCTGCCATCATTTAACATAATTTTCTTATTTATAATAATTTTGAAAAACAGGCCATCATCTCCTTAAAATGACTTAAATTCCATTGCAAATTTGTAAATAATCAGGTGGATAATTTTCTAAGTTGTTTTGCCGTTACGAAAGGGATAAAATAGGGTGTAGTTGTTCCGTGAAACGGTTTACGCGATTCAACAAAACGAATAAAAGCAGGAGGCGTCAAACCAATAATGTCTGCTAATTTTGCGGAAATATAATCAAATGAGATGGGCTGCGTGCGTCGTGATCGAGGTCATTTTGTTAAAAGACCAATTAGGCGGAAGCAGCGGGGGATTTTGCGGTTATATTGTCAGAAGACACAGGGTGTGTAAAGTATGTAGTAGTTTAATAATAGGAGGCCAACCATCCACAACGTGGGTAGAAGCATTGATAGATAAAAAAAAATCTAGAGGAATATGTAACCTATACTATGTGGCTATATAAGCTTTCTATCTATTTACGCTTCTACTCATAATATTGGTAGAAGTATCTATTTATACTTCTACCTACAAAGTGGGTAGAAGCATTGATAGGTAAAAAATCTATAGGAATATGTAGCCTATACTATGCGGCTATGTAAGTTTTCTATCTATTTATGTTTCTACCCATAACATTGGTAGAAGCATCTATTTATACTTCTATCCACTCCGTGGGTAGAAGCATAGATAGATAGAAACTTCTACCCACTTAGTGAGCAAAAGCATAGATAGATATAAACTTTTACCCACAACGTGGGTAGAAGCATAGATATATAGACACTTCTGGTCACAACGTGGGTAGAAGCATAAATAGATAGACACTTCTGCCCACAACGTGGGTAGAAGCATAGATAGATTGAAATTTCTACCCACAACGTGGGTAGAAGTGTAGATAGATAAAAGCTTCTACCCACAACGTGGGTAGAAGCATATGTATAGAAACTTCTACCCACAACGTGGGTAGAAGCATGGATAGATAGAAACTTCTACCCACTTAGTGGGTAGAAGCATATATAGATAGAAACCCCTACCCATAACGTGGGCAGAAGCATAGATAGATAGCAACTTCTACCCACAACGTGGATAGAAGTATGCTTCTATCCACTATCTATGGATAGTTGGAAACTTCTACTTAGTAGGTCGAGGCATAGATAAATAGAAACCTGAGCAAACCTAATTTTCTTGTTTTTAGGTATTAGAGTAGAAATACATTTTAAATCAGTGTAAATTACTGAGCATATCGTCACTTTTGACGAGCATTCTGGCTTTCAGTGATAAGGAAGCCCCGGTGGCTATTTTTAATTTTCTCCCTGACAAAAAAAGAGATATTGTAGAATTCGTACGAATCGAGACTAAAAATTACAGTGTATTCTTGTATACCTTTCGAGTCCTCATATATTTTCAGTATCTCTTGATACCTCTCTTTTATATGTCCAATAAAAATGAGAAAAGTAATAAAATATTGTGTATATTTCCTCCCTTTTCGTAAGTAGACATAATTTTTTAAGCGTTAAAAAGGAATGCCAGTTAATAATTAAATTTTATGACAGTTGATGTGATGCTTTTATATTTCTCTTTAATTTTCTTCTACCTTTCTTATGTGCCTTCTTTTTTCTTCGTAAGGCTCCCACAGACTGGCGTGTTTGTCAGCGATTTTATTCGCAGACGTGCTTGGTAGTTTTATTAGTTGTACACTAATATTATTGCTCACTGTAGAAATTCACACTATTTACATTAATTGTGGACAAATATCAACTTATATCTACAATAAAACAACTTCTCAAACAACAGCAAAAACTGTTTAGATAGGGCTATTAGGGATTACAGCAAAGCTAATGAAAACAATTCGAAACTGGAGAAACACAAACAGAAGTAACACTAAATAATGCCGGTTATTTAGGACGAACTTTGCGTTGATTAATAGAATTATACGTATTATTGCAAAATTTTGCCAACATAAGTTTACATGACATTTTTTGGCAATTAAATTATAGTTTAGAAAACTAAAAAAAAAACGCTTTTATGAGTAGCGCACTAAAAAGTTAATAATAATTAACCTCCTTTTATCGATGTACAAGTTAACAGAAAACCGGGGTGTGCAGTGCGCGCAGAATGCAGAAAGTAAAGCAAATAACAAGCAGCCCTTCCCTTTACTCCGCACACATGCATACCCCGGTTTTCTTTTAACTTGTACAGCTATAAAACTTTATTATCGATTTTACGAAAAAAGTCACTCTTCATAAAAAGTTCTGCTTGTCCAAAAAATGGGGTTATCATAAAAAATTTTTTGATTAAATATACAGGGTGTTAATAAATTAGGAAAATATGAAAATGCTTCCAGAGAGAAGTGCCATTAGACTAAATTTTTATAAAACAAAGTTGTTTATAACCTTAAACAAAATTTCATATATAAATTTTAATATTTAAATTTGGAATAATAATAGGGGTTCTATGTAATTACATTGCATTTGACAAAAAAATCAAGATAGTCGATGTTACGTCAGTGTTACGTCAGCATCTTATTTAGTCTGTCAGTATTCTGATTTCGTGACGATACTTTCAAAAATGTTCACCAAAGAAGCTATGTAGAATAAATTTAATTTTTTTTTGACAAGCAGAACTTTTTATAAAGAATGACTATTTCTCGATCGATCGATAATATTTTTTTTCTCTTTCCAACTCCATTCATGGACACACTGTATATAGGGTTCTAGGCATAAAGAAACAAGTAGATATCTACCTACATTACATTTTGTTTATTATGCTTGGACCGCTATATAAGTGCGTGTCATCTTATCCACATAATGGCAAAAAACCCGATTTTGGACGTAAATAAGTGAATTTTCTTGAAAACGTATAGATTACAAACACAAAAAGACAAGCAGAAATCCCTTTTAGACTCCTTTGACAAGTAGTAGTCGTTTAAAATTCCATTTCGTTTTAAACACGCTAAAGCGGCTGGATCGAGCTGAAAATACAGATGTAACTTTTCAAAAGCAGGTTAAAAATAAGCTTTAAACCAAAATTTATCAAACAAACTCTCGAAACTCTACGACTTACCAGTATGTTTTGCGAACATGCCTATAAAATAATAGAGCGTTAGTTTGTAAGAAAGTAAAAGAAAACTTCGACATAGTTGTACAGAATAATCACCAAAAAGTTAGTTAGAAATAAATACATTAATAAAATAATATTTATCTGTAAAAATTTGTAGGTCAAAAATAAATCGAGATATAGACCTCTGATTTGCGGTAAAATGATACTTTTTTGAAGATCTTCAAAATGACCTCAACTTCCTAGCGTCGCCCCTCAAGGGGGTTAAAAAAATTAAATTACATGAAAAAATAGATTTATTAATCCATAGGATATCCCTAAAATTTGGCGTTTGTTACTAATCTCAAAGATATTGAATATTTCAGATACCGCGGAGTCATTGATAACCCTTTAAAAGCTGAATTCAAGTTGTAAATGGTAATTATTTATATCATAAATAATAGTAATTAATATAAACTATATCGAGCACTGATTTACCACTAACTGTCGAGCAATTTGTTATAAATTTATGGTACAAACATTGCACCATTCGGGAAATTATCCTTGCCAGGCAATAAATTCAAATCGACGTTTATTTTTTCGAAAGCCATTAACATAGTTAAAGATTTTATTATGTTTTCCTGTAAATGTAAAATCGCTATTGTTAGTTTTCCAGTTTATTTTTCACCGTCTAAAAATAGAGCGTTTATGAGGAGTCTTTTTCTTAAGTTCGCGGTTTTGTTTTATTTTCATTCTATTTAAATGTGTTTTTGTAGTTTTTTTATATGAAAAGTTCTGGCAGCGAGAAATTTGTAGGAATCCCAATAATTGAAATGACAATCTACAACACAATAAGAAAAGTTCCAAAGAACTGGTTCGGTTTTGAATCTCAAAAAGACGAAGAAGAAATATGACCAAAACGATGCTGACAATTTTAGTTCTTCAATCTGTTAGAAAAACTCCTGTGATGTCCTTTAGAAATCATGCTGAACATCTTCTAGAACTTGTGAAAACAACTCATAATCAGATGATCTTAAAAGGAAATAAATTATTTCTGGGACATCGACGCGGAACATTGATGTTGACCATCGATGTTAACATCGATGCCTTGGTGTCATTATTATTGAATATGTACAAACTAGTACTCTGGTTGAAGGTGTAAGAGAATAGTTGAGACTACGTTCTCTCGAGCAGTCTGTAACAATACATATTAAATTTTATTTTCCTGAGGTGAACAACTGAACTAAATAGTCCCTTTCACTTGAGGGAATTGTTCGGTAACAACATCAAATAATTTTATACAAATTTTACAAATTTCCGTTCGTATTTTTAGACCAATTCGACCCAAAAATTCTACGTGTGATTGGCATTTATCTATAAAAATTAAAAATAGCTCTGGTTTTTATTATCGTTAGACGAACTCAACATAAACAAGTTCTAGGATCATGTGGTTGCGTATAAAATTGATGTTATTAAAACATATCGAGGTGTAAGTGTACATTTTCGATTAGAGAAATCATGCCAACTTTTTTTTAGCTTTTATTACATGACAGACGAGATGACTTCCAGATTTTTTAAATTTCGTACTAAAATATTCGTTTTTTAAATATACAAATATTGGAAAATGTATGTCAATAATTTTCATGGATATGTGTTACAAATACACATGTTTTTTTTTTGAAATTACAGTACTTAATCAGATCAAACTTATCGGGCACTATATTGATTAATTCTTTTCCATTTTTGTTATTCTCAAAATACCCGACAGAAACTAATTCTCCCAAGGAGAAGGGAGTTTTCCTTTGATGAGCAAAAACTGGATCAGCAGAACTGATGACATGGAAATATTTTCTTGGATACCCATATTTCGAACGTATATTTTTTCGAAAATGTCCTGAGAGCGTTTTCAAAGATGCTTTTTTGAAAATGGATTTATAAAATATTTTCTCGAAAACTCGTATTTCGAAAGAACTTGCATTTAAAAAAAAAATTCATTCAAAAAATAACTAAAAAAAAATTAGGATCTACATACATTTTCCAAAAATATATTATTCGAAGACAGTACCTATTTAGAAAATTAAATTGTGAACTCTAGTAGCTTAGAAAATGGTAATGAAAAAAAAACGAACAAGGTTTTTACCAAACCTAAACGGACCTTTTTTGGGTTTGATCAGGTTTTTTTAGGTTTGGTATGTTACTTTCTTGTACTTTTTCAAAAAGCCGTTGCTTGAAAAAATTAATATCCGAAAAAATTGAATTTCGAAAAAGATGTGCTCTGAAAAAATGTATTTTTAAAACGTGCTTTAAAACAAATTTTTAAAATTGATTTTAGAACAATTGTACGTACGTAAGTACTCGTATATTCCCCTAAATAAGCAAAAGGCATTAATAAAAAAAGGCTGCAATATTTACACTTTGATAGTAATCAAACTATCTGGCATGTGTCGCGTGTAAGCTAAGATGACCAACTGTTCTGTTTTTTTTTTCAACAAACATCTTTTTTGATGTTAAATTAAGTAAATTTTTTCGACAAACAGCTTCTTCGAAAGATGCTTTTTCGGAAAAGGATCTACAAAATTTTTTCGAAGAATTTTTCAAAAATGCATTTTCCGAAAATACATTTTTTAGAAAACAAAACGTAAGATCAAAAAAAGTCCTCAAAGTATGCAGTGGAATCAATCACGTATGTCTTGTATTATTTGTTACTCTTGAAAGGAAACATAGGTAAAAGATATAGGTGAATGGTAATCACGGCAGAACAAGAAGCTTTTATGATCGAAAATAACTGTAGAAATGGTAGAAGGGTTGATGGCCAGTGGGTTTATTCAACACTGGACGTATATTTTTATGTTATTTTTTACAGGTGATATTCTATAATAAACAAATTTGTGTATACTGACTCGGCAGTTCTAATTATAACTCAATATTAATTCATATTGGCACTAATATAAAACATTTGATCCAAGAATAGATGAGGGTTATAAACAATGTTAATTTTATGTGAAAATGATGTTAGAGTGAAATATGGAATTAATATTGATTGTGTTAACTATTAACGTTCATATTGCACGTGACGGCAAACTAAATTTACTAAAATTGCTCTTTCATATCCAAAATAATAATAAAATAACGTTATATAAGTACAGCTTGTTAGAGGTTATTAATAGAGATGACTTAAAAAAAATTTCACCCAGTCCGCCTTTGCGAGTGACCCTTTTTAAAGTTTCTTGATCCAGTGCTTGTAAGTTATAAATGAAAAGAGTTATCGACATTTAATCGTCAAGAGCATGTTAGAAAGTACGAGGTTAATGACATTGTAATTTAAAGTTTCTCGATTAGACATGCAATGCAATCGTTGCCCTATTTAATAATAACTAGTTTTATTGAAAGTGCTTACGTGTCAATCAGAGTTGAACAGATAAAACAGGTAATGCAATCTTCCGTTCTGTATATCTATACAGTTTTTACGTGAAATACATACAGGGTGGCCCACAGAAAACTTTCGACCCAGGTTTATTTTCGTTTAAATAAATAAATCAAAAAACGCTTGGACCCGTATACTTTAGTTTTCAGGGGGACATATTTTTTTTGACTGGGGTGGAAAGCTTTCGGTGCGCCACCCTGTATAAATCCTATTGAATGTTATTCTGGCAAAACCATTTATCGTGTTTAGAAAAATGCCCTAATATTTTAATTGGAAAAGTTTTTATTTTTTGATGTCGATAAAATACGAAAAAAAAGAGAAAAATGACGAGAAGACTGCTTTTGTATTGAGGCAAGCTGGGGTTGAAGTTTTTAATAATTAAACTGGTTTCTGAGACCTTTGGGGCCTTTGTTTTTTAGGACGATGCCATTACGTCGACAAAAGGCTTGAATTTTTTTATTTATGAAGGATACAGCCCAAAGGGCTCAAACTTTTTGTAGTTTGTTGGGGCGTCCTGCTTCCTGCTGCGAAGAGACCTAGACGGAGGTAGAGAATTAGGGTGGGTTTTCTTTTGAGGACTGGGTTATTGAATCTGTGTCTATTATCTAGCTCTTGATTCGATACTGGGAAGATACCCTTGTCATAGGAGATCTGGACGAGTTAAGATTAGTGCAAGTTCTGGAGCGCATTTTTTTAGAGCAATTGCGGATATGTCATCCAGACCGAAGGACTTTTTGGTGTCTAGGGACAGAAGAATATTTTGAACTTCCTTGACCTTAAGTGTTATGGCGGACATTTTGTGGGGTACAGAAGTAAGGGTTGGAAGAGCGAAATTGGCAGAAGGAATTTGGGGTGGAATTGGCAGCGAATTGTTTGGCAAATAGTTCAGCTTTCCCTATAGAGGTGGAGATGATTTCGTTGTCAGAGGTTAGGGGAGGAAAGACCGTAAGAAGGTTGAGGAGGAGTGCAGTACATGAGCAGTACTGGAAAAATTATACCGGTGGCCATATTTCATTTCCCTTACTTTGAATCAGAATTGTAAACAAACTCTATTAGCGTATGTTTCTTTTTAAAACAAGTTGGAACAGTTCATATTCCAGTTCTACGACACAATATCTAAAATATTATTACTATTACTAATGTAACAGGTATGTATAAATCGCCATATTTTATTTTTATAATATTTATAAACATGTTTACCGATTCGTCCTTTAGTTAGTAACTTTTGTCCGTATAGGTATTGAAAAAACTTGGGCTAAACCCAAACACTTCTTTTAAAAGTATCAATATTGTCAAACAGCCAAAAGTTGATTTCCCAGTAGCCGTTAAATTCAAAACAATTCAGTTTTCTAAATATATAATTTGTGTCGCGGAAAATAGGTAATCGATTGGGAAATGGACATTGTGAGATTTAGAAAAAGGTGTCGAAAATGTTCTTCATTCGACGTTTTTTGGCAGCTGACCAAATTTAAATTAATAAAAACTAAATTAAGGATGAAAATTTAAATTTTTGTGATTTAATCAACTGTAATCATTTGAACTAAAATAAAAAGTATAGCTTAATAAGGCTTTATTGACGATTTTGTCCAGAATGAAGCAAGAAGTTTTGATTCATACACAGAATCAGCAGGAAAGTGTTTTTAGGAATGTAGTAGCGTGTTGTACTTAGTCAAAAGCTATGGACAACGTCAGGGTATTCGTCGTGAAATTCAAGAGACGTTTTCCAGTTGCGACTGACAGAAGTCAATTTTGTTAGGATTATAAACTTAACCACAGTCAAATCGGTTTTTAATCACATGCATTACTTAAATCACAACAAAGCGGGAATTATGTCGCACTTTGAAATGCTGTGTATAATAAAGAGCAAGTAATAGTCTAAACAGAACACTCAAACGAAAATGTTTGGAAAGTATCGTATTTTTGAATAGCATCAGTTCGGAGGTTTATTTTTCCAACATGTTAACTTTCATCTTATGGCAAGGTTAGATAATCGAGCATCCGACAGAAGTAAAACGCTGTTTGCTCTCTATAAACGCTGTAAAAATTTTTATAGTTTTTTTATAGTCAGCGAAAGACAGATTTAGATCCAGTTGTGGCTAAACGCAAAAGACGATACTTTAAATTAAATTTAAGAAAATTATAGTGTCTCCTAATAAGAGAATGGTGTATTTAAAATAGTATTATAGAGCATTATCCCTTTATTATAACAAAGTATATGTTCCATTTAATTACTCTTCGTCTAGAAAAGTATATCTAAAATTCCGAAATCTCACTAAAATGGAACGTCTATCACATCCAAGCGAGTATTTTAAAAATTATTTGTAAAATAACAGATGTATCGTTTCAAATTTTAAAAATACCGTCCGCTTTCCAAAAGAAATTAAAATTTTTAATAGATGTCAAGGCAGTATGTCGGTTTTGAACCCAAACGATTGCCCAAAATATGGGTCACAAAAAATTAATGACTGGACACATGTACAAGGAAATTTACATGTTACATTTTGATAATTTTTCAATGTGGTTAAGCACGCCAGAAAATATTGTATTAGTTTAAAAATTCGCATATTTTGGCTCTGTTCTGTGGCCTAGTATAAAAGAAATTATTTAGAGAAAATGATTCTTTGTGTAAATATCTATCGCTTTAAAAAAAAACAGTGAATCAGCTGCAACGTATTTACAAATTACAACATTCGTGCTAGACACGATTACTACAAATATAAAAACCTTAAAATACATACGTTTTTTACCTTTTGAAGTGAAACTAAAACTTCTTAATCTATAACTGTCTTCGTCTTCCTCGCCCTCCGTATTACTGTGACTGGCAGCAGATTTTTTGGATTCTGGGACGTCCAGGAACGCCGTGGACTTCCTTTGGTACACGGCGGTACCCTTTCTTGAACCTTTTCTTCTGATGTTGGGGGAGATATCTGGTGTTGAATCTTCTGTTAATTTTGGTTCGCTGTTTGATTGAGATTTGTCGCCTTGAGCTGCAATAGAAGAAGGAAGAAAACAACAAAAGTTAGTTTTGCAGACGAGACGGCTATCCTAGAAGAAAGCGAAAAGGAGATTATGTTACTCTGGAACAACGCGTTGCGCTTTAAAAAAATCTAGTTTGACAAATTTTCGGCCAGACAAAGTTTTCCTCCCTCAAAAACCTACTTTTAACTCATCTAACTCACCGTTTTGCAAAGTCCTATTCCTCATACTTCTTCGGTTAGTCATCCGTGCGCTTTGCGACCTCGCAGCCGGCCTCCTTCTTCGCTGAGTCGGAGTGCCGTCGCCCGATGGCGGAATTGCTTCCATACTGGAGCTACCGGTGGCGCAAATAGACGCCGAGCGTCCTTTGGAACGCGGAACGCGATGCTGTTTGTCGTCCGTCATGGCGGAAACTGACAGTGCTCTCCGACGAACAGAGACGCGCTAAGCGTCGCGACGGCCGGTGGGATGAAGGCCGTGTTGCCAAATGGCTCTTAGTTTAAGTGTTTTTGTTGTTTTCAGACAGTTGAAGGACCGTATAGTCTTCAATATTCCCAAAATAAACAGTAATTAATTAGATGCATGTAAAATTGTTAACCAAAAACTGAGATTGCCAAGAATTTTAATAGAAGACAAAAAATTCTGTATTCTGGATGGGTTACTTTCGTTTCTTATTCACATTTTCCTGCATGACTTCTGGATGCTTCCAGGAAAGCTGGCAATGCTGTAAACGAATACGTCGTTGCCCGCGGAATCGTATACTATTCTATTATTTTTGGATGTAACCGGACGGCATTCACCTCTCGAAGCATAGTGCATCCAGATTTAAATTAGATATATACAGGACGTTCCACTCTTCGCTACTAAAATAACAAAAAAAAAACTCAATAAATAAATTCTCTTTTGGTATTGCTTTTTTTGATGCGATATATAGGTAGTTATTTTTGATATGTTACAACTTGGGTACTTAAAACAGCAGAAAACCTGTTAAAGGAACTTCCTTTTTTTAAAATCTGGTGCAGTCTGCGTAGGATACCAATACCAATTATAATAAGTGTCTGAAGGGATGAGTTAGAGGAGGAAATAAAAACCTCTGCAAGCTTCCATTACCTGGAAACTGAAAATAAAGTAGCAGGGAAGGTTTCTCTGAGCTGCTGTTGGACATTAAGGTTATTTATAAGTAATGTCCACTTTTTCAGCATTCATAGTGACGAAGAACTATTATAGGGACAAATTTACCTTTACAAAAACATGGTATGTTTACTTTTAAATCTAGAAAAAAGCTCCTAAATGGATCTAATATCTATACTTAAATTTCACATTATTTTTGCAATTGATAATAATTCTTTTTAGCCTCTATTGTCAAGTTTTTCTATTTTCCTGCTTGCCTTAATACTCTGCATACATTGTCATAGTAACGTAATCGGTTTCCGACTTGCAGCGAATTTTATTGGAAATAAAATTTTATGAGAAACTCACAAAACCGTCCCCAGATGTTGCTTATATTTTGCCTGTTATATGGTACATTGAAGCGGGTGTAATAACGCTGGAGGGTTGTATTACCATTAATTATTCCCTGTTTATAGAATAAAAATCGAACTTCGTCGGTTGTAAACTCAAACAAAAAATGATTTAGCGTCGTATTTTACTATTAAAATTCTCAACATAGCCAGGTTAACGCTCTATCCGAAAATTGGGAAAAATTATTAGATTTACAGAAAACTTCGTCAATAAACGACTTTTCGCACTTCACACCGCCTTAAACATATCAAAATATTTTCAACTAACGTTTTTTCAAGTTATAAATGTTCTAAAATTGATTATTTGCCGACGCGAGTAATTTCAAAGCTTTTATTCCAATCCTTAACGATTTTCACACATCATTTTATTTAATGCGCCAGACTGTCGATTTAAAATCGTATAACTGTCAACCCTTACTTAGTTCTAAATATATTTTCAAACGAGTAATTTTATAGCATTGTTTATCTACTTCGAAAATTTGCAAAGAATAATGATTGATTTAAAGCACCAACAATAAATTTGATATAATATACGAGTATTTGATATAATTTCTCCCCCTTGTCCAATATTGGCAACATCCTGTAGTAAAATAACTACTTATACCAGTGTAATAAATGTCAAATACTCCAGAAGGTGTTTCAATCACATTGACATCCTTCAATTTCACACCTTCCAAGAAATTTTTAGACACGCAAACTCAAAATTCTTAGTGACCTATATCTACAAACTCCTACATCAAGAGCAACTGAGCAGCTTACAGATGACGCAGAATATTTTTAAACTGCCATCGACCTTCCTAAACAGAAACATCCAAAAAGTTCTATCCAACAGGTCGTACTCGGCAGACCGAAGCAACAGAAATAAAACGTCGCGATCTGAGTCCTTTAATAGAATTACTAAACTTAACATCTATGGAGCTGTGGGCATTGCCTCGGCCTTAATTGCATCGTACGTGATTGTCAGGAACAATTTCGGCAATGATGTAAAAGAAATTAATTTCTTATCCAAAACAGAAGAGAAGATGGCACCTAAAGGTGGACTGAAGGGTCCTGTGAAATTCGTAGAAGAGGATTTTAAGGAAGAACATCTCAGGTACAATGTTATTTTAGATTCTTTGTGAACTGTAGCATCTCATGTTTATTCAGCTTACTTTCATCATTCTTCTACAACTTCTTCTTACTTTATGTAAGTCTTTCCTCTTGTGTATACTGCTCATTTATACATCATTCTCTCTGTCTACCCATTTTAGGGAACAATACAACTTTATCAAAAAAGTGGTGAACGAATGCGCCAGTGCAGTTTTCTACCTAGAACTTCGAGATCCGTATATAAAGGATCCGGAAACCATGAGGCCCATGGTGACATCCAATGGTTCTGGCTTTATTATTAGCGAGGATGGGTGGGCGCTTACCAATGCCCACGTGGTACTGAATAAGCCTCAGAGCACCATAACCGCTATCATGAGAGATGGTAAGCGACTATATTAGTAAAAAATTTTCTTCTACGGTTGTTCATCTCTTTCTATATCCCCAGGGAGAAGTTACAATGTTACAGTGGAAGACGCTGATATGAACATAGACTTAGCTCTTCTCAAACTGGAGGCCAATGAAAAACTACCAAGCTTAGAATTTGGAGAAACTGGAGATACTTCTGTCGGGGAATGGGTAGTAGCTTTAGGAAGTCCGTTATCTCTAAGCAACTCTGTGACTGTTGGAATTGTAAGAATAATAGAAAAAAACATTATCTATTTAACCTTGTTTTGCTAAAAGTTGTTTTTGACAATGCGCCTCAGCTCTAGGTAAAAGACAGACCATGGAGTATATTCAAGCATATCCAACTCCTCCTACTACGAAGGTTTTAATGTTATTACTCTATAGGTAAGCAGCGTGGACAGGCCTGCGGAAGACCTCGGCCTCAAAAACTACTCCATGACCTACATACAGACCGACGCAAGCATAACATTTGGCAACTCTGGAGGTCCTCTTGTTAATCTAGATGGGAACGTTATTGGTATAAATAATTTGAGGTTGACGTCTGGAATATCGTTTGCCATACCCGTTGGTAGGTGTTCAGTGGAAGATAGAAGTTAACTGTAGTGCTTTATATAGGTTATTCCTCATCTCCACGATGCGCTTTTTTTAGAATATGCAAAGAAATTTCTGGAAAACTCCAAATATAGGATAAAATCGTTATCCTCGGAGAAGAAGGCAGGGAAAGGACTTTTTGGTCTGACTACGATTTCAATTACACCAGACGTTTTGGTTGACCTAAGCAGGGAAAATGCCGCCGTACCCAAGGACGTCACTCATGGCCTTTTAGTGTGGAAAATTATCCCTGGGTCTCCGGCGCAAAGGTAAAAACTTATTTTATACAAAGTTCATTGTTGGAGAACGATTTGGAGAAGGCTAACCTAATATATTCTTTGATTCTCAGTGTCTGGACTTTCTCAATCCCTTGAAGAAGTCTTGAGTGCATTATTTACATCCATAACCACTCTTAAATTATCTGTTTATCTTTCAGATGCGGTTTGGAAGTGGGGGACATTATTACTCACGTAAATGGGATTCCAGTGGAAAAACCGATGGAGTTATATACCTTTTCCTCTTCCAGAAACGCCTTGGAAATTGGAATTATTAATAACGGGAAGAAAAAGAACGTCGTTTTGAGTTTGGAATGAATCTTGTCTCACCCCATTCTACTCGCACACCTTCTGTATTCTCTTGCTATATGTGGTAAGTAAAATTGATTGCCTATTCGTTTAATTTGATTAATATTGTGAGAATTGTTTTTAGGGACTTCATACTCACAGGATTGTGACCTTACTGAATACTACACCTGTTTATTTATTTGTCTGAGTGTTAGAAAGAATATTTTTAAAACTAATAACAATAAGGCTAAAAGATTATAAGCTTCACCTCACAACTGAAGTTGAATAAAACATCACCTTTTAAATGGTAACAAACACATGGCTTTATTGGAACAACTAGGTTAATAACAACCATAATAAGACTTTGTAAAATATCACATTAAAATAATGATAGTAAAAATAAATAGGCAATATATAAAAGCTAAATATGCAATAACTGCTGATACTTCCCGTTGAGCCTTAACCCTGCGTTTTCTCTCGCATTTCTAAGGTTCCGAACAATCTCGTGCAACTCTATTATGAGTATCAGAACCCCTGTGATAGTCAACAAAGCTAAAAACCACTTGAAATAAAAATAATTTAACACGATATACTCCGAATTATCGATTTTGAACTGCATTTTGTACATGTCCAGTTCGTTGTTGGAGTTAAAGACCAAAATGGTGGTCCTGGAGACAGGAACTAAGTCCTCGTCCAGAGCCTCCACGATGATTACGTCAAATTGCCTGTCGATTGCTTCAGTTGAGGTTAGTTCAAGCTGGATTTCTTTTTCGTTGGTCGAATTGGTTTCGACGGGGTGTAAAGCGTAGTCTTCGTAGTTATCTAAAAAGAAATTCTGTTTTTGCATAGTGTTTACTGAAAATCAACGGTTTTTCTGTAATGTTGCACAATTTTTTTTTATTAGTCACTATAATTAAAAATGTGTCAAGAAAATGGTCCCCAAAACGGATTTAACTAGAATTGAATGCTCTTTACGTCACATGAGGATTCCCACGTCAGCATTTTTAGTAAAACTTTAACAGCGTTGCCGGTGCCACTCTATTTTACCGGTTGGTTTGAAATTATTAAAAGAGAGATTTGTATTTAAGCTAAAAAATAAAAATACCTGACGTCACAACGAAATACATCCCGTCACGGGGATTCTCCAATACAATAGGACCGTCCATAATTTCTATGTTATTATTGTCCAAAACTGTGGCTTTGTAGATGGGCAGGGTAAAATGGGGAGGCCTGTAGTTTTGTCCTTGCCATAGTGACTCGTCTGAATACTCTGAATTCTAAAAAATGGTAAAATTAACAATTTTTTCGTACTGAATAAACGGTATTGCGTTTTGAAAATATAAACACATAGTGTTCCTTACAAGGTGAAATTTAATAATTATGCTTACCTCAGCCACAGGAACAGCGTCGGTGCAAAGACTTAACACCAACAGACTACTGACAAGTAAAATTTTCATTTCTGTATAATGAATAAAATATAGTACTGCTTGAAAATGGTTTCCTACAATTGTAGCCACCTATACATCGTCACAATCATATTCCACATATTCATGCAGGCTTCTATATCTAATCAAAAAAAGATAAACAATACTTATATCTGATAGGATATCATCTGCTTGTAAGCCGCTTGGTTAGTATACTTATAAAAATTGTTATATTTCACAGATAAAAATATACATATGAATGCGCAAAACAACTGCTATTTAACTAACGTTAAAAAATGATAAGAAAGTATGTTAATATTATTTAAAAATATACTGTTTTTTAATTACCTTTATAAAAGCACGTAGAAATACAGTAAAGCACTAAAAAATTATTTTCTTATGATTTATGCCAAAATATCAGTTTTTGTGACAATTTCTTGTGTCAAATGTGACTGTTTCTATCATTTCCAACTTTTAAGCACGCTATCCTCGACGCGACGTTTTGTAAAAAGTACAAAATTCACAAAAAAAACAAGTTTAATGTGATATTTTACTAAATATACCTTTCTAAGCCTCTTACAATTTCTAAAACACATGCTTGTATAGATGTTTCACCATATTAAAATGTCCTAATTAACGTAAAAACTAAGATAGTTCAATTTAATCTACCTCTAGTATCGTAATTCTGCCCTAAAATTACTTTAGTAGGTACATCTACGCGCATTTACCTAGCACAACAAAACCACTTTTAATACAAAAAATGTACACATACATCTTATGAACAAATGCAATCGTAAACATGTTGAGTCTGTGAACGGGTGTTCGGTGCATTTATATAGTCACTCTCTACGGATCATTGAGAACGCCCCGAGATGCGTTCGTTCGCTTGTTCAATGGCCAAAGAGCGATATAAGCACAATAGGCTGGAATTTATCAGTTTAAATAAACTTGTCAGATATCCAGTTACCTGGATTGGTTCATTTTTTGTATGATCGTGGTTACTCTAAATACCCCACAAGAAATTGTCATCACTATCTATATCACGTCACTGTGCGGAAAACGTCAAATCAAACATAACCTCACAATAATTCCTGAAGAAAATATCGTATTTAGCCCTTCTTTTTACGATTTCCTTGTAAAAAATTAACTCCCTTGGTACTTTTTTGGTCACTATGCCTTTGATTGTGATTACCGGAGTCCCCTGCAGCGGCAAGACCACAAAATCCCAAGAATTAAAGCAGCTCTTCGAAGAACAAGGTAAAGAAGTCCACATAATCAGTGAATATGACCAAATTATTAAAGCTGGCTTCGAGAAAAACGCATTTTACGCCGATTCGAACAAAGAAAAACACATAAGGGGGCTCCTAAAGAGTGAAATGCTCAAGTTGATATCTCCTACTAATGTGGTGATATTGGATGCTTTGAATTATATAAAAGGATATCGGTATGAGCTGTTTTGTGGAACCAAAGCCAACAAGAGCACTCAGTGTACTGTTCATACCGAGATTAATAGAGAACAGGCTTGGGGATTTAATGAAAATAGAGAAAATGAGCATGAGAAGTATACCAGGGAGACTTTTGATGCCTTAGTAATGAGGTACGAAGATCCAGATCCTAAGAATAGGTGGGATAGCCCTTTATTTACTGTTTACCCAGACTCAGTCCTAGAGACAGAGGAAATAGATGCTAGTTTATTTAAGAGAGCTCGTCCAAAGCCCAATCAATCGACTCAAAACCCACCTTTAAGCGCTACCAATTTCTTGTATGATTTAGATCGTATAACAAAAAGCATAACGGATGAAATTATTAATGCAACAAGCAGAGGCTTAACAGGGGAAGTTGAGCTCTCTAATGGAGTTAATATTGATGTAACGGATGTTAGTGTTCAGAAGTTGATGTTGTTGAGAAGACAGTATATTAAATATTCCAAAATGCATACTCCTGAGGTTGATAAGATAGCAGATCTGTTTGTACAATATTTACGGACTAGTTTGAAATAAAGTTAGTTGGTTTTTTAAGAGTTTTCTTGTGTTTTGTTGATTTTCTATTCCATGTACCCAACATACACTTGGCTAAGATAAGAAGCCTATAAATAAGGCCTCTTATTCGTCCCATTCTCCTGCAATTCGTCTTAAAAACTATTAAACTGAATAAAGTTTCAAAATTCGCTGGTTTTCAAACACGTAGTGTATCGAAAATTGAATTTTGAACAAAGAAAAAACATTTTCCTCCTAATCCACGTGAAGCTAAAAAGACATAAAATCGTTATTTAAAGGTAAATCGCCACTGGAAATGTAATTTTCCACTCTCAGCAGTTCGGCAGCCGAATATACTTGACTGTGTCACTGGTCACCTGCTTTACAATTTTCCTGGTCTACGTTCTAGAACATCAGCGGATGACGAACATGTGTTATGTTTACGTGGCAAAGCAATTCGTATTTGTGAGTATAATAACGTGACCAAGTACGACAGCGTTCTCGATACGGTCTACTGGTGATTCACCCAGCTACCAGTGACAGATAAATAACAGCTTTTTGTGTTCTGTGGGTAACAGTTTTAGATATTAGGTTCTTGACTATTTTTTTTAATGGTACCATGTTTTAGTTTTTAGTTAAGAATTAATAAAAACGATTCTTTTTCCTATTTTTTTTTTTTATTAATTTTGAGTAGTGAATATAAAACCGAGTATACGTTACTTGGTAATATATTTGCCGAGCATCGAGTACTCGGACTACTCGGTGCAGCCCTAGTATGAAGCGACGTTTAGGTACTTTAAGAGCTATAATACCCTCTAAATCCTAAGATGGTTATAAGAGCTTCTACCTACCTTAATCAATTTCTACCACGTGATTCTCTAAATTACAGTGCATCCCACTTCTGATATATACACGCTTTCATATCAGTTAGAAATGATACTAGCTACATTTTAGAGCAATGAGAGGGGGTTACTTTTAATTTAACCTACTTTTTAAGGCTGCTTTGTCAGGCTATTAGTAATGGGCATATTTTCACTGAAAAACTTTAAAATAACTGTGGGGGAATATGAGGTGTCCATTAATGGATCTCCCTTTTTAAAGGCGTATTAAAAAGCTTCTTGACGTTTTAAAAAGAACCCAGTATACACAAGGTGGCTGCTCCAGAAGCCGTAAGAAACCGCATTGCCGAAAGCGGCGTCCGGCCCGAAACACGGCAAACCCAGCGGATTGTAGACCGGGCATGTCCTCCTATTTAAGTTAAACGGTGAGTACAAGTCCGGTCCTGTCTTTCAGTCAACCTCTAAACGTAAAATAGACCAGACTTTAACAGGTTGCCATAAATGACAAGTAACTTGACCACCATATTGCGAGATCTAAGAAAAAGTTTACTATATTTTGTGTGTAACGTTTTTGACTGGTCGGAATGTTTGTGTTGCGGTGAAATTTTAGGCGATTTTTGTTTTTTCTTAAAAGACAAAAGGTCATAAATGAATGGTCAATGATTTTTGGTCATTTTTATTTTCGCAATATAGAAAAACATACTCTATTTTACTGGAACCCAAAAGAAACCTTTATCACCTAATTTTAAAAATGCCAAGTCATCTTATTTTAAACATTAGTAATCACGATATGTTATGTAAAAACTCAAGTTGTGAGGTCTCAAAAACCCACCTGTTCCAAATACTTTCTCGGTACAATTAATTGATTCTCCAATTTTTTTAAATACGTTTTTTTCAACTCGTGTTCACATATTGTTATGTTATGGCATTCCCCTTTGCAAATATCCAGTTATCGCTTCGTCTGATCTTATTTCGCTTGAAAAAAGCTCTTTCGATCTGTATTTATACAAATAAAATAACAATAAAAGACTGTTTAATATCCTATTTCATGACAACAAAAGGCTTTTCTTAGAAACCATTGTATACCTTTTACAGCACGAAGCTACGAGTTATTAATTAATAATTAATAAAAAAAATTGACCACATTCGATATATATAACGTCTCAATATTACAATCAGATCATTTTTCTTTATTAAAAATTGTTATACATGGTGAGGCGGCTTGAGCAGACTCCCATTATTGTCACACAACGAAACAGCAACGTCACTGTCGGGGGTGTAATGTTAGATATTCGTCAAAATATTTACAGTAAAATCGAATTCATCAACGCGCGTCAACTAAGACGTCAACAACAGCCTTTCAAACGAATTTAATTGCCACAACTTTGGACGTTTAACACCCAGTATATCCAATAACAATATAAGTAAACATAGTTTAAGACCGGTAATTCCTTCTTTTTTACCAATTATATTATAGCTCAAAGTGGGGGACGAAAGATCTTCATTTTAACGTAACCACAACTTGGTCATCGTTTATTTCAAGACAATCATCTGACGCTTAACAACTGTTCTACAAAATCCGGTTTGCAGTAATTACGATGATTTCAGCAAGAGTTTGTGTATTGTTTGTGGTGTTAGGTGTTGCTTTGGCTTATTGTAAGTAAATTTGAATTGGTAATATTGATTTGATAATTGTAATTTAAAAAAATTATAAATCAAAAAAAATAATTTTATACCAGCTGCCTCCTTTGTCTTTAGGAGCGGTCCTAAGGGGGGCAAAGGGTCCTAAGCCCTAAAGGGGAGCGTTGACAGGGTCCCTACCGTCCTAATAATAAAACCTTTTTACACTATATATCTGATCTTGCCCAAGAATGTATTCCTACTTCTTTAGTCTTATGTTGAAACTACCTATTTTGGATAATCAAACATTTCGATTTTTGTTGGTGTTTTCTGGGGTTCACTAAACATTTTGCCACAAGATTTTGGCTTGTAGAGGGGGCCGATGACCGGTGAGGCTGGACTATTAGAAAATTCATAAATTGGTGTCGAGGGGGATACGATTATGTATTTAACCCAATAGAGCCTGTAAAATAGCAAAGAAATATCTTCACCCCACCCACTGAGAGGTGGTGCTGGGCCCTATAACCCCACGAGAGTGGGATTCTACGGCCCAATACCTCCACCTCTCCTGGGCGCGCCCTTGACTAAAGCCATTTTCTATGCAGTTATGTTGCCACTATAAAAAAAATTACTCAATAGGTTAAGAGATTTCATACGTTCTGCTTAGCACGGAAAACCCCTAAGGCCTTCCTTTACCCGATAGCAAACCTGTAGGTCCCACGTGTCAGCTACGACAGCAGTTACAGGTCGGTTATCGCCAAAACTAAAGCCCGTCACAAAAAACATACATAAACATTATTAAAATCGGTTATTTACTTGCTGGGTAATTGGGTAGTCCCCATGTTAGTCTAAAATATAAACACGTAACTTCCAAAAGTTAATTAAAATTCTATTTAAGAACGTATTTATATGGAAATTAGCATATCTGTTTACTTCTGAGAGACAAGCTTGTATCTAAACAAAAAAAATACCTTTTCCCCGAAACGACTGGTGTTAAAACTGGTTTCTAACAATATCTGTTCAGTGGAATCGCAACGGATGACTATTTAAGAGTCCAACTTTATTTATGTATAATTTGTTACACTTTTTGAACTTGAGCGAAGCCCCAATAGGTTCTAGAAAGGAAACTAAAGGAACTTATAACTCTCGAGAAAAATTCATTATCTTATAACTTGAATTGTACCCAATTCTTACCATAAACTTTTAGATCCAGGACAGTACGTCCCAAGGTCATTCTACGTCATTGACCAGTACGGCCATCAATCGGCCCCTGTATTCATCAGGAACAGACGCGACATCATGTTTCACCCTGGGGTCAGGGTAAAGCGCGGAGACAACTATGCCTCTTCCAGCGCCCATGCCAGCGCTAGCTCGTCTTCAAGCAGTGGATCTGGAGGGGGTGGTGGTGGTGGTGGTAATCAAGGTTATTATGGAGGTAAGTTTGAGTAACTCTGATTCAAAATTGTGTTGGTTTTACCCTTCAAGTCCGGCGTGTATATATTCAATATTTAATAAATCGTAGTGAATTTTATCATCAAATTTGTATTATATAAGAAACTGACGAATATCCAAACTATTTTAATACCGTTACCCAAAGGAGAGGTTTGTACGTGACTGACTTTTTTAATACTTAATTTGGCATGTTGCCGTTTTCTGTGCTAAAAACTGAAAAATTTAAATGTAAAAATATCCTTTTAACCAGATAGTTATTAAAAGAATCACGTTCTTCAATCAAGTATATAGAAATTTAACCAAGATTGATAGTGTATGTGTGTATATAACTAAAATAGCTTGTAGTGTCTTTAATTTGTCAGATCTCTAAGCTCTTAAAAGATGTTTTTTATGAAGTTAAACAATCACAATAGGTGCCGTTTACTTTATTTCTATTTTCTTTAGGTGACTACGTTCCCAGCGTGGCACATGATCCAGCTGGCATCCTAGGTCAAGTACAGAATCTCCTAAATAACATTCCTTCTGGTGGTAAGTTTCAAAATTATTTGCAAGTCAATATATTGAAATATATACGTCTAATTTTTAGGTCCATCTGGAAGTGGTGCATCGTCATTTGCATCCGCCAGTTCCAGCTCCAGTTCCGGAACGGGTGGGGGATATGGAGGCGCCGGACAAAGCTATGGAGGACTCGGATCTGGACAGGATGCCGGTTATCACGGGTAAGCATTAAGAATTAATAATAAGAAGCAGTGCGGATGGATTAAAACAAAACCAGTTATCTGAATGCAAATGTTCATTATAAAATACAATAATCTGCAACTTAAGACTCATCGCTTTGCGGGTTTTTCAACCAATTTAATAAAACGAGCGTCATTATGTTATGTGTTAAAATAAATTAAATAATCAGGATTCCCCAACTGAAGAAACAACAATGGTTTTATATTAGTGTAATTAAAATAAATTAATATCTATACACGATGTTTCAGCCTTTCGGTCTTTCTTTTTTTCCAAGCGCTTTGCTGATAGATTTTTTCTCATTATTATTCAGAATATGGGGCTCAGTTCTTGACACTTCGGAGGAATTAATTCTCCTGTTTCGGGAATAATTAAAAGTATTATAAAACCAAGAGTGCCGACAGTGTCAGACTAGTTGCTCATCCGGTATTTTTAAACAAAAACCTGTTTTTACTGAGACATAAGATACTTGAAATAGGAAAAGCAAATATATTTATGCTAAATAAATATAAAGACAGAAGACAAATATAAAGATGTTGGCCTTCCATCAAAATATGTATAGATTGTTGAGGAACTAATAACCAAGAATAACATAATGAAAAAACTGATGGTCTCGCATAATGGCTTGATAATTGCATTAAAAGATGACTCAAAATGAATCACTGGCGTAAGAATAGAACCAGTGAAATGTGTGTTGGACCCCCAAGCTGAGGGTACTGTACCTGTAATATCGATACTAAAAATTGAGATTTCAGAAAACCCAAAAAATTCTTATTTTCTTCCCTTATTGATGTACCACAGTATATCTCTTTTTTGTAGTTTTTGAGATATTTCCTTATCTTTAATGTTTATTCTCTATCTTCTAGACCAGTTCTATTCTCAAGATTCGGTGAAACTGAAGGATCCGGGGTCCACGTCTCGGGCCAGGCCGTAGGAGAAAAAGGGGCATTTGCTTCGAGCTCGTCTTCTATAGACGACAAGGGCAAGATCAAGTATTCAGTCCAGTCGGGGAAATATTAAAATTTCATTAATTAAATCGAATTAGTACCGTCAACATTTTTTCAAAAAAAAGTTCAAAATTTTGTTATAATTTGCATTACCCGGCTGCTATTTTGTCTTGATTGTTTTCGGTAAGTTACATTTCCTAAAAAGACAAACTCCGATTTTCTATTAATATATTAAAATTTTATTTATAATTATTATAACTGAGGTACACATCTGAATGTGATGTTTTTCAGGGTTGTGATGTATAATAAATAATATAATCATAGTAACTAAAAGTGTGTTTTATTTTTCACTTTAACGCTATATTGATATTATATTGAAAAGTAAACAGGGCCATTTTGATAATATTTTGCAGCTCACACCGTTGCACAGTGGTTCCGGCAATAGGTCATAAGTTAAAATATTTTTTGCTAGGGATCTGTCAGGTAGGCATTGCTCTGGGAAACTTTGGCACTCACGGACTAAATTCAGCCTACTTGTGACCGGCAAAGAGTGTGGATTTGAGGTGGGTTTTGTTATTTGATAATGTCGTAAAGACTAATTAATATTTAAAACCCCTTTTAAGTGGCCTTAGTAGCGCAGGTAAGAGGTTCTTCTTTTGATAAAATATTGTTGTTTAAGAAATTTTGTTTGCTCTTGTCTCTGGACATTAATAAAATGGATGTTTTTATTGACCGCACTGACTTGTGATATTAGCATCTTGACTTTTAATTATTTTCCCTTGCCGTCCGGAAAAATGTATATAACCTACTTTTACAAGGTCTCCTTTCTATGAGAACATACATATCTAAAACTGAAGCATAGATATAGGTCACAGAATATAAGAAGATTTAAAATACAAAAAAATAAATGTAAAATTTTAGTTGTTTTACTTTCAAGTTCAGTGTCTGAGGTATCAAATAAAAGCTCACAAAATGGAGAATACAAACATATATATGTATAATTTGCTTCTACCCTATGCTATAATCCTTGTTAAGTAAAATTTCAAACAAAGTTACAAATACTGTTGTTTCTTTCCTACCCTTTGTAAAATCAGAGTAGAAGAAATCTGACAAAAATCAAGGGTTTGTAGAATGATGCAAACAGTAGAAAAAAATATAATAATAAAAAGTTGTATCACGCTAGCTGGACTCACACTTCGCCATTTTTTTATGGTTTGTTGACAATAACAATAACCTTTTTTTAAGAACTAAAATGCCTGTTCAGTTATTAATGAAAAAATATTAGATGGTTCTATTCTATAATTAATATAATTTAGTTTTTTATCTCCGCTCTCAGGACCGCACCTGAAAATCACCTTTAAAATGCCTTCGCCGGAGTTTTCAAAATAAAATAAAGCTCTCGCCGCCATACTGTCAAGAACTCATTTACATCGTATTTTTTAATCTCTGGGTCAAAAAAAAACCATCATGTCTATGAAAAAACCTCTCTGTTGTGGATTATTAGGTGGTATTTGTAACAAAAGGACCCCTTTTGATTATACTCTTACAGGGGGGGCTTAAAATTACATTATTCTGTTGAGTCCCGCAATAAACAACGAGCTCAGATACTTCAATTCGCAATTTTGGCAATTTTGGCATAGTTAAGCACATTTTTTCACGAAATATTTATTGAAAACAAACCGCAAAGATAATAAATAAAGTTATCACAAATAATAATCCTTCAGTCGTAAATGAGATTTCATACGAAGACCTTCGTTGGTCAAACGTGAAGATTATCGAGCGTAACCAATAATATACAGGGTGTCAATCAAAATTACGACCATGGACATTATTCACCAAACGTAGCTAAAAATAATGTAAGAGTTTATCTTAAAATTTAAAAATTATCAACCCGTTTATAAATTTTTATTAGTTATATTTGTGTTTTTCATTTTTCTCCAAAAGGATTAACTTAAACTTGACCTCTTTTGACGAGCCCTTTTTAACACCTTATTTATAAGCAATACTTCTACTTGACCATCCCCGGTACGCTCAAGTTCGCAGCAAAATCGAACTTTCACGTCCCGTCCGGTCCCTCCGCATGGCTTCAATTACACCTGCACAAGGTAACGACTGATAATTCGTCGTCACCTTATCAAAAACGAGAATGTTTACAGCACGACTCGGGTTTTAAACAAAAATAGTACCGCAGTTAGTCGTTCGAAGGGTTTGTACCGAAGTACTACGTCACAGCGTGTCGGCTGATGAAAGATTAAAAGTCCTTCTTGTCTAGTAGCGTATAAAGACGAAATTTTTGGCGGCAAATCAGGTACCATTCATTAAATCGGGCGGATTTTTTCTTCTTATTTTCTTGGAAGATGACGCAAATTTTTCCCACTTGATCATGTATCTCCGTAATTCTTTTACTACCATGTGTATTATTATACTGAAAATGCGTACCTAACAACAGCAGTAAGTGTACTAAGTGCTATGAAAACTAGAGTGCGAGCAAAAAGTTGTTTACGAGATATTTGGACTTGATTTACCCGGTGAAAAAACATGAAGGAAACGTGGGATAAGAAGGATGAGCCTAGAATAAGTGACGGACAACCGGTAAGGCCAGAAACCTTTTTTTTATATGTATATAAGCGACAAAATGTGGAATTCCACCAGATACTACTCTATCAAATCTAAATCAAATATAACACCAATGAACACAAAAATTTAACAAACATTTCGCTGATAAACCTATTAACTTTGAGATATTTATTTCTAGTTTTTGATATAAAAGATTTATCATTCTTTGTTCTATCAAGTGGTATCGATGCGTTTTCAATTTCTTGTGTATTGTTTTAAATCAATGATAGGAGGATTAGTTGATAATTTTTATTATAAAATAGAAATGGCTTAGTTTTTAATGTTATCTGGTTAAAAACCAACTAATTCAAGGCACCCATCGGTCAGGGATTTTAAGAGCTTCCTTTTGTCTGTAAAAAAATTTGAAGGCAAACGGTGGTAATTTAGACTCTACACTCCTATAACAAGTATTTAACCGTGTGCCAGAATGCTTTTTTCTTTCTGGGACACTTTGATTTGAGTTTGAAAGTTTCTAGGGATTCTGAAATCAATTTTTGAGGAACTTTTACAAACAAATGCTTATTCTTCTGTACTACATTCAAGCAAAATGTCCAATATATTACGGCACATCAAAAAGTAGTACTTTTTTAAATACTTATGCAAATTATTTTTAAAAAATCAAGATTTTACCACCGATTTCTTGGAATAAAAAATCAAATTCTTCAATGACATTTTTGTACGATCAATAATCTCTCAAGGATTTGGGAAAATCCCAAAAACTGATTTATATAAAATGATGATGAGTAAACTGATACTTGCTAACCATCAAGCTGAATGTCTTTTTATTTATTTGATGTCTAAATTTATTAGTATTATCAACAAGATATACCTACATATTAGTTGTTTTTCTGCTAATGTAACCACTTAGTTCTTGATCTCATATTCATGTTTTTCATAACAATAACAATAAATAGGTATTTGACTTGGGGTTGGGGAAGTCCAGTTCATTAAAATTTACTAAATAGGTACCTGTTTTCTTGGACATACTAAATACCTTGACCTGCTGTAGAAATAGGTAGGAATTTGTAGGTGGGAAATTCCTTTAATTTTATTTATCTACAAGGCGTTTTACAGTGATTTAGGGCTAGTTGGGGCCCTTTACCTGGTAATCGCATTTAAAGTTTAGAAGAAAAACTTACTGAATTTTAATCTATTCTAACAATAAATAAAGCCTGTTCAAAGATATACCGTCTGATTTTTAATCGCAATCCAATCATAAATCGTGTCCTTGTTACCTGAAGGCGCAGGGTCCTACCCTCTCTAAATAAGGATAATAAAGGATTAAGAGGTGTTAAAATAAAATAGAAGGTAGTTTTCTGAAAGCTTTTGAAACGCTCATATGTTAAGTTGATAAATCCTTGCAAAAAGAGGAAATAAAAATGTCGCATTATTTAGAAAGTTCTACAAGTAAAACGTTTCCTAGAAAAACATTTGACGCCAGTTTTATATTAATAAAACGTTATACTTCTCAATGAAAATACAGTTTTGGCAACGGAGCAGTTGGCAAATTATTGCAGTCAATTTGTCAAACGGTATATTTTTGAACAGCCTTTAGATATGGTTATTTTTGTCTCACGCACGGTGGTATAGAAAATGCCTTTCAACGACTAAATTGGAAAACTTGGTATTGCTAATTAATTAAAGCATAGATAGATTTCTTCACAACTCCCATGCATTTCCTGTCGTTTATGTTTAATTACTTTTGCCAATTTGAGTCGTAATGCACGTTAAGAAAGTGTAATATGATCGAAGTGCATTTTCCCAACACGTAATTTGTTAATTACATTGCTTCCACTTTAATTAATAGTGATACATCGCTACAATGGCCGAAACTTTAACTTTGCTTTTAATATCTTTACAATCTGTAACACCATCTTAAAATAGTTCCTGACCTGCAGAAAATCCTACTATCGCCTTCTATACCAAGAAAAATCTGCAAGGTAACATAGCTGAAAATCAGTAAACCAAAAAACTTTAAACGATAGTTAAAATTTCGGAAACGTCCTCCCATCTTGCAAACTCAAACAGTTACTAACCAGACCTTAAGGTTAACGCATTCAACACGTGTTGCAAGAACCCCCTATTGAAGTCAATTAAGGTCCAATCATTGAAACTGGTTTAATGGTCCTTGGGAAACCTAGTTTTGATTTTTAAATACCTGATATGAACGTTCTAACTAATAAATTCCAAATTTTTGCATTTATTTGCAATATTTTCGTTAAGTAGGCAATGCAAAATAGTATAGAAAGTGGTTTGTTCGTTCGGATATTCTTGTAAAATATTTTATCAGATATGTTAGGTATATCTTCAACTATTATACCAACAGCTTCGCTGACGATAGTATTCTTTACTTCAACATTAAGCTGGATAATAGACGCAAATCTATGCACCCATCCCTTTCCCAAGATTTTTAATTAATCCTAGATTGGGGTGCCAAGAGCGTTGTTCAGTTCAACCCCTCCAAACCCCAGTCTTACTCCCGGTCACGAAAAAAATCCGGCGACAATTACCCCATCCACATGGATGGCCAAACCCTATAGAACAATGAAACGTTCTATCTTTTTGGCATCGCTTTCGAACATCATTTCAGCTGGCACAAACACATTACTTCAATGACCATATCGGCAGCTAAAAAGCTAGGTTTTCTCTTTCGAGCCAGGAAATACTTCTCTTCCGTTCTGCTACCTCGCGAGCGCAATGTACTGGACAATCATCTTGTTAAAAATACATTAGCGAAAATTTAATGGCAGATTTTCGAGTTCACCGGAAAACATCCTTGAAAATCAACCAATAAATTGAAAGTGGAAGAACCTTAACAACGACGTTTTTAACCAAATCTTGCTATTTATGCAGTGCTTACAAAGTCGTGCAAAATTTCACGTCTTTAGGCGTTGTAGTTTCGGCAACTGGCAGATATACTAGTCGTACAGATTGCCGCGTTATAGGTACAAGAATTTCGCAAATAATTCTGATTGCGATTGTTACATTTTATTGGAAACATAATAGAGTGTATTTTAATAATAAACAGTTTTTATAAATATTCGATATCATACCTAGATAAGATAAGAGCAAACGCTGATTTCTATGGCATAATCTAACCACATTTTATAAAAAGGAGTTTTTTTCCGACGTGCAAGTGTATTTGCAGCATAAATATTAGTTTTTGATGGTTAAAATTTGGAGTTTGGTAAGTTTCTTGCAATATTGCTATAAATTATTATGTAGTACCAATAAAAAATATTTCTAGAGTCAGCTATTGCCTCTAAATTTTTGCCTAGCTAAAAATATGCTTCCTTTAAATGTTATTAAAATCCTTGACTGTCGTTACTTACCTTTTACCTATGTTACTTTTAAAGAGTAATAATTCAAGACATACTTTGAGGACGTTTTCTTTTTATCTCATGTTATAGACCAATAATAAATATTTCTAGAGTTATTTGGCACCTCCAAATTTATTTCTAGATAGAAGAAAGCCATTTTACTAGAATCCCTTTTCATTTTATCGTAAAATATACCATAGTACGCAAAATAGTTATTAAATAAATATATTTTTAGAAACAGTATTGTCTTAAAGTATATATAGTATATATATTATAAATATAGGAAGATAACGAAAACAAATAATAATTTTAATCCATGATAAAAAAAATACAATACCTTCGAGTTTGGTATTGTAAGAACTACAATAGGTAATCCTGTAATTAATTTGTTTCAAAACGTTAAGTTGTTCCTTGTGATTAGCAATTCCGAGGCCCAATTTGGAATACATTGGCAATATAACGCTTTTATTATATTGCATTGTGACCTTATATAAGTAGTTGTAAAATTAACTTCTGGCTTTTATATATTATTCATATTATAAGTAAATAATATTCAGTGGGGCCCATGAAAAGAGCAAAAACTTGCTGATCCTCGCCGATCTTTTTCTTTGAATTTTGACAAGATTATTACGTAACGCATTTAGAATACTTAGGTCTCTTTCAAAATTTCAAAAATAAATTTCCTTGGTTATCAAATGATATTCCTCTTGCAACGGATTACTAGAATGAATGAGTTCAAGTCTTTAACCAGTATTGGACGCCTATTTGCATATGTATTCTTTGAACGGCCAATTTTTTTACTGCGCGAGGGGCTATATTTTGGTAACAAAAAATATTTCTAGAGTTAGTTATTCGGCATAAATTTTTTTTAAGCTTACGAAAGCCCTTCTTTAACTATTCTAAATATTTTAAAAAAGTACTGTCACCTATTTATGACTTTTATGATCCGTTATCTGGTATTAGCGCTAATCTTTGATAAAGATGCAATTTACGTGATTCCAATGATGGCAAAAGACGCACCTTTTCAGCTCAGCTAAAATGTTTTAAACTCTGCGCCAGTGTTCAATCAATTAAGTTTTAATTTTGTACGTATTTTGGCTTTGTAATAGTGTAATGATCTGCAAGGTCTGCAAGATAAAGGTAAAGCTTTTAAAAGTTACAGTTCTAAGAAGATAAACACACATGATAATTTTTATTAATTTTATTTTAATTCAAAAAAATTAAATTTACATGCCTCATGAAAATGGCAGTACCTATAATATCTTAATATACGTGTACCAGTGTCACGTTTTACATGCATTTTTGTAAAAGGTATGACTTTACATACTGTATATAATTAAAAATACTTTTGCTCAAAGGTTGGCTAAACATGCTGGAGGTGTTTTCATTATGTTATTTGCAAGCAATTATTGATAATTATTTTATTTAAATTAATATTGTTCACCGTGGCACCGTTACACATGGTACAGTCGTATTCATAAAAAATAAGCGTACAAGCTTTGTTATATTGACAATATGACAATTCTTGCTTCTCGCTCTAAAACGTTTACGCTTTTTTATGAATACCACAAAATAAAACTTACTATAAATTTCTTAATATTTAGTTCACGTTTCTTTAAATCTGCCTCGCAAGTCAATTGTATTGTATTTAGTTGCTTCGTTGACTTTTTTTTAATATAAAATGATTGCATATACCATCATCATAATGATCATATTATTATCATCTTTTGGCCATGGGAAGAAATCATGATTCTTCGTTATTACAAAAATAACAATTAAGTAATTCCATTCCTGGCATTGTTAAAAAATCGCATGATTTTGAACACCTCATTCAGGCAGATCATCGGCAAAACAGTAATGAATAGGATTTCCTTGATTTCAATTACTGAATATAATGTTTTTATAATCCCTCGTGATCGAGGAAATGCTCGGATGTTATTGCCGGTGTCGCTTATCTTATTTCCCCAAGCCTGTTCTAAGTCCTGACTCGGATGATTTTTAACCAAGAAACCAAGTGTGCATCAACAAAAATTGTTTCTAAAGTTAGGTACCTCCAAATTTGTTCCACTCTTTCTTATACCTGTAGTGCCTTATAACTGTTACTTAACTATATTGTACTAAAAGACTTAAAAAAGCTTAAATTAGTACCGCAATTGTTCGTATATTATTCATCAACCTTATCTTCCTGGTCATCTAAAAAAATGCTCAAGGATTTTCTCACTGATCACCGATCAGTATATTGTTTTCTTTTCGCCTAAATGCCCTGTAATTTCGTGCCATTCTTTTCTTGGAAAATTACCCGTTTTTTTGTGTATTATTATGTTTGTGCACAGCCGATATAATAATTATTAATTAAAGGTACAGAGTGCATGGAACAGAACAAACATGTTTTAAAGGTCATACCGTAAGTATTTTATATTAATTATTTTGCCAACATATTACTGCAATGATATATTTGGCAGTAACACCAGCGTAGGTATTACCATTTAATTTGGATATAGGTATTTCCAAATTCAATGGTATTACTTTTTTATGTTCTTGTTAGATTTGACCGAAGCGAGTTCTACTAATAAAGAGGCATTGAAAGAAGTGATTTTACTAATAATAAGGAATATCCACATATTTTTTTATTGCATAAATCATTTTTAAGGAAGTCATTACAAATCCAAAAAAATTATTTTAAAGAAAATTACGAGGATAATTTAGCTACAAAAAAATGTTTACTTTTCGGTACAATTTATTTCAATTTGAAAAACAGGGATTTGTCCTTAGTGAATAATGACGTCAGGAGATCAGCAAAAATAATTGTCAATCTACATGTTAACGTAAAGCTTAACCTAAAGTCGAACAGGTTTGCTTTTCTCGGAAACAGTCAGAGGGGGAGCAATTGAATTTTTTTGGGTTGATAGAGGAATAGTGTAATTAGCTTCGGTAAAAAATTCAATCATATGTTTCGTTTCGAAGCTATTAAACGTCATAGTCGAGATTTCCGCGATTTCCGTTGAAATCTAGGAAAGCCTTCTTTTTTTTTTGCTGATAAAGACCAAAATAAATGGATAACCGCAGCCGCCATAAACATTTAAGTTATGTAGAGAATGTGAAAAAATATATTTCAGATTTATTTGGGTTATATGCATGTTCCTTATTGTAATAGCACATAAAAACACAAACGCCATATCCATTATACATACGTATTAAAACGAAAATAAAGTGAATATTTTATCTGCATCTCTTTCAGGTGGCTAAAAAATGGAACATAACCGACCCCCTGTACAAACCAAGACGACTTCAACATTCTCCATCCCTAAGAGCCATCAGGAACTACAACGAGCTTCCGATAGATAACAGACTTTCGGGAGAACACGATAATGCCGGGTTCGAACCCGAGTACAAGTATGAGTATTACACCAATCCTGATTATAATAGGTAAGCTTCAATATTTAATAGTTTTTGAAGCACTTTTCTAAAAGCCTACGGAAGAACTCTAAAATCCTATTTTTCTCAATAGAAAAACATTTAAAGTTAGTCAAGTTCCATTGCAATAAATTTATCACAGTTTCTCCTCTCCGAGATTTTTCCTACAATATTATTTTTTAGTGCTTATAAGGGTAACGATCAGAAAGTTCACGAATACGACTATCCAACGATCAGTACGACCTCAAGGACCTCACATTCCGGAGGATCAGAAGCCAATTCAATCTCTGAGCAGAACGAAATGGGTTCATCTGTCAAATTGGTCACTGCCAAAGTGGAAATGGTAAGTTCAGAAATTAATTGAATCTATTAGGACTGTTAAAGATCATTTTTGCGTGAAGAAAGGACCTAATTGCTAAAGTTGTCATCATCATTTAACGTTTTACAGCACCAATTAGGTACATATTAATTAATAAACAAATGAAACTGACAAACAAATATTTACACCGAAATTTTGCGTTCTATTCGATACAAAATCAACAGTTTGAAATTTGCTTTGTCAAAAAGTAAACGTTACAGTGCTATTATTACTGTATATAACACTATTTCAACATTGAAAATATGTGTTAATAATACTGAATATATATTTGCTTACATATTGCTGTTTACCGAAAACTAATAAAAATTATTTCGATATGAGTATACCGTGTCATTCCGTGTAATTTCGAAACAAAAATCGGACTCTGAAATCAAAAAGAAATAAATTACTCTTATTTAAGGGCTATACAAAATTCCTAGAGCATTGGTTGTAGCATATTACTTTCCAATAATACTTAATAATAAACAAATTCCTGTTTAATTGGTGACTAATCTACCCGATAACAGTTTTATTCCATTACAGAACAAAATAAAACACAGAATATTCATTTGAATCGTATGTTTTATCTTTATTTAAATTGGGTGCTTATTTTTGGAAAAGATTATTGTTTCCTGTTGATATGAATGCAAAATATTTGGCGTGGTATCTAGTATCGCGAAAACAGTCGGCATTGGGTTGAAAATAAATACACCAAGCTGATTTATTGAGCTTGGTTTTCTATTTCGAGCCAGAAAATACTACTCCCCTTCCAACTTATACACTCTCTATGTTTCCCAAATAAGACCTAACCTGGAGTACTGCTCCCACATCTGGGGAGCCGCATCACCTTCGACACTTAAGATCCTTGATTCTATCCAAAACGAGCCATTCGACTTATCAATGACCCAGCCCTCACGAGAAAACTCCCTTCTCTCGCTCATCGCCGCGCTGTAGGGGATTTATCCCTTTTCTACCGCTACTTCCACGGATTTTGCTCTGAAGAACTAGCCGGTATTATTCCCCCCTTGAATGTCCCCAACAGAACAACAAGAGGCGCGTTACGTATGCATCCCTTTACTGCCCAGCTACAAAAGCCTAGAACAGACCACTTCTCTCTCACATTCATACCTAGGGTCTCCAGATTGTGGAACAAATTACCTGCAGATGTTTTCCCTTCCCGTCCCAACCTCCAATCCTTCAAATCCCGTGTCAATAGACTACATTTCCCTTCTCTTCAGACACCCACGGTACGCTAGTACTTAGGCTTGAAGTCTACGTGTGATGTCTTAGATATAAAAAAAAACCAGCATCGCTAGAGCGTTACAAAATGTTTTGTAGAAGCATTTTTCCTCCCCTGACCTCAGCCAACGAAATTATCTCCACCAGGGCAAGCTGAACTATTTGCAAAACGACTCGCTGCCAATTTTACCCTTATTCCTACTCCTACCCGAAATTTTGACACATCATATCTTAATAATTTCGAGTAAATAAACTGCAATTCTTTGTTTTCATCGCAATCTTCAAGAATTCAAAAATTTTCAAATTTTGCATGTACCCGATGCAAATAAACCTATTTATTTATAACTTTAACGAAAAAATAAGCGATTCAAATTAGTGGGAGGTATTCTTAGATAACTAACGGATAAAATAAACCCAAAAAGAATGATTAAATAAGGAAAATAGTGTGGAATAATATCCGCTAAAAACAGGATTTGTCTGGAAAAATCAAGAAAATTCAGTTTTTACCCCTTAAATACGCTCCTGGATAACCCACTCGGTATTCATTTTAAAGTGTGATTGCCCCTTTATAATATATTGTTGAAAAATTGGGAAAAAATTAGATAGGAAAAAATACAGAGTGATTCAAATGTACCGATGTCGAGGGCAAAAAAAGTCAAAATATCGAAATTTAATCAGAGATTGATTGAGCCAGAAAATACTTCTCCCCTTCCAACTTATGCACCCTCACTCTACAACACTAATACAATAAAAAAATACATAAAACATTTGTACAGCTTACACCGGTACGAATCCCTTACATCACGAGGCTTAACTCGCACTGGACTAATTCATTTACTTAAATCAACTTTCCTGATCAAGGAATCTTACGCATCGTTAAGCCCTAATTACCTAAAAATATTCGAAAATCCGCCGTTGCGTCCAATTAGCGAAAAATGCTTCAAAAGAAATCAGAGTATGTAATTTGGTGGCACAGTTTTAAAATTAAATTAAGCAGCTTGTTTCGAGTATTATTCTTTGTTTTGTTATCGGACAGGAAAACAGCATGTGATACTAAAGGGTAAAGCCTTAGATTATGCGGCGAGAAACAGACACATTTATGTAAATCAATGAACAACGAACAGTTTTACCTGTTACTTCTTGAATAATCTGAGGGTAACTCTAGTATAGGAACTTTTTTAAGTGGGCGTGAGTATAGAAAATTTAAGAAAACAAACCTGCGACTGCTGGTTACCAAAATCTACTTTTACAGTATTGAAATTCGACTTGCTGTTTATTTTTTTTGTGTGCTCTTTTACTACTGACCTTACAGTGTGCGCTGTCAAGCAGAACTTAAGTTTATTTTGATGAATGAAATGATCCTAATTAACAACGTTGTCATTTAGCGGAATTCTTTACAGAGTATTTAATATCGTTTTGCATAATTGAGGGCTAAAAGTAATTAAAAAAAATGATTAAAAAAGTCCTTTTTTAATCATTTTGGCAAGTACCTGCGGCTACGGCACTCGTTTTTTGAGCCGCAACGGTACATGTTTAGTTTGGTTTGTAGTTCAAAAAGTAGTTCAATATTAGTAGTCTAACTACTTTTTTGAAGAAGTAGTTTAACTACCAAGTAGTTAAACTACTTTTCTGATAAAGTAGTTAGTAGTTATACTCCACTAATTTTTTCAAGTAGTTTGCCCAGCTCTGCTGCTCAATGCCCTAGAAATATTTTGTTGAGTACCTACTCTCTATAATCGGAGTACTGATTATATTATTCGTAGTATTCGTCATTCCAACACTAATTTTTCCAGACAAGTCTCGAATCAAGAACTGGATAATAAACACAAATTTATGCACTTATTCCTTTGCCAAGGTATTCAATTAATCTTAGACTGGAGTACCAAAACCCTTGTTCAATTCAACGCCTCCAAAACCCAGTCTTGCTCCCTGTCACGCAAAAAACCCTGCAACACTTACCCCATCCAGATGAATGGCAAAGCCATAAACAACAATTAAACGTTTGATCTTGTTGACATCGCTTTCGAACATGATCTCAGCTGGCATAAACACATTACTTCAATAGGCCACATCGGCAGCTAAAAAGCCTGGTTTTCTCTTTCGAGCCAGAAAATACTTTTCCCCTTCCAACATACGCACTCTCTATGTTTTAGAAATAGGACCTAACCTCTGTTCCCACATCTGGGGAGCGGCATCACCTTCGACATTTAACATCCTTAATTTTATCCAAAAGAGGGCCAATTGATGAGTCATCGATTCAGTCCTTACAAGAAAACTCCCATCTCTCTTTTCTACGGATACTTCGACGGATTTTGCTTTGAAGCCCCTCTAATTTACCTAGGGTCTCCAGATTATGGAACAAATTGCCTGCAGATGTTTTCCCTTCCCCTCCCACGGTACGTTAGTACTTAGGCTTGATGCTGATGCCAAGGATTTAACAAGATGTCTTAATATGCGTCAATAAAAAATATTTGTGGAGTCAATTATTGGTTCCGATTTTTTTTAGAGATTAAGCAATCCTTCTAACACACGTAAAACTACCCTCCACCCTCCGAACATACCCTAAAAATTAAATCCAGTTAATAATAAATTAAAAAATTCAAACCAACGCAGCTGTTTTTTCACAGTCTACTGCCCACGTGCTTGCTTGAATTAAATTGATAATAAGCGACTAACCAGTTGAGTTTTTGCCCTGAAACAAGGCACATTCGTCGATAGAACCTATTTATCGCGTGGTACTGTACTATTCGTAGGTACTTCGAGACGAGCGCGTTGGGAATTCGCCGTGGTACCTGCAACGCAGTTTTTGTGAATTGGGTGGTTCCGCGGAAGGGGGTGATGTTATGATTGTTGCTCCAACTTGCTGGAAACACATGTATTGATAAGTGAAAAAAAATAGAGTATTATCTAAACCCATTTTCTTCCCCCCACTTCAAGGGGATAGGATTTTTACCCTTTTTTGAGTTTACACATTCAAAATTTGTAATAATTGAAGTTTTATAAAGTCAAAGTTACAATATTTTCTACTTTTAAAACTAATAGTGTATTAAACTTTATAAATATCGGTACTTCTAACGTTTTAGGCCTCAAAACCCTCCAATTAAATAAGGTTTTTAAAATGAATTCGCGAATATCATGGAAACCACTAACATGATACGATCTCACAACGGCAATGCAGACCCGTCGCGTTTCGTCTACGTCCAATACCGTCCTCAGTCCTATCTGAGGAGATGTGAGTCTTTGGATACATGGACGTACGTTTTAAAATGTTTTTTGAAGAAGAAATTGGGCTGTCGGCAGTTGTTTCTTTATAAAAAAGTAAGTGGTATGAACAAAATCTTCAAAGAGGTTTTTCGCTTATATTTAGTGAAATAATAATCGTCTATGGATCGCAAAAGTTAATTAAGACTGCTAGAAATAGAAATATGTATAACTAATTATTAGATAAAGGCTTATTACTGTTTGTTATGTATGTATAGTGCACACCACATCGTATAAGTTCCGGTCAGTGCATGTACGGCAAAAAATAAATAAATAATTTATTTTATAATTTTGATCCTGATTAATATGCACCTTTCTCTGTAGATTGCTTCAATATAACGTTATTTTTTTTTTAATTATTGTTTCGTTCATTTCAGATAAGTCTTTTTATGCAAAGCAGGGCCTCTGAGGGTACATATTTATATGCATATTTGGGGAAACATTGTAGTTTTTCTTTCCTTATTACGTTATTTGTATTATTTCTATAGTAGGTATATAGAGGGTGTAGCAAGAAGAGTATTTTTTGGGGGGTCGCCATCTTTTTTGCGCCCGAATTTTCCTTTCGGCAACGCTTTTTCTGTGAATGCAAAGGCTTCTTTGTAAAGAAATGTGGATTTTCAGAACTACACATTCTCATTTGTAGAGAATTTACATAACCAGAGAGGTAAATTTTTTTTTCCAAGTACGTTTTCATTATTATGCAAATTACCCATAAACCACTCGGAAATTTGCGGCTTGTCGTTTCGTAACAATTCTTGGACAGAGCTTAGACAGTAAGCGTGCATATGCAGGTCACATTTCAGGATTATATTGCAGGTTCCGTAGGACACATTTACTTGCTGGCTTAAACGCCGAATAGGGGATTGTGGGTGTTCATTGACAATTTGCTTCAATTCTTCTACTTTTTGTGCAGTGCGAACTTTGAGTCTCTCACTGCCTTCCTTTCTATTCACACTTCCTGTTTCTCTAAACATAGCCACAGATCTAGTCAAAACTTGGCGAAACTGGTCGAAAGCCATGACTATGTGTGAAAATTCTGTTTGAAAATCCTGAATGGCGTCCCGTGTTGAATAAACCCACTGGTCATCAACCCGTCTTCCATTTCTAAAGTACTTTCGATCATAAAAGCTTTTTGTTCTGCCGTGGTTACCATATTTAATTTTCTTAAAAATAAAAACTTCAGAACTTGACAGTTCTATTTTTCATTCACCTATGTTACCTTTTAAGAGTAATAATTCAGGACATGCGTGATTGGACGGCATACTTTGAGGGCGTTTTTCTTATCTTACCTTATCTTGAATTAGGAGTTCTACCCCCTGTATAAGCGGATGCAATACTCTTATCAGACCCTGTATGGTGCATAATAATTAAGATACAAGAAGTTTCTAAAATATCATTATTATTTTAAGTAGAAAACAAGAAATTAAATAAAAAAGCCAGCAATTATGCAGACTCGCGGTCCAAAACAGATGATGAAAGCTGTAAAAATTGAAAGCAAAATCAAGCTAACATAATTATTATCATCGATATATTTTTAGGAAATTAAAAGAAAACTGTAATATAATTGAGATAATTACGATACATTCTTCCCCCAAAGAATTAGTTGAAAGTAAAAACTAAAATCAAAATAATTGTATTACCTGTTTTGAAATATTCAGAGGAAATGTGTCATTAGTATGTACTTAATGATACTACTGGTACATTAACAATGAAATTTATTTTATTTACAGGAATGATAATAATTTCTACTAAATTATGTGGAAATATGTGCATATACACTGAGTACGTCAGATCAAGGTGGACTTTTTAAAAGACAATGGGTATCTTTCAATTTTCTAAACCAAGTGAAACTCTGCTGTTTTTGACTTGCACCAGCAGCCGAACTCTATACCAAAAAAAGCGGTAACGATTTTGATCGCTTTCTAATTTTGTACTCTGTAGATTGATTCGGCTATCGATGGCAATCCTGTCCTTATACCTATCTCTATCGCTATCGCTTTCTTCAAAACTTACAGAGTTTGGGTCCAGTTCGCCCTGTCGCGAAAGTATGAACTCGCCCCTTGCGTTTTTAGTGCTTCTATAAGGGCACTGCCACAGACAAACGTCCGTGGCCAGTGATCATATAAAGGCACTAAACACCCGTCCACAAAATCGATGTTTTTAATTTTCATCTATTCACGAAATGTGGCTGTGCTTTTTATTAAAAATCCGTGCGTAGACAATAGAATTTAACAGTCAATTGAATTATCTTACTTTTAATAATGGGAACTCGCCATAAGGACTGTGATTTGTATTTACATTATTTTTTAAACCCTTATCCCTTATATACCTATTTGTAGGTACCGATATGAAACCGATTAGAAACCTGTATAGTAATAATACCTCTAATATAGTTGGTGACTCAATAAAAAATAGTCCAATTAACTAAACACCTTGATACAATTAATTTTTAATGGACTATAACGAACACCTACTCTCATTAAAGCGTAGAACATTAAATAATGCCGTAAAAATACATTACCAACAAACTAAATCTTTGGCTTACTGAAAAATATTTGCTGATTTTATATATTAAGAACCGACAAAGAATTTAACTCTTCTTATTTAATCTCCTTGTTAACACAGTTACTTCTCTTACAGTCTTGCAAGACATGGTGCTCCCACATATCTACTATAATATGCACAATATCCATGGCAGCAGGTCTAGGCAACCTGTACAGGTTACCTCAGACCACACTCATACGTGGAGGATTGCCTTTCTTAGTGATCTACGCCATACTGACTGTGATTGTCGGCCTTCCTCTTTTATTCTTGGAGTTGGGAGTGGGACAGATGGCCCAAGAGGGCTTTATCAAGAGCTGGAGAGCAGTGCCATTTTTTAAAGGTATTATGAGGAAGATAGAAACCTACTTTAGTTTAACTTTAACATTTCTTTTTCTTTAGGAGTTGGTTATGTGAAGTTACTAGCAGGATGCCTTCTGTGTATCTACTACCCCCTGTATATGGGACTTGCCACATTGTATTTGATCTGGATCCTTAAAGGACCTGTACCGTTTAAGGAATGCGCTAATGGCGTGGTAATTACAGATGTGAGTATGGGAGTCTTAATTCCAATGGAAATTCGACTCGAAAGACCAAAATATGTTAAGATTTTACCGAAATTGCGTTATTGTTTTGGTAAAATCAAAATTCGATAATAGAACAAGCACATTCGTTGCTTTGAATTATTGCTCTCTCTGTTCAACTAAATGCAAAGTTGTTTATAAAGTTGGTATTCATGTTTCAGGATGGCTATACTGCAGCCGCTAAAACAGGACAAGAATGTTTAAGGTAATATGATAAAAAAACATTTTTACTGTTTTTTTTTTAAACATTTATTAAGGTGAATTAGGTTTGAAGAAAGGGCATACTCATAGAAAGGAAGCAAAAAAAATTAAACGACATTTTCTTTTTCCAGGAGTACGTTCATCCAATCTCCGTTCGAGGATCCTTATTATTTCGGAATCTACGCTGCTATTCTCTTGTTTTTGTGGATAATAATAATTATACTGTAAGTATAACTCCCCTTTTAAGGCAATTTAATCTTTCGCGTCTTCACTACATTTATATGGTCACTGCCGACTAGCCAAAATACATGGCGAGTGGTGATATAAACGCACTGAACAGCCGTTCATAAAATCAACACGTTTAATGTTGCATCTGTCCACGAAATATATGCCTATTTTTTTTATTAAACCGTTCTGTTATGTTGCTTATTGTGAAATTTGTGCTAAAAGCAGCGGTATTTTGATGTTTCTAGGTCTATTAGAAGGACGAAAAGCTACATAAGGTCCCTTATAATCGTATTCTTCCCTACAATGACATGTTACATCGCTTTGACTACCAAATCGATCCTGTTACAAGCAGAAGTAGCGGTTCTACACAAGTTTTTTAATGATGTCGACTGGAGCATATTAAAAAATTCAGAGGTAACCAATAATTTGACAAAAGTCCTCTACACTACCCAAAAATTAGGCTTAGTTTTGATTTCTTTGTCTTATCACTCCCTGTATAAGTTTTACCATGAAAGTAGTTGAGGTCCTAATTTGCCTCAGTTTACTAAATTGACGCACACTCTGTATAATATGAACTTTTTTTTAGGTTTGGTATTATGCCACCATCCAAGTGTTTTTTTCCACGAACATTGGTTTTGGATCATTTGTCACCAACGCAGGAATTATGTATAATAAAGTAAACCCATTTTGGTAAGTTCTTTTCTACTAGCAGGATCTACAATAATTGTTTTCGCCAATTCGCGTTGTCGCGAATGCATGAACTTGTCCTTTTGCATTTCCAGTGCCTTTATATGGCCACTCTCCACAGACAAGTATCTGTGATGACTGTTCGTATAAAGGCACTGAACACTCGTTCACAGAATCAATAACTTTTCTTTCCGTAAGGAATTTATTAATTATTTATTTACTATACTTTTTTTCAAATTTTAGGACTGCTTTAGGTTATATAGTAACAAACCTAATCTTTGGGACAGGGTCGGTGATAATTTCCAGCATACTAACAGGACATCTGAACTCTACAAACCTGAATACCGGGGACATCGCGGAAGTACAACTGTTCGCACTGATTTATAATTCAATGATCAGCAAAAATTCTGACGATTTCAAGTACTGGATGATCGCGACATATTTGTTCTATATGTTCACGGGGTTAATAAGTATGGTAAGCATTGCTTGTGCCAAATTTCAAGTCTTTAGGTTTCTAAAGTAGCTTGTTTATTTTCAGGCGACCCTAACGTATACTCTCTTAAAAGCAATTTACGGACATGACGGTATACGGTTAAAATGGTGGCAAACGAGCGTCGTTTTCAGTTTTTCCGGATTCGTGTTGAGTTTTCTCCTCCTTCTAAGGCTTGACTTTGACCTGGTGCACCTCTTAGACCACTACATCGTCGGAAATTTGATTTTGATTAGCGTTGTCATTGAAGTTTTGGCCCTTATTGCGTTTTATGGTAAGAAAATGACATTATTTTCAAAATTTATATTATTATACCTTCGCCATTTTGCCAAAACAAATCTCAACAAAATGGCGGAGATTTAAATAAGTTTTGAACTGAACAAAATTATCAGTAGTACAGAAATAATTTTATTTTGTTTTTAGGTACGGCAAAAATTCAGTCCGACTTTGAATTCATGCTCGGGCACATTCTATCCAAAATCTGGCTCTTCTTGTGGTGGTTTATTCCCATCCTTCTAATTGCGATTTTCGCGTGGGGTCTGGTAACGCTGCCTTTAGAAAGTATATCCAGGAAAGACCCCATTTGGTTGTACGCTATTGGTTGGACAGTGGTACTAACAGCTTTCATCTTTGTCATTGCTGTTGGTATTTTTGTAACGAGGAAGCAGGATGGATATACTGTCGTTGATGTAAGTTCTTGTGTACACCAAAACAAGATCAGATGCATTTATAAGGGCACTGCCCACGGACAAATGTGCGTGACGACTGGTCATATCAATGCACTGAACACCCCGTTCATAGAATCAGCGTGTTTAGGGTTTTATCTGTTTACAAAATATGTTTTACTAAATCGTTTTGCTGCATACTTATTTAGTTTGTTTAATTATTAGTTGTGGTATGCCCAGAACGTTCAAAATAAAATGTAAACCGTGCTTTTTCAGAAACTGAAAGCCGCCCTAGAACCATCTCACAACTGGGGTCCCAAAGACCCTATGCTACGCCACAACTGGGTGCAGTGGAACTCCCAATCGCCAAGCGGAGAGCGGGACTTCACTCTCAAAAGGCGAGGAACCAAGGATTATACGAAGACTATCAAGAAAAGAGCTAAGAAGGAGGCAAGCGAGTTAAGCAGTGCAATGAGTATACCGGGAGCTTATTATAAAAACGATATAAACGTTACAATAAACAATAATGTAGTGGATGGAAGTAATGGTAACGCCAATGGGAGGTTGAGTAACCATAGTGATACCAGCGACGCCTATAATCGGGTTAGCAATGGTAGTAATAACTACCATGAATTGTATTATGTAAGCAGTGACATAAGAAAGAACATCCAGAATGGGAGAGTTGTAGCAGACCAAGGTAATTATCGTAATTATCGATAGAGGGCAGGTCTATGTTTATTACTAGCTTTTATTTTAGGCCATTTTAAATCAGTGATCTAGTCATGACTACCTCGCCTTATTTGCCAACGTTGCTCCATATACTCAATGTTTAACCTAAAAAATGAACGTCCAAACGATAGTATGAAATAAATTAGGATCTTGCCGCATTCGCTCGTTAATATTTGTGACAAAAGTATTATCTTCTTTCTTTTTGAGCGGCACTAAGCTTATGAACGCATAATTTTATAGGGTCTATAGTTAAAACACTTTAACGTTCTTTGAACTGTTCCATAAGTCAACATTTTATCTCTTATTCTTCCTATCTGACCTACAGCAGATTCTCTTGAAAATATAATAAAATCGTTAGGCCCCTTTCTTCATTTCTTTCTCTTCTTCTTTTAACATTGCTAGTTGACTTATAGCCTGGAATGTGAACTAAGGGACAAATTTGTATTCACTGAAGTTACCCTACCCTCACCTTTTGTCTTTTTCTTGCAGATGCATCTTTAAAAGACTCATTGGAGACGCAGCAGCGCCCCAAACGTCACCACCATCATCACCACCACCACGTGATAGACAAGTCGACCAATAGAAACACATTTCCCACTAATGACAGCCCCCATTTGACGTATAACCTCAATAGACACAGCTATCCAGAAAACACGACGAAGACGACGCAAGATGTCGCTAACGACGAAAATTCGGAGGGGTATGGAACTTTTAGGAATAAAGGGCCTTATATTATTGATGGGGATATAGGGCATGTATGTTATAAGAGGTATAGCGCTGAGCATGAAGGGATGACCCAACTGTGAAGGGAAAAGTATTTACATTGTATATACTAAAAATATGTCAGGAGTACAGAAGGCTGGGAAAATGTACACCTGGTGACAGATCACACTTTCATGGAACTACAATGCCCATCTGAAAGGTTGCTGTGTTGCCAATTGTACTTTTTTATTTAAAGAGTTAGAGAATGGGTGTAAAATGCCTATTTTAGTTTTGTTTCTCTAAAATAAAGCTTTTTTTAATTAAGACTGTTAGAATCGCTAGGCATTAAAATAAATGGTGATAAACATTTCTTGTTCAAAGTCAAATAGCTTTTAGAAGTGGAAAACTGAGTACAGTAGTGCCTAAGATCAAATAATGTAAAGAAAATATCTGTTTTTCTTTGTGTATATATGTGTTCTATATTATGTAACTAGTGATATTGTGACATTTTTTGTAAATTCAGCTTTGGATTATTACCTAGCAGGATGTAAGATGCATTTTGTAAATAGTTTGTTAAGTAGATATTTTATGATTTCAATAAATATAATTGACAATTGAAATAGTGTTTTTGTTCTCAAAGCTACCAATGAACTCCTAGGATTAAAATTTTGCACGCAAAACCCGAACAAAAGACACAATACAATACACAATTGCTTTAATTCTGACAATACTGGTCAATTCGAAGGGTTTTCCTAAAAGCTAGGAAATTTTGCACAATCTGGCAATGTCGCATATCAGGAGATGAAATATGAAATTACCTCTTCGCGTTTCTGCTCCCTAACAAAATGTCAAAATTCGGAAATTCAGAGCAGGATCGCTGAAACACAGAGGTATTTTCTGCTCCTGATACTCGGCGTTGTCAAATTGTGCAAAATTTCCTAATTTTAAGGGATGTTTTTATTAGGAGCACCTAAGCAGAAAAAACCTTTTGATACTCGACATTGCCAGATTGTGCAAAATTTACAAATTTTTTAGGATAGTTTCATTAGGGACACAGAAATTTTCCCTTAAAACTGTAAATTTTGGGCAATTTGGCAACTTCGAGTATCGAGAGCAGAAAATACCTCCTCACGTTGATGCTCTTCTAGTAAAATTTAGAATTTTGTGTCAGGCCTGTAGTAGACAAGAAAAAAAAACACCAATTAAAAAAAAGTTTTCTTTATTTTCAATACAAAATTACTTTAATTTTTACAATACCTACTTGCGACTTAATAAATATATACACAATTTTTTTATAGTCTTATCCTAAAAAAGATTCTCAAGCTTCAATACTGAAACAGTTATTCCAAGCTTTGGCATTTACTTGCTTTAAGATCGCTCTGAGCGACTGGCCAGGGCCGCACTCAAACGTCCTTGGAAAGTACTGGTCTGGATCTCTCTCATACATAGTATGCAGAACTTGTTCCCACTTAACAGGTTTAAGAATCTAAAAAGAGAAAAAATTAGACTTTTCTACCTAAAACGAACAATACACCGAATTAAAGAAGAAATGTATATGTACGTACCTGCTTAGGAAGCTGTTTTCGAATATGTTCAGCATTCCTGTACCTTTTCCCATCCACATTTGAGTAAACACTAACCAGAGGGTCTTGTATATCAGTCTTATTAAGGGCTTTTCTAAAAGGGTCTACAGCTGATCTCATTAGCTCCGAATGAAAAGCCCCGCTTACTGGCAGCCTTTTGACACGTTTGATGTTGAAATCCTTATAGTTCTTTTCGATAAAATCAAGTGCCTGCAATTGGAAAATATAATAAACGATTTCGATTCCGTTGTAGATGCTTGCAAGTCAAGTTTAGTGTCTTAAAAATGGACAGGCCTTTGCTATTGAATTAAAATCATTATTATGCGATCTTTAAAGATATTTTTAACTCACAGATTCACTTCCAGACACAACTTTGCAATGGGGATACAGGTAATTCGCAACAAGACATTCAGGAAGCTCATCTCCTTTATCGATTGCCCATTCTTTGGCTTTTTTACAAGCATAGCCCAGTTTACTATCTGGGCCATAGAAAATTGTCAGCATCCCGCCTTTGTATGTATCACCAGCTAACTGCATAGCTTCACCACGTATCTGAACAAGTCTCAAACCTGAGTGTAAATAAGATAAATTTGTACTTTCTTTCCACCCTGGCTATAGCACTAACATACCTCTTTCAAATCCGATAGCTCCCGCAAAGATCAATGCTGTGATTTCCCCTAAACTGAACCCTGCTGTTGCTACACAATTAGCAACAGCATTGGGCCTCTCTTCTTTGAGCTTTTCTATCGCGGCTAAAGAGCATACCATCACCGCTGGTTGACAGTATCTAAAAGAGTAAAAAGTCTAAACAATGCCTTTTTAGATACTCCGTCACCACTGGAGACACAACACACGATATTCTTTACATTTTCAACTCACCTGGTTTCATTTAATCGTTCTTTAGGTCCTTCCAAACATAACTTTAGCAAATCGTACTTTAAAATATAATTTGCCAGCTCGAATAAGTCTCTAGCCATTGGGAACATTAACAAATCTTTTGCCATTCCCACATATTGGCTACCCTGCCCCGGAAAGAGGATAACTGAGCTCTCTCTAGGATCTTTCCCAGCTTTTCTAAAAAAGTCACCTTGCTTTCTTATTTTCGTACCTAAAAGAGTTATCGAGGTGGTTTTAAGCTGGGCGATTGTTAGTTTGAACTTATTTACCTTCAGGGTAAGGCATGGTAGCCCATTCCTGCTCGGGACTTAGCGGCTTTACATCTTCAAATGAAGAAGCTTCATCTAAGAGCTTTTTTAACGGAGATTCCGGATGCTTTTTTGGGATTTCATCTTGCCGTAATTGAGCAAGAACAAAAAACTGTCTCTTACACAAACTACCACTACCTAAACGCTTCTGTGGCGTGTTTTTCAAAAGAAATTTAACTAGAGAGGACATTGTATAGTTTTATACATTAAAAATAAAGAAAATACTGTTTAAGCTCATAACAAAAAAGTTAGGTTATAAGCCTAAAAGTTAGGTTATGGTAAACGTCAAAATATATAACCTCAATGTCGCTCGGGTTTCCTATAACCTTATCCCAAATTCTAAAAATCTTATTTTGTCGAAATTTCTAAAATTTTTTATGCCCGAATTAAGTATGACGTCACGGGTAAATCTTGATGCCCTTTGTAATCGTCATTATTATGTGTTTTCTGGTAAATATATTTCTATATTCAATCTCCTTGAGTAGAGCTGCTAAATAACTATTATTTCATAACAACAGAAGTTGTATATCTTTATTGAAATATCTTTCTTCAATTTAAATTTTTTAGCCTCTTTCGCTCAACGTAGAACTTTTAATGAAGATATACTTTTTTTGTAAAGGCGATTAAAAAATATATATTATTGTGTTGGCATCGGAATTGCATAAGTTTCAAATCCATACGAGAATTAGAAGTGGGTGAAAAACGGTGAAAAGTAAATTGTAAGATTTACTTACAATAGCGACGTTCGGCAATCAATCGTGCTTATCGTTTTGCTAGGAATTTTTGACGGGCACGTGATTTCTCGTATTCTTTACAACAAAAACGCATTTGCCTGTCAAAAATTACCAGCAAAGCGATGAAAAAGATTGAATTGCCGAACGCCGCTAATGTTAATAAGAAGTTATAAAGAGATCAAGTTAATGAAAGGGTGTTAAAAATTAAAAAGAGTAAACTTTCGGATTTTGATTTTCGACTTGTAGCTTTTAGGATTTTTCTACATAAGAGATTTCCAAATTTTAGGATTATTTTTAGCTTATATGATCCGGATGTAAAAAACCGACGTTCAATTGTTAGTTTGCAGTACAAATGGAAAAAAAATTAGGGTAATCCCCTAGATTTTCACCTTTTTTAAATTACTAAATCAGCACAATCTTCCATTTAGCTAGATGAGAGCAGTGATCAGGCAAATGCAAGTAATTTATTCCCGCTTAGCAGAACACTGCCAAGTCGGATTGCGCTGTATTATAAAGGAAGGGAGACAGAGAGAAAGATCAATTATTCTATATTAAATACATCCATTACACAAGTTTAAAATTATATAAATAAAAGTGTTCAAGTTAAAATTAATAGAAACAAGCGTAGTTAAAAATCTTGGTTTAAAATGTAATAAATATACTGTAAAAACACAAATTGCATTAAAATGATTGGCTATGTTCCAACTCTCTTTCCTAGTGTCATCGCCGGTATATCTCAGAAATTCCGGGCATGTTGATTGGCCCAAGTGATAAACTTGTCGCCTAAAGTCGCCGCACACACCAGCAACATCTGGACATCACCTTCAGCTCTGTGTGCGTTTAAAGGTTCCCTGTTATTGGTTATTCTTTGGTAGACGTCACTAAGTTTAAAACTAACGCTAAAAATACACTAACTTCAGGAAAACCAATGTAAATCGAGTAAAACCTAAGGTACCAGGAAAATACAACGAAATAGCAATAACTCTTCATTATAATTTCCACTTACCCAAAATCCAATTTCATTCGAGGCCTCATAACTTTGACTTTTTTATTATTACTTTCTTCAGAAGTGCTTGATCTTTTATTTTCCAGTGTCAAGTCAAGCCCTCTCACTTGCTTTATTGGCGTTTTTTCATTGATTTTTTGCATCGCCAAAGCCTTGTCCAACCCTGTTTTATTAGGATCTGTTTGGCATTCATAGTCTTCCAGAGCTCTACATAAAATCTCATCAAAACCATCTTGCAATTCCATAGGCACTGAGTCTGTACTGTCTTGCGGTAATGCAACAGATGGTGACTCATTTTCAACGAGCTGGGTTTGTTGGGCATGAAGTTGCCGAAATGCTTCCAAAGAATCTATACATAAAACATCTAAAAAAATTTAATTGCAATTTTAGCTGAATTTATTACAAAGCACCACATTTACCATTTAATAAACTACCACCGTTCTTCTCAATTTCAGTCTTTAATATGGGGTAATCGAATCTCTTTCCATTGTGAGCCACTAAACAGATCGGTTTTGGATTATGCTCGAGAAATAAATTAATACTGTGTACAGTATTGGCCGAGAACGAGCTCATGTGCTCCAAAATATCATTTGATAAACCTGAAAATATAAGGGACATAGTCGGAAAGCTTATAAGTACCAAGTTAAGTTATAAAAACCAGGTGGTATGAGTTTAAACCTAATATTCTGTTTTACAAAGATACTAGTACTATTTTTGGGGTTTTTACAAGGTCTGGTCAAACTATGAACCTATGAAAAAGTCCCAAAATTACCTGTAATTCGTTCACTATCGAGAGAGATCAATTTTCGGGGGTTAAAACATAAACTAAGCTTATTCTGCACTCTTGGCAAAACCCCCAAAGACAAGTGCTCATTTTGAACGGCTATCAACGCGAGCTCTGTTATTTTGGTCTTGTTAAACTCTAAAGAAGGCAGTCCTGTAGTTTCGAGATCCAGAAAAACGAAAGTCTTAATGGAAGTCATGGTTTTGCGGTTGCAGGACGCCTTGGATCTGATTAAATGGAAAAACATTTCATGTTGGTGCTTGATAATCTTGTTTGCTTTTAGTGGAACTCATTAGATAACGTCGATAAGTGGTAATTTTATTTAAAATATCAATAAACACTTTAAAAGAGCTTAAAATAAGTTAGGTTATGTCGCATAACCTAGTTTTATTTGACTGACGTCTTCCTCCCCTGTCAAAAATCGTACCAGAGAAGAACCCAACAATGAGAAGTGACAAGCAAAGAAAATAAAAGGGTATGCTTGGGGTGACAAGACCATTGAAACAATAGATCCATGATTGAAACCTTAGGCGATTTTAAATCAGTGACCTAGTCATGACTACGTCACCTTATTTGGCAACGTTGCTCCATATACTCAATGTTTAACCTAAAAAATCAAAGTATTAAGATTAAATGAGACAGTGTTGCCCAATGGTCTGACTAGGTCATGACTTGATCGCTGATTTAAAAATGGCTCTTTGTTCTGTTGTGTTCACGAATCTTAATAGTAATCACAGTAATCAGATCTCGTACACTGAGAGAAGTACATAAACATTCTTGTACACTGAGAAACTGGATATTTTATACGAAATTGTAATAAATCAATCTGATTTAAAGTTTAGTGTATATTCCTTACACACTCTGATCTCAATGTTATTAAATAGGACACTAATAAACTTTGAGATAATGGAAATATCTGGGTAACGATTCACTTTCGGATAAAATACCTAAACCTCTAAATAGCATCTTTTTCTCTGGCGCTCCTTTCCTAAATGGATTTTTTCATGCGGATTTCACAAATACCCCAGTAAACACAAAGGTGGTTGCTCCAGAAGCGGACAGAAACCGCATTGCCGAAACCTAGCCTTGAAAGACGACAAACCCAGCTGATTGTAGACCGGGCATGTCCTCTTTAAAAAACCTAAACTTGGCGTAGCAACAGAGATATACAACTTTAAAATTTCACCCACCGCCACTGCTATACTGCTTTTATATATTAAAAAAAAATTAAACATTTCAAAATACGTAAATACTACTTATATTGAAAAGGTGCATATATACTTACTGTTCAAGATCCTTGGGGAACGTAAATATACTTATTTCTTGTCCTTCTAGAGTACTACATTAGCGAAAGGCACAACAATTTCCAGGCATATTTTTGCACGACACAAGATAGCAAATTAAATACTTAAAAGCTTTAATAACACAGACAACAGTACAGTCAACACAAGCTAGTCACCGACCACCAGACTAACCTGGCCGGTCGAACCTTTGATAGTAATCAGGTTCTACCCCACCTCCATTTTTTTAGGCGGGAACGCGACTATCGCTTCTCGTTGTTGGGTTGTTCTCTGACTGTACCAAGGCCATAACAACATATCTAAAAAGAAGAAGAAATTCCCTGTAACCTTTTTTTATTTTTCTGGTTCAAGTTTTTAAAAAAATGTTATTTCGCAACTCAAATTAGAAAAATTCGAGTTGAAAATGTATAATATTAAGGGACCTAGCAAGATAGCTGCTAAAACTGCCCGTAGAGGTAAAGGTTTTTGTCAAATAAAAAAGTTCGCTATCTAACCCAAAAATCTCTTCACTCGAATTTTGCAGGTATTTCCCAAAACATAGAGAACTATAGAGAGCACAGTAAAGCTAAAACAGGCGATGATGAAAACAGCAAACCGTAAGTTGATTAGTTTTTCATTTAATGGAATGCGAGTATGTCCCGTGCACTACAGTATCATACTCATGTCGAGCCAGAAACAGATAATTTTCTACACATGTTTAACTCACTAGTAACATTATTTCAAGCTTCTCATTATATTTTAGTGTGCCAAAGCCGGTTTTTCAGAAGAAAATGGGCCCTGCCAGTAATAAATATGAAAATATGACTCCACAACATGTGGAACTTATTAAATATATTCACGAATGTAAGAACTAATTAATTTTTGGTATCAATTTGCAAAATATGGACTTATTAATGTTTTTTTTTAGCATGGACAACGGTTTGTTCAGAATTAGACCAAGAAAACGAAGATAGAAATAAGAATCCTAATGGTTAGTTAACTTTTTAAACTTTATGCTGATATGCTGATATCACCTATTTTTATTTTTTAGTCGCGTGCACGGTAGGTATTTATAAAGAAGAACCCAGTGAACTTTTGCAAGATTTTAAGCCTTTCGATTTGGAGGCTTGGTGGGGTAAACGCCTCTATGCACACATAACAGCGAGCGCGGAAGAATAATAAATATTTTAGTGTAATAAAAAAGATTAGCAATGAACGAACAGTGATGAATAAATAGAAAATCGTACAAAATTCGAAAAACATACACTTTTATCATTTACAACTGTAAAAACTAACGTATTTGTAATGTAATTTCTGTGATGCGTATTTTTATAAAAAAAAGCTTCCTGTACATAGGAAAATGTTGTTATTTAATTGCAGCCGTTTAAAAGTTACCAATAATAAAGAATTTATGCAATATTTAAATATGTGATAATTGTTATTTCAATTTTAAAATTTACTAGTGAATCTGCAGCTTCAATTTTGTTCTAATTTTTGATTTTTTTTTATTTATACCCACAAGCCTGGTTGTTGTTATTTAGGTTTAATTTTGTTGTGTTGAAAATTATTAAAAGACGTTTTGAATAAAAAAATTTCTACAAATATTTTGGTTGTTTTCTTTCCACAATGAAAAGCAAACGTTGAATTTTCGATTTCGATATTAATGCATCGAGTGCTGCGTTGCCAAGTTATTGTCAAAGTCGTAATTACTGTAGGTTATGTTTTATAGGCACAGTTACAATTATTATTATTATTAATTATTATTATTAGTAATTAAAAGTCCTGAAATCGATATTGTTATGAAATAAAAACACTTTTTAATATCCCAAAAAAACATTACATGATAATGCTTACCCATGATACAATAAAAGAAGATTTGATACCAAGCCGTGTCAAATTCGTCCGGGTTCGCGCATGACGTCACGCTGTGAGTTATTTCTAAAATGTATAAGGCGCAATATAGAGTTTACGTTAGTTAAACGCGATTTTATATAAATTCTATTGGCGATATATTTTGCCTTCTGCTTATAATACAAATTTTAAAGTATATGATTTAAAATAATCATGTATATAAAGGGATAAGTTAATTTAAAATAATATATATTGGTAAATTGCCTGGCACTTATTGCGTTCTATGTATTTATTTACGTGAAGAGGAAAGGTAAACAATTTTATAAAATAAAACTATGCCTAATAATTACGATAATAATCTTTAATTAGAGGCATGTTCTTATTAAAATATATACCTACAGAGTCTTCCGAAAATATGTTATAAATAAGAATTTCGTTGGTTCCTATAATAATTTGTCAAATATTTTTTGCGGTAAATAACATCTGTATGTTTGCGACGGAAACATGTTTTTTAGGATAGTTTTTTTTTGGGTTTTTACACTTTAAATAGTAAATTATTAAAATCTATTGTATTCTTTGATTTCTCAAATTTAAAAAAATCTTAAAATGCAAAAATTATTCAAAACAAGAGAAAACTATCTAAATTTATGAAATTAGGTTAAACAAGATATTATTTTTTAAGAAAATAGCCTTTTTTTCAATCTCTTTGTCGTATTTTCTCGATTAAAGTCTGGTGATTCGTTACCGTGGAGATTTTTAGTAATTGTTTGTCACAGTAAACTTTTTTTTTATTGAAACGAGTTTGTAAAAACATTAAACACATTTGACATTGAAGACATGACACAATTCATGCTTTAAATTACCTTCATAATCACTTAAAATCTGGTCTGGTCTTCTGACTTCACCCCCCTGGACTCTTTTGTGGGGATACCTCAAAAGTAAAGTTTACCCATCACTTTGCAAAGATTAAAACAAAAAATATAGGAAGAAATTAATAGCGTACCACCTGAGAAGTGTTTAGCAGTTTTTGACCATGTGAAGACGACATTGTGTGTTTTTACCGAAATGGAAGTCACCTCGACAATATAATTTTTAAAACTCCACGAAAATTTTTAATTAGCCTTGTACATTACTAAAATGCCATTTTCAATGTCACACTGACAGACATCTTTAAAATATTATTAAATGTGGTAAAGAAGTTAGAGACAAGAGCGGCTAAAACTACCCCAAATGCGTATATTTATTGAGAAATCAGTATTTCTAATGTGATATGCTTCAATTCGAAAACGTAAGTATACAGTAAAAAATCTTAGATTGCGTAATGTTTTTATAGTTTTGAAAAAGCAATACAAATTAAAATAACTACCCAAAAAGACTATGAATCCGGCGCAGTCCTTTCCTCAAACAACAGGTTAATTTTTGTAAGTTACTTTCATTACAAATATTCTATTTTACGGTTATCTTGGCAATTCTTTGTTAAAATTTACATTAGTTACCCACAACTATATTTAAAACAAAGTTCATTTAACCAACGCAATATAACTATATAACCATTTTTAATAAATAAAAAAAACCCAATTAACAGTTGCAAAATAAAACATGATGATTCTCTGAACGGAGTTCAGTGCCTTTATATAGTCAGTATCCACAGGCAAATGACAGTGACCATATACTTTATAGCGTTTTCCATTGATAAAACTGGTGCGCACGGGGTGCAAATTTTATGTTCCATTGAGAATTCAGTGCGTTAGTAGTTACACTAAGTGCACCCTCCTTGACACGAGGGTCAAGAGCTGATGCCGCCTTCGTGTAATTTATAAATAGCGGGAAAATGTTACGAATTCGCTCTATTTTGTTCATTTGGGTTGTATAGTAATAGTAGTGATAGTTAAGAGGAAAAAAAATTACTCAGTAGCGGAAAATCAGTTCAAAAATTACTTTGACCAATAATGTTATAAAAAATCAGGTGCTGTAAAATAGAAGTTACTTTAATTTGTTATACATAGTAGGTATAATAATAAAGCTCTGGTTGATTTTCAGAAATTCTATGAGTGTAGAATATCACGTCCAGGGAAGGAAATTAAAAACAGACTAAAAAAGTTTTCTAACATAGTAAAAACACTGGAAATAAGTTTGATAGAGTCCCAGAAGAACGACAGATTGCAGTTGATGAAATTGAAAATGAACACAATTAAAAATTCATCATTGGAGGATCAGTTACAGGACGCGCTGAAAGAGAATCAACAACTTTTAGGTACCTATATTGAGCATATGTTTTGAGGTTAAGAATTAAGAATGCTTCAAGTTATTACAACCAACAGATGCTCAGTAATAACGGTTATTTTTTAGATGTGATTCAACTGAGAAATGACGACCAAAATCTGTCACAAAGTGGGTCAAGAGTCAATTTAAGAAGCAGTATTTCAACTATGAGCTTAGTAAACGTGCAGTATAAGTACGTAAATATAACCAATTAAACATATTATCAAAATTTAAAACTTATTTTAAGATATGAAGAGTTGCTGGCCAATCACAAAGGTTTATTAAAAGTATTAGAGTTAAAAAGCGACGAGTTGAAGAAGCACGTGAATGAAAACACAAAACTGCAGGAACAGAATCAAAGACTGACCATGGACTTGGAAAATCTTAAGGAAAATATTTCGTGTTTGAAACAAAAAATCGCTGAAATTAAGCAGAGAAAGCACGAGAAGGTCGGCAAACTGAAAGCTCAGCGGCATACTCTAGCTATGGTACACAATCGATTGGTGGCCCTCTTGCACAGGCAGTGTATGGAGAAAAACGACTTTATTGACTCACTGTTAAAAATAACCCCCAGAAGTGAAAAGGGACTCTTACTTCAAGAGGTACGTATCATTAAATTCAGTTGAACAGAAAGAACAGAAGAATAAATATACCTTTAACTTATATATCTATAATTTTAGATAAGAAGCAACAACATCTTGACGTATAAGAATTTCCAACTACACCAAGAAGTTGAGTATTTAAGAACTTTGCTGCGCGTCTCCAGGACGGACTCTAAAGAAAGTATAAATAGTAATCGAATGCTTGACACACATCTAAGAAAGTAGCTACCACCATTACTTAAGTTAAAATAAATCTGTGTAATCCAATCGTTTGATAATTGTATTTAATCGACGATTATTTATCTATTAAAATAACTGCTGAGTAAATAACATAAACATGATGATTCTCTGAACGGTGTTTAGCGCCTTTATACGGCTAGTAACCACGGACAAATGACAGTGACCATATACTTTATAGCGTTTTCTATTGGTAAAACTGGTGCGCACGGAGTGCAAATTTTAAGTTCCATTGGGAATCTAGTGCGTTAATAGTTACACTGAGTGCACCTTCTACATCTTGACGTATAAGAATTTCCAACTACACCTAGAGTTGCTGCGTGTCTCCAGAACGGACTCTAACGAAAGTATAAATAGTAGTCGAACCAAGGTTGATAAAAATGATATTATTTTTCAATAAAAAATCAGCGATTTTTCTAAAATATCAAGATGTTTTTGTTCATATCTTAGTGAAACTTAAAATAATAATTTTTTAAGCGTTAATAATACAGAAACGAAACAAAATTCGACTAGTCGATTCGGAAAAATCCGTCGGAACTTGCAAAGATTACAGAAAACGCTCGGCTATATAAATGACACATGGGGATACGTATAAAGTATAACAAATCGTAATGTCAAATCAACTGACAGCTGAGCATATTTGAGGTTAGTTGTTTCGTTCAGTTTGTTGTGATAGTATTAAAAAAAACTTAGCACCCGAAAACATTGCTAACCCGTTACCAATACACCTTTTAGAGCCGATCTAATTTTTTAAATAACGAAAATCAAAAACAAATCCACCCGAGCACGGGATTGAACCCACGACCTCTCGATACAAAAGCCAATACTGTACCTGTGGACCACGTTACCGATGCAAGAAAACCGGTAAACAAGTTATATAATTCAGCTGTCAGTTGATTTGACATAACGATTTGTTCTACTTTCTAAGTATCCGGATTTATAAATGACACGCGCCTATTCCAGTTATTAGTAATATTTTTGCTAATGAGAGTAGTGTAGCATGAAATTTTGAATCATGACAAGTCGGGGTAGAAAGGAATTTAGTATTTGGCAACATTTTATAAAAAAGAAAGCGGTTGGCGAACTAGGATGTGTAAAAAGTGTGGTAAAGAGATGCAAGGTTTAGTGGATAGACTGAAAAGACACTGGCAAGTCTGCAAAAGTAAAACTAGTGATATTAGTAGTCTTGAAAGTGATTGTGAATTCCAGCCTAGAACTAGCCAAAATGAAATTATCCAGGAAGGGAAATGGAGGTGGAACTGAAAATAGTGGAAGTAGCAGCCATTTGGGTTCTTTTGTTGTGCGAACTTGTCAAGATAAGAAGAAAGAATTGGGCATGCAAATAGCTAAAGCCGTTTACGCAACAAGCTGCAGTTTTAAATCCATAAAAATGGATTGATTTAACGTTCTTTTGTTGTGGCCCTGAATTTCGTTTTCTTCGGCTTGCTTAGGTTGGGTTTGTCCTCCCTATGTATATGTATAATCTGTTTATGTTAGTTTTTTGGGTTTACTTACTTTTCTCTTTCCTGAAAATATTTTGTTTACATTTTCTTGCGACGTTGGAGCACCCTTAATTTATATGGTTTTTGGTCACATTGCCTTCACTGTCCTGGATTCCGCCCGTGCTTTTTAACATTCTGTATTGTTTAAACGGCATTCGATTTTCCAGATTTTGATTTTAAATATTCTGTCAGGATTTTCCAGTGCTGCCAATCTGGAGGTCCGGAACGAAAGTACGAAAGGCCATAGAAATGTTAAGACCAGGTTATGTTCCGCGGTCTAGATTTCAGTTATCATCAACGTTAAAATATCTGCTGGGTAAATGTTTATGCAAACAAAATTCATATACAAATTAAGGCTACGAAGTGACAAGACTGTTTTGTAAAACAATAAGTATTTATTTGGCAGAAGTATTAATTTCTACATTATGTTGCATATTTGACATTCTTCTTGACTTTGTCGAGTTCACATCTTCCATCTGGTTGCTGTCTGTCCACAAAGGAGTAACATCAAGTTTTGCTGAAAAGATGAAGATATAATAATTATAAACGACCGAAGATTTTCAGAAATATAAATCTGTTTTGCCTAGCTTGCTCTTTTTGTAATCATTACCTGACTTTTTTCCAAACATCCCGCTATTCCTCCCACTGTGTGCGAAATTTTGGCCAAAGTTCAGCTCTCTTCTAGTTCCCGACACAGGGTGACCAGCGACGTACCTTGACACACTCAAATACTGTGTTCTTGCAGTACCTTAAAATATTTATCAGTTACCAATACCTCGTACAGCATAAGTCAACAATTTTTACCTGCACTAGCTTTGGCCAAAGGTTCTAGAAGATCTTCAAGATTAAATTGACTTAAGTTTAATTTCTGTTGTTGATATTCCTTGTTCTGGACTTTATCTTGATTGGGTAACTTGATTTTTCTTCTTGAAACAAAATAAGACTTATTGTGGTTAACACTATCTTCCAAACGTATTACTACTATATAGCGAACGACGAAAAAATGTTGAAGCAAAGACGTAGCCTTTGGAAACAATTGCTAACCAGTCACGTGATGTACTGAACATCCCTCATAAATAACCACGTGATTTGCCCAGCCAGTGAACTCAATACAACGTACCATGGCCGCTCGCGCCTGTCATATTCAAAAGTTCAAATTTGAATCTGACAAGCCTTCGATTTCACCGTAGCGTTATTTTGTGAATATTTATTTTAATTTATAATAAAATATCAGAAAAACCAGTAAGTATAAATTATTATACACTTTAAAGTACAATATTGAAACAGAGTTAATATTTTAGATAGAAAATGAGATCTTGTTTCGTATGTCGACGGTCAGTTGAGAAAGACAAAGTGAGTTTGCATACGCAGGTAATTAATTATTTAAGAAGATTTTGATTCTAATTATAATGTATTATATATAAATTAATGATTACAATAAATTATACTTACGTATTTTGAGTTTTAATTCGAGCTTAAATAATGTTTTTTTTTAGATTTCCAAACGATGCCTCGCTTTATTTATATAATGCTCTTACCCGTTTTGCCCCAAAATCTCAAATTAAAAATTAAAAATGATGTATTCACTCTTCAGTTTACATTCTTGTGAAGAATATCCGCCGCTAAAACTACTAGTAATTTCTTCACTTCTTGCTGCTTAACACTGGCATTATCGGTACATTAGCTATGTCAATATCGTAAATAGGATAATAATTAACGTTTAATCCACTTTTCACAAATAAAAACACATTTTTATCTTTACTTTTGAAAGGTAAAAACACGAAAAAGAAGTCGACAAGCTCACATTTTAAGCTGCTGTCAGAACTGACGTGACAGTTCCGTCAAAAGTGCTGGTACATCACATGGTACAAAACAAAAGATTTTATCTTTGCTTCAAATTTTAACAATGGGTAGATTGGATGCTAACAATATAGTAGTAATACGTATATGCTTCCAAACAGCACAAAGAAGTCTTAAATACATTTTGAAAACATCCGCACACATTTTTTTATGTTGCCAAGACGCCAACTGAACATCTTCAAGACAACTTACGGATTTATAGGTTTTAAGACATCTTTAACATATTTATTTTTGGAAAGCATTCTAGTTATGTTTCTTACCCCAAGATGTCAGCAAAATCATCTTCAGGATAGTCAAAGTTTCCTCCATTGAAATCCCACGAAATTTTCTTTCGATTTTGCGGCATTCCCGCCAAAACGGACGGTAAGTACTTGTTCGTGTACTCTGATTGGTCCAGAAATTTCTTCCCAAACTCCGGTTGGCCGAAAGAGTACACTATGGGTTGAGGTGGGGGCTTATCGGGCGATTTCATTGGTTTGATCAAAGACTGGATGTTGATCTGCACGCTGGGAGGCATAACTTGGTTTTGGGTGGGCATATCTTTAATCAGATTACGTCCGTTTGCTTGAATCTGGAGGGTAGGTGGTTGGACTGAAATTTTTTAAAGAAATGTATTCTTTGCCTTCAAGTAAGTAAAGCAATTTTTTTGCCATACCTGGAATGTTCCTTTGTTGGTCTACTATTGGTTGGACATTTTGAAAATTGCTTTGTTGAGGTAGTATCCTGATTTGCCTGCCTGAGTTCTTTAGCACAGGGTTATCTTGTAAAGCGTTTGGGAGTGTCATATGTCGAGCGGTAGCGCTATAGTTCTGGCCAACCTAAAATTAGAAATTTAAAGTAGAATAAAAAATATCAGTTCTCATCTGTTTCACAATGCTTTTTAGTGGTAGGTTAAATCCCTTATAAAATTTAAGGTTTCAGGAACAAACCATAGACGTTGAAAACAAGAGTTAAAGTATGTAATAAGTTATATGCACCTCCTCCTCACATACCCTCAAAGAACGGAGGTGGATCTCGCATTAATACACTACTACTCAAAATAAAAATTGTTCTACCTGAAAATACTGGTGTTTTAGCGCAACTTGGGCGGAAGGCCTATACGCAGGATTCCAATCCATCAAGTTGTCCATGAGATCTATGGCTACGCTGCTAGCCTGGGGTACGACTTCGTTGAGAGGAGTCTTTGAGAAATAGGGGAACTTAAATCCTACTGCGCCGGCCAGTTGGTAACCTTCTGGCCATTTCTTCTAAAAAAGTATTATTTGTTCAGGTTTTTTGGTAGAATTCATCAATTTGGAATAAAAAAAATTGTTGATTTACATACCTTGTCAGGGGTACCCATAACAGCGCATATTTTATACAGTTGGTCCGTTTCTGTAGAGCCAGGAAACAGTGGTCTGTATGTATAAACTTCTGATGCTATACAGCCTACAGCCCATAGGTCTATAGGACTACTGTATGTCGTAGAATGAAGCAGGACTTCGGGAGCTCTAAATAAATAAAAATATTATCTTAAGAACGACGGAATTTACATAAAATTAACATAAATTTGTCCAGCACGAACCTGTACCATCGCGTTGACACATAATCCGTATAGGGCGGCCTTGATCTTATTTCCCTTACCAAACCAAAATCGGCGATTTTTACCAAGTCCGGTCCTGAACATAAAATGTTTTCGGGTTTGAGATCTCTATGAAAGAACCCATGGCGGTGAATAAATGCTAGTCCTTGTAGAATCTAAAAATACGTAGGTATTGTAAAAACTAGTAGAAGTATATACAGGGTCAGAGGCAAAGTTAGGATGTTATCTTGGAGATTGTTAAATGGAATAAAATAGAACGGAAGCTTTTGTGGCTTGAAGTATTTAGAAAATCATACTTGCTAAGATTAGGCAGTGTTAAAGGAAGGTTCTGTGAAATCAAAACACTGAATATAGAGTTCGGTGAATACAACATTTCTAGCAAGGTTATTTTTTTTTAGTTGAACTTGAAACAAAAGTTTCGTTATTTAAGGCGTTTTATTAATGATTGTCCTTGTCAATAAAATGTCTATTTACAATTCAGGGACGAAAGGTATAATTACTTATTGATACATTACTATCATTTACTATTTTTGGTATTGATTTTGTAATAATAAATTGAAAGCGTATAATATTCTTGCTTCGTAAAAATAAAATGCAATATTTGAGGATTCTATAAAGTTGTAATTAGGGATAATATTAAATCCATTAGGAGTTGTCAGTGATGTTACAAATTTTCGATGGCTATCTTTCTTCTAAGGCTGGTAAAATGAAAATTATATTTTGTTTCCATTTGACAGCTTCTTTTTGCGTAATACGCTTTATATACTGTTTATATCTTACCTGATACAGCATATTTCTAACAGTAGCTTCTGGGTACGGTACCCTTCTATCTTTAATCAGTTGATACAGATTTTCTTGCATATACTCGAAAACAAAGTACAAAATATCATTTTCTCGTATGACTTCCTTTAGTTTTACCACATTGGAGTGGTGTAGCTTTTTGAGGGACTAAAATGTAAAATTATATACATGATAGAAGGTCGAAGATTTCAATTTTAATGACCATTTCAATTTTTTTTTTAATTTAATCAACTCTATCTTCTACCTTCTACTCTAAAGCAAAATCCCGCGAATATTGCTTTGTTCGTTGCAAAAATATTATAACTTGTTAATAGTGAATCCCCGTGTGCATTTTTTTAATCACTAGACCCTTCTATTACTACAAAAGAATTCCATATTTAGTTAGGTCAAATGCAAATAAATTTGCGGGTCGATATTTGAAGTACCCAAACAATTGCAAAATCTTCCTGAGACGCCCTGTATAGTTAACGCCTGTTATTCTACTGTGATAACCCAAAAATTGTCATGGTTTTGACAATATCGCCTGCCAAACACCACCGAATGCCTCAAAACTCACCTTCACTTCTCGAAGATTCATCGCCTCATCCCAACTGTAGTACTTTCTTTTCATTTTTTTTATGGCTACCTTTTCACCCGTATCTTTTCTTTGGCCCAGAACCACCGAACCATATGTACCATCGCCCAGTTGGTGCAGAATGTTGTATCTGTTCATTGTAGAGCTTGGTTCTATATAGGCGAAGTGTCAATCATTTTAGGACGTATTGTGATGATAGAGTTACATCTTTTAGTAATGAGATTGTTTTTTCGTTTTCTTAGAACTTCACTTTGCTTTAACTAACGATTTTTAAATATGTCTCTAAGTACCTGCTTTTTTGTAAAGAAAAAATATACAAATTATAAAAATAATAATTATAATGTGTAAATAACTTTATGTAAACTACAGAAGTTGGCGTATTTCTTTCACTAGTACAAAGAGAAACTAACATATTTAGCATATAATTCGATTTTCTTGTTTGTATTGATTATTTTTCAGAGTTTCCTTGGTTTTCGTTATTAATAGTACGCGCGCTGGATACGGAAAAATAAACTCCGCAGCTAATCCCGCAAGAAAGTAGGTGCTGTGTTGTCGTACCTTTTATTATTTATCTTGTTAACAGAGCTATGAATTTAAAACTACCAATGGTTGCTAACTTTTAATATATCGTTTAAAAAACAGACAACACATGCGACTACAGTTTTATAAAAGACCGAACGACATTAAAACCTACACATGCCCTTAGACTACTTCTATATTCAGATTCCCTTGCTTTACATGTAAGTTGATATGTTATAATTACATCCACTTTAACATTATATCCCCTCTGTCTAAACCGTAAACGATTTTACGCATGAAAAATTTACAAAATACAAACATTTCTTTCAATTAGCAATTATTAGTCATTGCTTTAATATGTTTGTTGTTGTAGGTTTTTCAGCGTTCATCTTTTTATTTTCATTAACCTACTTAGGCAGAAGGTTATAAACTCTAACCTTGGTTTTAATATAGCCGAAGATGACGTCGATCTCGCGGGCCAATGGCTGTATAGAGTTATCCAAGATGCAAGACATAGACGTCCTAAAGACGTCCTGTTTGTAACATCTATAAGATGTTTTGATTTTATAAGAACAATTTTGGGATCGTTGTCGCCTAGTCAACTGTCTAAACTTAAATGCGACAAAAAAGTTACACTATTCAGGTAAATAGGTTACAACGGCACTTCAAAGAAATTACGTCACAATTCTTAGCAATTTTTTTGTCTTAAAATGGCGTCTTTCTCCACGTATTTTGAAAATACGTAATTAAAAAACCAAAAACGTTCATCCTGTTACCATCGCTGAGTAGGGACGAAACCAAGATTAAGCAGGATGGGATTTTCAATTAAAATATTTCACCACTACTACCACTCCACATGGTGTGTCTCAGCTAGTTTAATGCAAAGTCTTGGTTTATTCCAGATAAAAGATAAATTATTTTTTATTTTGCTTGAGATTGAGTCAACTTTTTGAAAATGATGAACAGTTTTAACCATAACTTAAAATGTTCAACCTTTTATTATCTATATCTTTTAAAAAAATGAAAATAGAGAGGCATTTTTTTTTTAATTTCTAGATTCTACCGCTACTTCCACGGATTTTGCTCTGAAGAACTAGCCGGTATTATTCCCCCCTTGAATACCCCTAACAGAACAACAAGACGCGCGTTACGTATGCATCCCTTTACTGTCCAGCTACAAAAGCCTAGAACAGACCACTTCTCTCGCTCATTCATACCTAGGGTCTCCAGATTATGGAACAAATTGCCTGCAGATGTTTTCCCTTCCCGTCCCAACCTCCAATCCTTCAAATCCCGTGTCAATAGACTACATTTCCCTTCTCTTCAGACGCCCACGGTACGTTAGTACTTAGGCTTGAAGCCTACATGGGATGTCTTAGATAAAAAAAAAGATAATTGCATAAAACTGACGAAAAACTCATTTTTTCATCTTATTTCAGGAATATCAAAACTATTTAACCACTAGAGACATCTATTGCCTTGGACTGTATTATAAATAAGGTTGTATTGATCCTAAGAGGAATATCGTAAAATAGGAGCCATAGATATGTAAACAATTTCACAATTATCAATAATGCCTCTGCAGAAATCTTGGATCGATGATATCTCGTAACGTCAGTTGGGAAAGGCTTCTCTAGATGGCGCCACCTGTCACCTATATGAGCAATATTTTGTACTGAAAATATAACGGCAATGGGTTGGGGTAACGAAGGGTGGGTCTCTTAAAAGCCTTGACCATCTCCACCTCAAAGGAACGTCCCAGAATCTTTTACCCTTGGATAAAAAAATCATATATCTAAGTCACAGTATAAGGAACAAGCCCCTAGGAAGCCTTTAAAGTGCTTTTAGTGGGTGAGTTGATAGCTTTAGGGTATTTTAAGGGTATTTTTTTTTGAGTTTTGTCACCAGGACTATGAATATGTTTTTTTTAATGAATTTAAGCCAAAACAAACCATTCTAAACGACACTGTAAACACAATTTGTAAACATTGGCCACATCTTATTTTACCTTGTATTTTTGTACAAAAAATACGTTAGAAGCTTACAAGATTTAGTAAAAGTAATAAAAGCCCTAAAATATTTTATTTTTCTGCTAAATAATAATAAATTTAAGTTAAAAAGGTTTTATTATTTATAGGTTATGTTATTTCTAAAGGTGTTTATTTAAAGTCGCTCCGAGTCATTTATAAATCTATAAGTCGCACTTTTTCTTTTCTAGTTCATTAGACAAAGACGTACGTGTATCCGAGTATTCAAACAGGTTCAGCCGTTTTCCTAAGCAACCAGCACAGACAGCAACACTTCTGAGCTCCAACACTTTTACCTTGTATTTTTGTACAAAAAATACGTTAGAAGCTTACAAGATTTAGTAAAAGTAATAAAAGCCCTAAAATATTTTATTTTTCTGCTAAATAATAATAAATTTAAGTTAAAAAGGTTTTATTATTTATAGGTTATGTTATTTCTAAAGGCGTTTATTTAAAGTCGCTCCGAGTCATTTATAAATCTATAAGTCGCACTTTTTCTTTTCTAGTTCATTAGACAAAGACGTACGTGTATCCGAGTATTCAGACAGAAGTTCAGCCGTTTTCCTAAGCAACCAGCACAGACAGCAACACTTCTGAGCTCCAACACTCCAATGCTATTTTATCTCTTGCTACTACCATTCTTGATTCAATTACGTAGTAATTCGTAGTTCGTAAACTCTACCCCTAGGGGAAATGTTTTCATAACAAACAACAAATATAAGGCTTCACGTTCGATACGCTCACAGTATACGGACATCGAATCCTTTCTTAATAAATCCATAGTTTTTTTATTCTTTTTTTTTCTGAGACTGCCCAAGTAGACTTCAAGCCTAAGTCTGAAGGGAAGGGAAATGTAACCTATTGACACGGGATTTAAAAGATCGGAGGTTGGGAGCGGAAGGGAAAACATCTGCCGGCAGTCAGTTCTATAATCTGGATAATGAAAAGGCGAGTTAAGATGGGTGCGAGCTCTGGAGCGCATTTTTTTAGAACAATTTCCGGTATGCTATCCAGACCGGAGGACTTTAGATGGCAAGGAAGAGAAGAATTTTTTGAACTTGTTTGACCTTAAGTATTATATTGGGCATTTTGTGGGGTACAGTCGTAGCGGTGGAAGAGCGAAATTGGTGGGAGGAATGAGGGTGGAATTTTTTGCTAAATAATTCAGCAATCGCTTTAGATGTGGAGATAATTTCGTTGTCAGAGGTCAGGGGAGGAAAAATGCTTCTACAGAAGTTTTCACTGAGAATATACTTGACACTGACAAATACTGGATATTTGGTAAAAAAGTAATAAAGAATATAATGGGCAATCTTTTCCACAAACAACTTTTCGAGAAATCATTTTATATTATTTAATAAAAATCGCTTTCGACGATAAGGTACTAAAAATTCCACTCATCTCTGGAAACTTTTTCGTTTATGAGAAAATCATACTTAGTTATTTCATTGCCAAGTTGCAAACACGTGCTGCGGAAGATTTTCCAAAGAGTTGTTAAAACTTTGCCCAGTGGCCATGTTGGCTAAAATAGACGAGAAGAACTTTTAATACGGGCTGGTGTATCCTCTCCTGAACTCTAGTCTTATTATTTCTCGTCTTTTTCCTTTTCTTCAAAACTAATAACCGAGAAAAATATCCAGATATTACATATTATAGTTCTAGGGGGGTTTTATGGCACATATTGAGGTTTTTAGGCATAAATAAATTAATAAAATACAAAATGTTTAGCAACATGGCCAGCAGTGGCTTCTCTGGCTCAGTTTAGATCGATTGAACCTAACTTATCTTAGAATAATAAGAGATATAAAGGATTCTGACAACAGAAATATAACAGTGTTTTGTATGTACGCGTATGCAGTAGAACAATTTAATATTAACATTGCTCACGTTTTTTTGTGAAGTAGGGCATACTCAAAATGAGGGAGACTCCGTGCATGCCCTCATTGAAATGCGTACAAGAAATTAGATTGTTTATGTACCTGAGCAGTGGAGAACAATAACAAGATGCGCCAAGACATCGGGTAAACTATGTGCAGTAACTGAATTAGATCAAAGGAAGATTCTCAATTTTAAACAGCTGATGAAGAAACAAAATGATTTTAATATCGGTTCTAACAAGAAAATCAAATGGAACAAAGTATGGTATACTAAACTTTTAAATCAAAATTCCAAATTATTATAAATAAAGTACGACCTTTTATCCAAAAACAGCCACTATATTGATTTAGAAAAAAAACCCAACGTACATACTACCACTACACATCACTACCATTATAAAAAATATTCGATTTACCTACCTTAAAACTCATATTTTCATAAATATCAGGTTTAAAAAACCTTAAGTTTTAATTGTTTGTTTAATGCAATTTTTAAAGTATTTTTCCAGTTTTTTCGCTTTGCTGAGAAGTAATGAAAAATGAGTTATAACTTTGTTCGTTGAAAGTGCCGATTTATTAATGTGGCTAGAAGCAACTATTTTTGAGAAAATGCATTTGAATTTAGTGCTGCAAAGAATAAATAAGAAATAAAATATTTTAGTATTAGCACAAAATAAACCTTGTTATTAAAGTAAAAATAATAAAAAGCAAATAAAACGCGAATAAACAATGGAAAAATGAACTGCTAGAAGTGAACTTATTGCATTTTAAAGACTTGCTTGAATATAAAATAATTGACATGATGCAAGGTAAATCAATTCAGTTAGTTTTCAGGAAATGTTCAAATTGGGTTTCATTATTTTCACTTGATATTTACATTTCCTTAATAAATCTATTCATTTTATGCTGACACTAAAATTTTTGATTTCTTATTTAATTTGTTCTGTGAATAACCGAATTGAAAGCATTTTGATTAACTAATTATTAATTAAAACGCTTTTATTAGCTTGACATGTAACATTGTCATGGAATCTTACAACTCACTTTTCACCCGCTTCTAATTGTCGTATCGATTTGAAACTTTACAAACTTATGCAATTCTGATGACGATACAATAATATGTGTCGTTTTAAATATACGTTTTTATGTTAGTGAATTAGGTTTGGAACATACAGGAGGTCCAAAAATAAAATTAATTTTTTATTATCGCCCTTACAAAAAAAGTATATCTTCATAAAAAGTTCTACATTGTGAAAAAAAAGATAGTTGAAAAAATTTATCTAGGGCATACAAAATGTAATGCAGTTAGGTAACTACATTACATTTTGTTGATTATGCCTAGACCGCTATGTATGTAAGTGCGCCCCACGCTTTTAAATTTACTTACCTATTCAAAGATCAAATGTCTTATAGATGTACAAGTTAACAGAAAACCGGGGTATGCATGTGTGCGGAGAAAAGGGAGGAGCAGTTTGTTAGTTGCTTTACTTTCTGCATGATGCGCTCTACTTCCCAGTTTTCTGTTAACTTGTACGCCGTGGAGGTTGGAGAAATTTTAAAGTTGTATATCTTTGTTCCTACTTACAGAACCGTACCAAATTTAAGGGTTTTAATAATGAGCTCACTGGAAATGTTTTAATAAAGCAGAAAAAACCTTTGGTAATTTGCGAAAAAAAGTTGAATTTTTGCGGAGCCCCCCTCTGAAAAAATTGAAAACGTTCGGGTATTTTATTTATTATTTTTTCTAAACAAATTTTAAAACATTGTGTCAACAATTTTTAAGTTCGAAGAGAAAAAATTGTGTTAGTAGAAAGTTATAGTCATTTGAATTTTTTTAAACTTAAAATATAATTTAAAAAAAGTCAAATGACTATAACTTTCTACTAGTAAATTTATTCTCTTAAAATTTAAAAATTCCTAGTGGAAGTTACGCACAAAACGTAAGATAAGCAAAAACTCGGGAGGAAAATTCGGGGTGGCACCCCAGATCCGCAAAGTGCCCTCGAAGGGCGTAGGGAATGTACACTCCTACCGTCGTAGGCTAGCATCAACAAAATGGACGCCCGTGCTTTGGCAGTAAATCGACAAACATAATATTCATTTTTTTGTTGTCCCCGTTCCAGCGATGTGCAGGATGCTCTATACCTCCAAGTATCGTAAGAAAGAATACCAACCGCTAAAAGCATCAGACATTTGGATATCAAAATTAGATGCGAAAAAAACAATTATGCATTGTTTCGCTCATATTTTAACTTCATGCTGTCGGTTATCTATAGATAATACATCCAAATTTTAAAGTAAAAGGATCGATACCATCAGGTACGATCAAATTACACGTCACTACCAAACCGTCGCGCGATCCCGATTCATGCTGCAACGAAGAAGCTGATTCTCGATTTTTGCTAAGATATGGGCTATTCGTTACCAAAGACTCTATATACAGTAGATATTTAAAAATCTATTACGGTTCGAATTGGTATTTTTTCTTTAAAAAATGAGTACTGGTAGTGAAGACATTATTTTCAACAGTTTTTGTATTTTAAAAAAAATGTAAATGTTAATATCTTCCACGTTATAGGCTTTTCTGCCCCAAAAATACATAAACCGACACCTTACATTTAAAAACTACAAACGAACAATTTATTTAACTTAGTTTTACATCTGTGTGTTTAAGAATCGCATATAAAACAATTAAAACTACAATAACTAGTGCTTTTTGTCTTTTACATATTCACGTTGTACTTTCCTGCTTTTTTTCTTTTTTCAGATATATATTACCGTATATAGCAGAAATTTATATCCTCTATGTCCACTGGGTTTAATCTGTTCTATGTTTCCTCTTTTTTTGCCAATCCTTACAACTGTGTACTTTTCGAATTAATACGAATATTTTTAAGCTGTAACGATGCATCAGACTTATTATTGCATATGCTCATATTTGCGCTAAAATTGAACAGAATTTTATTAGATGGAAAGTTGAAGATATCTCAAAAAAGGCATTGACAAGAAAAGCTTTAGATCGTTCAGTATCACAGAACAACAGAGCGTTAACTATACCGTATGTCCGCGGATAGGGTTTAGAAGAGGACAAATTTGGTTGTCAAATTACACCGCACTGGCGTTGGAGACTCTGCCAGGATATGTTTACTCTTACGAAAAATATCGTTTCCTTATTTTATATGCTCCCTATGTGTTTCATGACATGAATCTTATTTATTTTACAAGCAAAATCTTCTATTAGGAGTTGCATTTTTACATAGCCTGCAAAATTTGGCCCTTTTAAACCCTATCCGCTTCACCAGTACGTGAACAATGTTAGTTAATAAACAAAATTAAAACTTGCGTCACTCTAGTGATCCCACTGAAAGGGAATAGCCACAATTTCATTTATAAATAATTTAGTTTTCTTCGGTCTATTTGACATTTTCATTTTCGATCAATAAATGAATCCTTATTGGCTAAATATACACAAGGAACTATAATTGGTTTTTTTGATAGAATTATTCATTCGGAACTTATGGATAAATGTCTCTATTATTCAGAGCTTATGTGTGTGACAGAAGAGATAACAAAAATATTTTAAAAAATTCTTTAATTTTATAAAACAATAATTAATAACTAATTGCTTAAAAAATTATCCATATTGTTGAGTACCGTTCCTAGCAATGACGTCCTAGCACAATCCTTGTTCAAATGCACCAAGAATTGCGTTTGGACAATCAACGCCAAAAAACTTAACTTTGCTTCTTTCTCCTTCTATTTAGCGTTTTTTTTCTTATTCTGTTTATTTTCACATTGATTTTCCTTCTCCTCCCTCTTCTTTTTCTTATTCGTATTCCCGTTCGTTCGTTCTTTAGTTTTTTCTCATCTTTCTCCTTCACCTAAACTTTGAAAAAGTGCCTGGCTTGGAAACTAGCTGAAAAGAAGTAGAAACAGCTTTAGCGTGTATCTACTAAGCACATGTCTGTGTGTGTCTGCGTTAAATATAATAATAAATTACCTAAGGAATATTGAGCAAACCTGTTCCGTTAGTGTATGAAAGTAAAGCAGGTTATAAAGAGGTATAAATCATCCACAAAAGGCCGGTGAATATGAAAAGAAACTCCTCTTGTAAGAAATTAGTCCACAGTAAAAAAATCCACACATTCTGTATAAGATAAAGCACACTTGGTTGACTTACCTCTCGGCTACGTACGCCCCCAAAAAGCGATAAGCTCGGCCTATACATTTATCGTTTAAACCCCGCTTGATATCCAAAACTCTAAACGCTATATTGCAGCAATAAACGCTAATAAAATCGCTTATATGAGCGTTGATTTTAAACTGAAAAGGTACGGCAGCGAGGCAAAGGGTAGTTATATCTAAATTGCTCGGATTTATTGCCAGAACTACGGTCCTTTTCAAGTAATTGAAGCCGCATTGACTTTTGAGCGGGCTGTAAAGTGTAGCAACTTTGTTTTGCAAAGTTTAAAAAGGGGATATTTGGGTTTTAAATGGGATTTTAAGCTCGACGGAATAGTTACTTTGCTGCGGGAAGTTTAAAAATGAGGTGAATTGTTGCTTTTACAGTGAAAGGTGATTAATCTTGGAGAAGCGTGTCAGAAAGTTTGTATAGTTTAATGCAAATTAGTTAATACTGTTTAGTGACTAAGTGGAGTGTGCGTGACAACTGGTGGCAGGTGTGGGGTATGTGTTCAACCTATAAAGTTTAAAATGGGGATATTTAAATGGAATTTCAAGCTTAATAGATATATGTACTGGGTGTTCCAATTTTCGATACTTTTGCAGGGTATCTTTGAAGATAGAGAGCTGCAGTTTTCGCAATACTGTGCTACTTTTCTGTGAAACGTATGTGCGCCATTTAAAATATGCAACTTTGGTTTTTATCTTCAAATTCATTCCTTCTAGAAAAAAAACGACTACACCACGGGATTCTACGCAAAAAACAAATTCTAATCATCAAACCAAACCGATTAGTTGAAAGGCAACTGAAATACGAGGGGTGCTTGAAAATGATACTTTTTCAAAATCGCCCTGTATCTCAGAAACGAAGCGGGCTATGAAAATTCTGTTTATAGCATCGTACGTTTCACGAAAAATTAGCACAGTACTGCAAAAACCGCAGCTCTCTGTCATTCAAGATAAACGAGATACCCTGCAAAGGTGCCAAAAATTGGACACCCTCTACATTGCTGCAAGAACCTTAAAAATAATGTAAATTTTTACTAGTACAATACAGTAGTAATTGAAAGTGATTAATCCTAGACTAGAGGGTCAGAAATCTCGTCTAGTTTAGCGCAAACTAGAAAAGAAAATCTAGTTGATAATAGTGAAGATACTGGTGGCAGCTGTGGGGTAGGTGTTCAGCCCCTAGGAAAAAGAAAACCTTAGACCCGGTTCTGTGGATAATATATTATTACGGGTTTTACTTAAAACAAGTGCAGAGGATTAAAGCCCTTAGGCTTTAATCCTCTGCAGTGTTTAGGCTTAAAGCTTGTCAGCAGAAATAACAAAATAAAATAATTTCTGTTGCTTATTTTTTTGTTTTAGCGCTACTCCACTCTTAACAAGAATATAATATGGAAAAAATCATGTGACCCAAAATCCAAGTACCGACAATAAAAATGTTTTATTTAGACTCTCCGATATTACAAAATCCCCGCTATACGAAATAATTTTTGATAAAAACCTAAAAGAGATTGAGAATCGGCAAGATTCTTCTTATAATCATCTTTATAAAGCATCATTTTCCCTTGTTTTTCCAACCCGGGACAATTTTTCAGCAAAAGAGCTCAGTTTTACAACGCCATAAAAAGAAAACATAAGCGTTTTGATGCCCTTTCATTTATTTTCCACCATTTCTCCCAAGGATCTCGTCGATTCTCGAATTGGTCGTTCGGCGAAAATGACCGAAACTTAACGGTATGCATCATTTCATTCGTCATAAAAAATTTTAGGCAATAACTATAAAATAAAGTCCTTAGGACAAAAAGAAATTAGCATATACAGTGTGTTCCATCGTCCTGCAGTGAAGCTCCATTCTTGCTGTGGCTGAGCAGGTACATTTTAAACCTGAAACAAAGCTAGTATAAGGATTAGATCGAAGTAAACGTTTTTTTTTTATTTTTTATGCACCACATAATGGTAGAAGTTCTGTCAGAATCCGTATTTATGTAATAGGCTAAGATGCAAACATCCAACGAGACATACACCTAAAAGAAACCTATATATATATATATATATATATATATATATATATATATATATATATATATATATATATATATATATATATATATATAGAGAGAGAGAGAGAGAGAGAAAATAAATACATCGTCTTATCGTCTACTAAACACAATAACAAAGAATAAAACTTCTGCAGCAATTATGGATCGTGGTTTTAAATTGTATCAAAAAGTTGTCCTGTAATATCTCGTAAAACCGTATATTATCGTAAACCAAAAGTTATTTCTGAAATTATGGGGTTAAAAACAATAAAACTTGTCGTAATGTGACGCCAGGATTAAGCACGGTTTGATCACCAAGTCCGATTATTTCGCAAATAAACTGGGATTAAAACTCAGCGGGGCAGGTATCATTCTAGTTTTGCTGTTTGTTTTTAACTGCGCCGCGCCTGTACTAGCTATAATTGCTTTTACATCTTGATCCTCTAACCTAAAGTACCACTTTAAATAAATCAATGAAAAAGGAAACACTTTTCCATCCACACAACGTTTTGTGAGGCCTTCCAACAGGAAAATAAGCTTCAACAAAATGAAAAAGGACGAGCGATGAAACTTTAGACAATTCTCCAAATTGAAAGAAACCAAACTGGAAAACAGCATTTGAAATAAACTGGTTTTTCATTCAGCTCTCTTTAAATGTTCGCTTGGAAAATTGATGTTTTCAAACGTTTGAAGAAAATAAATAATATTTTGCATCGCCGTGTTGTCGGAGATAATTTACGTTCGTTAAATGAATGCTTTTGTTCATTTTATAATTATTATTATGAACACGCTTTTATTAGCTTGACCTGTAACTTCCTAATTGTAAGCAAATGTTACAACTCAATTTTCATCCACTTCTAGTAATTGTCGCAAGAAGAAATTTAAAGTTAGACAAGGAAAGGTAGCCCTTACAGAGAAGAGATCCTATAAATAATCTGAACTATTTAAGAGAGAAATTTAATATATTGCAAGAGCTGGGTTAAAGGTTTTTTCTTTTCCTGGGGGTTAAAAGTCTACCCCACACCCGACACCAGTTGTGCTGTGTAAAGGAAAGGTAACAACCAAGATCACTGATCCGCATAAGATTTTTAGTTCTATTATAAGTACAACTAAATAATTGGTGCTTAAATCCTGCAGCAATTTGTTTCTCTCAACCGGAGACCGGAAGTCGGGAATTAATTTAAACACAGACGTATTTGTAATTCTGTCAACTAAAATAATACTGCGGAGCAGGAAAACAACTTATCTCGTTGATGTAGCAATTACTTTAGCTGTCAGATTATGAACTTTTCGAATGAAAGTTTAGGTGTGTTTTGTCATATGTTCTGATTGCGCTGCGGCAGGAAAGGGGTGATTATTTGAGAGGTTTACAGGCGATTTTGTTGTTTGTTTTCAGTTTATATTGTGGGTTAAATTGAAGTAAGCATAATCTTTGCTTTCCTCGCTGCGGGGTAAGCAAAGAGGCTTTGAGAAGCCCTGTTTTTTTAGGAACAGTCCAGTTGGGAATTATACCGACTAGTTCTTTAAAGCAAAATCCTATTTATGTGGATGGGATAAATGGTGCTGTATTTTTTGCGTTACAGGGAGCAAGACTGGGTTTTGGCGGCGTTGAACTGAACAAGGTTCTTGCCTTGAAAGTCTAAGATTAATTGAAGATCTTGGGAAAGGGAGAGATGCCTAGATCTGAGTCTATTAATTCGAGACTTGTCTGAAAAAATGAGTGTTGGAGTGAAGAGAACTATTGCCAGCAGTTTACTGCTGAAGCACTGCTAGAAGTTAAAGGTCGTAAACCTGAGAAAACTTGAGCAAACCCAAGCTGTTCTGATGTCCAACAATACAATAAACCCAAAATCCATTCAGATGTTTTGAAAAATTCGATTCATGGGTAAATATTGCAGAGAATTCAGGAAAAGTACCCCAATTAAGGTAATACAATAAAAAACTAGTATATAACAAGACTGTTCACATCTGTCAACCTCTAAATGAGACTTATTTAAAAAAGAATACGATTCTTATAGCAAAAATGAGTCTTTTCTGTGCGCCAGACAAAAGATTTTCTCCGCTAAAAATAAATTTACTTTATCTAATAGAACTGGCACCTATAGCATTAGATGCTATTGTTCGCATCCTGGCTAGACTAATTATTTTCCTGATCCGACACATAAATTTTTAGGAACAATAAATGTGAATTTGGACGTATATAACTTCTATTACGAAGAAGAAACTAACTAATCTTGATGAAACAAAAAGATATCGTGTGTATAAAAATCAAAATTGTAAATTTCATAAGTGCAGCTTGAAATTCTTTTATGCAGAACGATTTTTGGCATGTTCCACCATAAGTAATTTTTTAATATTCAGTGGGCAGTATGCAAAAAGACACTTTTTAGCCACAATTCGTCATCTACAACAAGAACAAGTTAAAACAAACACTACTGTATTTTAGTTTTAAACTAAACTGTTTGACTTACATTCGCAAAACCATTTGAAAGTACATTTTGAGCTTGGGACAATTTGTTCACCTTGACAAAACATACGCTTTCAAAACACTTGCATTTTAAAATTTAATTCGGTGTTTCCAGGTCTGCCAAAATAAATTAGCACCACTGGTGTATGGGATAACAAAGCAAGTTTGCTTCCACCACCTACAGAAGCATTTACATAGGTAAATGACTAGAATTCCGTGAAGTACCCTGTATAACATAAACAAAACATTAAGCTCGCTTACTAATAGAATTACCATAATTTCCGAGTCAAGCAATTTGCTAACATAACTGCCTGCTAACGTCTTCAACAGGAGGTAGTGACTTAATTTTCCCATAATATAAACACCGTGGTGCACCTGGAAAAAAACTTTAAAATAGCTTCAGGATATACAGGACTGTTTGTAAACCCGTTGTCCTTTCAATCCACTTTTTATTTATGTATGTAATTCAACATACTTTGTGCCCTAACCTACCTTATTTCACTTTATGCAACTGTAACAACACAATCTTTGCTCTATATATAGGTTAGCCTAGAGGCAACCTAACAACTGGTGTCACCTGTGGGGTATGTTCTTCAGAAAAGAAGAACCTAGAAATACTGTAAACTTTCTACAAGATTAATCATTCAAAAAACATTTTTCGTATCTTCCCATTATTCTACAGGATGTTATTTAATTAGAGTTTGCTATATGGATTAGCTTAGAAGCAACCCGACAACTGGTGTCAGCTGTGGGGTACGTTCTTCAATAAAGAAGAGAACCTAAACGCACTGTCAACTTTCCACAAGATCAATTATTCAAAAAACATTTTTCTTATCTTCCCATTATTCTAGAGGATGTTATTTAATTAGAGTTTGATATATGGATTAGCTTAGAAGCAACCCGACAAGTGGTGTCAGCTGTGGGGTACGTTCTTCAGGAAAGAAGAGAACCTAAACGCACTGTCAACTTTCTACAAGATCAATCATTCAAAAAACATTTTTCTTATCTTCCACCATCTACAAGATGTTATTTAATTAGAGTTTGTTATATGGATTAGCTTAGAAGCAACCCGACAACTGGTGTCAGCTGTGGGGTACGTTCTTCACCAAAGATGAGAACCTAAAAGCACTGTCAACTTTCTACAAGATCAATCATTCAAAAATCATTTGTCTTATCTTCCCATTATTCTACAGGATGTTATTTAATTAGCGTTTGCTATATAGATTAGCTTAGAAGCAACCCGACAACTGGTGTCAGCTGTGGGGTACGTTCTTTACGAAAGATGAGAACATAAAAGCACTGTCAACTTTCTACTGATCAATCATTCAAAAAACATTTTTCTTACCCACCCATTATTCTATAGGATGTTATTTAATTAGAATACAGATTTTTAAGACAGAAGTCCTTTTTCAACACTAGGAAAATATATTGTTTCGATATAGTCCATTAATGTATCGAACTTTATCCATTACATTGAAGTCTCGTTACACATGTGGAACTGAGTCAATACAATCCTAAATTTAGTGTTGCAATGCATAGACTTAACACGGGAATGCATATAGTCGATGTAACCGCAAATGCTACTAATTTATCAGACCGATGAGCCCAAACCACTTTTGGCATTCGATACTGTTTATTACGAAGTTTATATTGACTGAAGGAATTTTAGGAAGGTCGCCTTTAATTTAAACGTATACGTAACATTTATGGTCTATACATTGCAGTCGATTCTTTAAAGAACTTTTAAGCTATCCATATCGCCTAATAAATCCAATGTTCGTCCACGAAAACATGTTTACTTTTTTCACCCACCTTTCCCAGAATCTAACACATTAGATGAATATAATGCTTGAGAGACAGAGATAATGACAATACAATAGATCATCAGGCTGGTAATTATAACAAAGGGACGTCATAATGAGGAATGAGCAAGACACAAGAGACAAATTGGACTATAAACAGTGAAGTTACGACACAGAATCACAGAGCAAACATTGTGTTGTTACAGTTGCATAAAGTAAAATGAGGTAGGTTAGGACACAAGGTATGTTGAATTACATACATAAATAATAAGTGGAATGAAATGACAACGTGTTCTACAAACAGTCCTGTATATCCTGAAGCTATTTCAAAGTGTTTTTCCAGGTGCACCACGGTGTTTATGTTATTGGAAAATTAAGTCACTACCTCCTGCTGAAAACGTTAACAGGCAGTTATGTCAGCAAATTGCTTGACTCGGAAATTATGGTAATTCTATTAGTAAGCGAACTTAATATTTTGTGTATGTTATACAGGGTACTTCACGGAAGTCTAGTCATTTACCTATGTAAATGCTTCTGTAGGTGGTGGAAACAAATTTGCGTTGTTATTCCATACATCGTGCTAATCTATTTTGGCAGATCTGGAAACACCGAATTATATTTGAAAGTGCAAGTGTTTTGAAAGCGAATTCCATGTCGCGAAGCTCAAAATGTATTTTCAAATGGTCTTGCGTGTGTAAGTAAAACAGTTTAGTGTTAAGCTAAAAGACTGTAGTGTTTGTTTTAATTTATGCTTGTTGTAGATGACGAATTACGGCTAAAAAGTGTCTTCTTGAATACTGCTGACTGAATATTAATTATATTAAATTAAATTACTTATGGTAGAACATGCCTAAATCGTCTTCCATAAAAGAATTTCACGCCGTACTTATTAAATTTACAGTTTTAAGCCTTTATACTCACGAATTCTTTTCTGTTATCAAGATTAGTTAGTTTCCTCGTAATAGAAGTCCAAATTCATATTTATTGTTCGTTAGAATTTATGTGTCGGATCAGGAAAATAATTAGTCTAGCCAGGATGCGAACAATAGCATCTAATGCAATAGGTGCCAGTTCTATTAGATAAAGAAAATTTATTTTTAGCGGTGAAAATCCATTCTCTGGTGCACAGATATATATATATATATATATATATATATATATATATATATATATATATATATATATATATATATATATATATATATATATATATATATATATATATATATATATAGGTTAGCCTAGAGGCAACCTAACAACTGGTGTCACCTGTGTGGTATGTTCTTCAGAAAAGAAGAGAGCCTAGAGGTACTGTCGACTTTCTACAGGATGTTATGTAATTAGAGTTTGCTATATGGATTAGCTGAGAAGCAACCCGACAACTGGTCAGCTGTGGGGTAGGATCTTCAGGAAAGAACAGAACCTAAAAGCACTGTCAACTTTCTACAAGATCAATCAATCAATATATATATATATATATATATATATATATATATATATATATATATATATATATATAGCTTTTGGATTTGATTTGTTTCTTAGATCCTTTTATATATTATTTTTTTATTAGTAGAAGGTTTGTGGGTTGTTATTCACATAGTTTATTTTACGTTTCGGTCATATTTTAGACCTTCATCAGAAAGTAATTTATAAATCTTCGAAAGAGAGGCTTTTAAGCGGTGCATTTGAAGAGAATTAAAATTACATCCATAAAAGGTCAATAACGCAAACTTAATCACAGTTAAAAACATACAGATTTAGTAAATAAATTATCTAGAAAGAGACATGTCAACAACAGTAAGGTTCACTGGAATGCTGAGAACACGAGGCGAGAATTCTCGCTTCATGACGTTATCCCAGTTTGGACCTATGACCATCATTTCTTGTGCCCGTTGCAACCTTGTGATTTTCTGCACGAGTGTTAATTGAGGAGTGCGCAAGGGTCCTCTACGACGTAAATTGGTAGCCCTAAGTCGTCGTGATATTGTATGTCTTGCGCCTTCATGTCTAGCTATGGAGACTTGTCCGTCTTGTGCTGCAGTTGTAGCTTTTTTCTGCCAGTTCTTGGACGATCCTTAACATCGTTTGTCTCCTGAAACTATTTTTGAATTTTTGACGCAGCTCCCTGAGTAACACCAAAAGTCCAAACTTAAAAAAATTATATTACCATTAAGCAAACAAATATTACTGTAACGAAAAAGAAACAACTGATAATTTTATCCAAAAAGACACCGAGAAAAATAAAATTTGACACTCTGGGCTGCTAAAAGTACAAAATGGTTTCGGGGTTAGGAATAATCGCGTCATATTTCATACGGATAGGCAAACGCGTCTCTTTCCTCATTTTGCGGCTTGTCAGAATTGATTCTCGTAATTTGTTAAATAAATGGAACATCTGCCTTGAAATACCTCTGCAGAATTCCGCTTAATCCGCCATATTTTCAATTTTTAAACGCATTTTTCTTTAAGGAATATATTTTAAATTTTAGATTTTAACCTGAGTTAGAACTAGAGAATTGTAAACAGTTTTTTTAACGAACAGATAAATTATTTTTACATTTTTTGATGAATTTCGACCCAAATCGAGAAACTCGAGAAACCTGCAATGGTGTATGGAGCCGGAACATGATTAATAAGGAAAGTGTCCACAAGGAAGTCAGATGTGACAGAAATGAGAATTATTGTAAGTGTGGGGTAACAAGGCGATACAAGAATATAATGAAATAATATGGAGAACCACCAAAGGTGGCGGGAATATCTTAAAAGATAAGTAGTAGCGGCATCTGGTAAGGAGAGACAATGATTTTGTTATTAAACGATGGCGGAAGGGTAATAGCATCAGAAGTGCAAAAGCAGTGAATGAACTCCGACCTTGTATAAAGTTGTAAAAAGAAGAAGACGAAGAGTTTTTCGTATAAATTTCGTACTCTAGCCCTAAAACCTCATTTTGAGGGTGCATATTACTGCTCTAAGCTAATTTTGCAGCCGTTGTGCCTGATATCTTAACGAGACTTCGATATTCGAAGCCTATCGCCCGTACTCTATGATGACTATTAGCAATTTGGCCCTCATTTCATTATGTATGTGAAATCGAGTATGCATTTTAGAGTGTTTGGGGTTGAATTACATCAAGCCCCTCTTGAATAATATATAAGCCATTTCTTCTTGAGAAAACAGTCGATTTGGTACACACATATTTAAGTTGGTATAGCCATGTTTAAAACTGTAGCAATAAGATTAGCTATGTTTAAAAATACCATTAGTTATCTACCTTCATATTCTACTATCATATATATGAAATATTTTTTTTATATTCTCTACATAAATTAAATGTTCATGGCGGTTGCTTGGGCTGCTGTTATCGATTTATTTTGGTTTTTATTAACAAAAAAAAAGAATTTTCTACTGCACATTTTCCCGCGAATTTCGAAACTTGTAAAACGTAATTTCATTGGCTGTGTCGTCAAAAGTGTTTTACTGACTCATAATGAGTACATGGTGAATTCCAGTGATGTAGGGTCATCGAAAAATCCATAAAAATGGCACTTAATGCATAACTCATCCAATGAAATACTCCTGCATTTAAAGGAGAAGGTTAGATAGGAAAAAATATAGAGTGATTTAAATGTACCGATGTCGAGGGCAAAAAGAGTAAAAAAATCTAAATTTAATCGGGGATTGCTCCCTTCCTACAAAGAATAAAGAAACTAAAAAATATGGATACAGGCGCAGATACAAGGGGGGCAATGGATGCAATTGCCCCCTCCCCCCAAAGCCTAAGTATAATGGATATTCAACTAAATTTTCACATAATTTTGGTTTCACAATAATAAATAACCAAAAGAAATAACCAAATACATACATCTTATAATATTTCTCACAGTTCCTACAACTACCCCTCTCTCTCTCTCTCTCTTCAAATACCAATCTCATTCAGAGTTACCCTGACGATGGTACTCTTCACTCCAAGATTTGTTTTTTGACACAAGTCTCAAATCAAGAGCTGGATAATAGGCGCAGATTTTTTGACCAATGCCTTTCGCAAAATCTCCAATTATTCTTAGACTGAGGTGCCAAGAACATGTTCAGTTTAACGCGTCCGAAACCCAGATTTGCTCATACCCAGGGTCTGTACATTATGAAACTGAGCGAGAGGAGAAACAGCTTTCGGTAAGAACTGGACTCAGTGTTTTCCTCCATCCTAAAAGCTGAAAACCCACCCCACACGTGACACCAGTTGTAGCGCCTTATCCGCAAATATCGATAAGTTACTCTATCACTTGTTCAATGTCTGAGCGACAAACTTTTGGCAACTTTAAGCTACCGGATAATTTTTTACTCGATCGCAGCGAGCTCACCAGACCGGCACTTTAGATAACTCCAACGGTTGATTTATTACTTCGAGGATAAACAAGCTCCATGACACTTCTCGCTCTTAAACGATTGCGCTTCTCTACCCCTTTAAAATAGAGATCTCAAGCTTGTTTTTCGGCGTTCAAGTAGTTTGAAACTAATAATTAATATATCACGTGACTTTTCACTGTCAGAAACGTGCGTTTAGATGACACTAATGACAGGTGCCGTCAGCAGTGACATTTCAGTTTGACGTTTCTCTACTATCATCAAAGTCATTCGTAATATTCACCGACAAATACTTGAATTGAAGTCATCCGTTGAAACTGAGCATAAGGAACAACTTAAGTTTGCTTAAAGAAAAAGATGTAATGAAGCCGGGCGAAGTTGGTTCAACTGCCTTCTATATTTATACAAATAACGTTGAAAAAAACCATCACGTTTACTTATCAGAGACTTTCTGTTAATAACTTTAATTTAAAGAGCCGTTTTTGTCTAGATAAGATCCCTTATACATCTCATCGATAAAAACTCGAATGACGAAACGTCAGGAAAGACGGGTATAATGATAAAAAGCAAGTTAGTGTTGTAATAGTACGTTTTTTACTATTAAAAATATGTAAATAATTATGAAAAACATGCCCCGTGTAAATAAATACCCTGTATTATATATAGCCCCAAGCTTATGAAGCTTACTTTCCCCGAAAACAAGGTTTAGACGCCTTTAAAATAGAACAAAACTTTTCTATTTTATAAAACGCTGGTTTAGTACGTTTTAGTGAATACCGCTCACAAAACACTACTCCCATGCCTGCGAGGCACTTCCCCCCGTCATAATACCCCATCAGGTTTAAACGCCTTTGAAATAGATTTGAAAATCCACTAGGATCAATCTTTTCATAAAACACCGTGAAAACTCAAATACTATTGGATATTGTTGAACAAAACATATATACCATAGTACCCCAGACCCTGCAGGTCTACTTTTACCACAAAAAGGTTTAAACGCCTCGAAAACAGCGCAAATAATCAAATAAAGATTTGCTGTGATCTAAAACACGAATACGCTTATAATAAGTTAATTTGATCCCTAATCAAAAACTTTTATTAAGCTAAAAAGACCCAACCAGTTTATACTATTCCACAAAAATGCCAAAGCATCAAAATTTCCAAAATTTTGCATGATACCGGAGATGTTGTCCCTTCGACGGCAGCAGTCCAAATGAGCATTCCAGCGGAGAGTATATCTCAGCGGACGGAGGTTTTTCGAGGGTGCCTGAACGCCGAGACCCAAACGCCGCTCGAGAATGGTTACAAAATTGTAAAATAGGCGTTATCTATTTTCGCTTATAAATTACGTTTCAGTATAGCAAAAAAGCAGTATGGTCAGATTTTTCATCACGATCAGTTGTCAGCATACGTTTATCTTTTATTATAAAGATATATTTTTCCTGAAGTATTCATTCGGTAAATCAAAAAGTATCTACGATTGTCTAAAGAAATTCGACCCAGCTCAAAGAAATTCGTTTCCTAGCCTGGAAAGAAATTCGCCAAAGTCTTTTTAAGATTTTTCCCAAATAAGTCTTTTTTAAGGCTTCCCAAACTTCACATCACATCCAACAAGAACAACTTGCAGTTTCAGCCGTCGGACTTCATATTGTCAGACATCAGCTAGATCTTCTAAAGAACAGGAGCAACGCTGAACTTCTAAGAAACTCGAGAACTTCCTGTTCGCGAACGTGTTATAAGTTATACAACTAACTTACGAATCGTAGGGGATTCTAACTCAGTACTTCACACTTGCACTTTGTGAACGAAAGGTTCCTATTCACCTCCAGTACTTGGTCCTGAACTTCTGCGGCAACCGATAAAAAGGCTGTCGTGGTCGCTTCATGAGAAGTTGAAGAAATCCGGAAAATTTAAAGTTGCGCCTCGCGTTCTTAAAAAACTTAAATACCCAAGACAGGTATATCTTGGCTAGTTCTGGAATAAAAACTCGTACACCATACAAAACTTGAAAGTGTCCATAATTGTTGGTACTTTTGGGGAACAGATTGGTATAAAATACTCTCTCCCAACTTAGACTTTTTTACGCAAAAACATTTTTTTTAAAACCAAAAGACTTTAAAAGAAATTCACCAATACCTAAAAACATTTTAGCGTATTTTAAAAAGACATTGCCCATTTCGTCAAAAGACTTTTTATAAAGATTTTGCTTCGAAAAACTTGTTAAATAATTTTTCATAAACTTGGAAAATAATTCCCTAGCGGAACCAAAAAATTTTAATTGTTAAAATTTTTTAAACTTAAGCTTTCTTTTGTAAAAAAGCCGTTGCTTTTTAACTAATAAGAAAAGCTAACTTAAAGAATAAATTAAACTCACTTTTAATTTTATTCAGACCAAAAATAATTTCTAAAGTTAGAATTAAAACTTTTATTTTATTTTTTACATTTAAGCGACTTAGAAAATTTTCGTTCTAAGCGACTTAGAAAAATTCCCGAATTAAGCGACTTAGAAAATTTTCACACTAAGCGACTTAGAAAATTTTTGATTTAAGCAACTTAGAAAATTTTACAGTTAAGCGACTTAGAAAATTTTTAATCTAAGCGACTTAGAAAATTTACGTTTTAGTTTTAAAGACTAGAGATTCTTTAAGTTAGTAATAAGTAATTATTACTTTTAAAAGAGCCACTTTAGTAATAATTATCTTTAGAATAATTGCGCCCTGCTAGCATTATTTTTAAGAAATCTCAACCGTGAAACTCCCCTAATTAAAACATCTTTTTTAACATTCTCTTAGGAGAAAAATAAACAACAAAAAATGTCCCATCAGAGTCTACACAGTCAGACCACAACAACAACAACTTCTGAAAGCCACAACCCTGCATCATCTCCCTCTTTTCTTGAGGCGGTTGACGGCTTCCAGAGCAACCGGGTGGAAGGTGGGACCCTCTCAACAACCCCTGCTGTTGCGCCGAACATGGAAAACACCAATCCATTTTTAACTTATCTCTCAACTCCTGTTAATCATCTGGAACAAACTTTTGTTATTCCAGAAAATTCTCGCAGTGTTATTTTTAATCAAAATGTACCTGTAGGATTGTTAGTGGACTTAGAACCCCCACTAAAACAGGATGTTAATACCCCGATTAACGAGCAATTTTTGTTTCAGAGCACGCCGCTTAACGAAAATCTCGCAGATCAAAGGCCGACGCTAAGACGACATGGCATCCCTGGTGGGGATCTTGCGGATAGCAATTTCCCTGACAATTTATTAAAATCAAACATTCAAAATTACCCCACTCAGGATCTGCATGATCGTCAAGTACGACATGACATTCTTGAAAATTCATTAAATCAAGTTCATGATTTTAAAATACATGAAACTTTCATAAAAAATAATGACAACCCTTTAATACAAAATTCGCAAGTACTGGCTCATAGTACAAACCCTTTTAAGAGCGTATTAGACGCCGGCCAAAATACTAAACCAACTCATAGGGAAATTCCAAATTTAAAAGACAACTTTGCTCCTCAGACAGAAGTCCTGAACCTGTTCAAGCTGATGTCTGAAAATGTGAAAAGTCAAAACCAGATATTACTGCAAAACCTTAATCCAACCCCACAAATAAAGAAAACCCCGTTAAGGGCTACTTTTGGAGGGCTCTCCCATGAAGACCCCCAAGAATTTCTAAATGACTTAGAAACATGGTTTCTGGAAAACGATACAATAGACAGCGAGAAAATATATTTTGCTCGCTCACAATTGACTGGAGGAGCCAAATTGTGGTTTGACCCATACAGGCCCTTCGTTAAGAACTATACTGAATTTAGAAATAAATTTACTGAAAGATTCTCATGCGTAGAAGACTTGGCAGATCTTCAGGCCAGGCTATACGGTGACCATCAAAAGAAGAGTGAAAATGCGGAGCAATTCATTCTGATGAAGCACGCTTTATTCTCACGATTACGTCCAAACAGTTCATTAGACGAATTCATTAACATACTATTGGCGCAGCTAATGCCCAACATTCGGTCTAGACTTAGAGGAATTGACATTCGATCTATCGACAGGCTAATAACTCTAACTAGATGCGTTGAAAAAGATTTGGCTGAGGAGGCTAAATTAATTGCCCCGCTTAAACCTACAACGGTTCCCACAGCAGCCAAACCAAATGAACACCCCCGACTTAGACAAAATAACCCGGGTAATAATAACAATAATAGACCGAATAATTCGGCTAATTTCCAAAATAACCGACCTAATAATTCGGCTTATGCAAATAACCCTAATAAACCAAATAATCCGTCTAATTATAATAATAATAGACCAAATAATCCGAACAATAATAATAATAATCCAAATAATCGGTTTACTTTTAACTCAAATAAAAACCCAGGTTCTTGGAACTTAAGGCCCTGCCTGTATTGCCAAGGTAAACACCTCGATCGTGACTGTCCAAAAAGGACAAACTTCCAGTCCCGCACGTTCAATAACGTAAACCAAGAAAATAACACTAACGAAAAATCTAGTAATAATTCAAAAAACTAGATTCGGGTCGGTCTTCCCCCCAAAATTCCCGAAAAAACCAAAACGCGAATACCGACCCCTTAATTGACAACCAAAAAAATAATACCAATAAACGACAAACGACTCGTCGTAATTCACAAACAGATAACAACACTCCCCGAAAATTAATTGTTGTTACTCAGGATGAGACACAGCCGGTACTACCCGCGTTCTGTGATGATTCGGAGTACAAAGTCTTATTCGACTCGGGTGCCGATCTAAACTTGATATCTGAGCGACTTGCCCCAAGGAAATTGACACCGCTAACCGTCAAAACAGTGCAATTAGCCTGTCAAAATGCTAATGCGCAAGTTTTGGGATCTTGCATTAAGTATTTCAGATTGGGAGAAAAATACTTTACTCAAACATTCTGGGTAATTAAGGATTTAGACGCTGACCTAATTCTTGGAACCCCATTCATGTTAGCAGAAGACGTAGTCTTGGACTATCCACGTAAATGCGTTTATGTGGGTAAAAAAGAGCGCCAAACTCTTTATTGGGTGCGCCCACGAAACGATAAAAGTTCGAAAATAATTTTACCCGAATTTAAACCGAACCACTCAAACGACTTAAAAAATTTAATTGTCGAATTTAAACATCTGTTTCAAACGGGTCTAACACAGCCCACCACCAGGACAACAAAACACCAAATTAAGATAAAATCCGACAAAATTATTAACAAAAGGTGCTACCCTATAAGCCCTAAGAAAAAGAAACTCCTTTACAAACAAGTCAACGAAATGCTTGAAAAAGGTGTTATCGAGCCTACAACTTCAGCATTTTCGTCGCCACCTGTCCTAGTCGAAAGACAAGGCAAGGAACCAAGATTTTGCGTAGATTTTAGGGATATTAATAACATCACCGAAGAAGAATCAGTGAGTCTACCCAGGATCACTGACGCCTTAAAAGACTTATCTACTGCAAAATATTTTACAGTCCTTGATTTAAAGAAAGGATATTGGCAGATCCCCATGGATCAAAATTCGAAACAATATACGGCTTTTACTACCCCTGATGGCGCTGCATATCATTTCAATGTTATGCCATTTGGGCTACGTAATGCGCCCTCCACTTTTCAAAAACTCATGACCACCGAAGTACTGGTTGGAATTCTGCAAAAATTCGTAATCGTTTATTTAGACGATATAATTGTTTATTCCGACACGGCAGAAGACCATCTACAGCACTTGCGGCAGGTCCTAGAACGCCTTCAGCTTCACAATTTAAAAATATCCGGAGATAAATGCCAGTTATTTACCACCGAACTTGAATACTTAGGGCATTACATAAATAACGATGTTGTGGAACCCTTAAGTAAACACAAGATACAAGTACAAGACTTCACTACCCCAAAAAGCAAAAAACAAGTCCAATCATTTATTGGATTGTGCAATTGGTTACGTGAATACGTGCCAAATTTGGCAGAGTTGTCAGCTCCGCTCACGGACTTACTTAAAAAGGACCGAAAATTCAAATGGACGTCTAAAGAGCAGGAGTCTTTCGACAAAACCAAAGACGCAATCAATACTTGCAAACCATTACACAGACCGGACTTTAACCAAAAATTTATATTGCAAACAGACGCTAGCAGCCTAGGCATGTCTGGCGTGCTGTATCAAGAGGAAAATGGCCAAAAACACATCATCGCGCACGCAAGCGCCAAATTTTCATCAACTACACAAAAATATCACATAAATGAACAGGAGTGTTTAGCTGTGGTATGGGCAGTAAAAATGTTCCGAGGTTATCTAGAGGATAAACCTTTCATTCTCCGAACGAACAGTAAAGCCCTGACCTGGCTAAACCAGTTCAAAGATTCTAAAGCTAAATTGACTCGTTGGTCAATGTTGCTCCAAGAGTATAATTTTACCATTGAACACGTCTCAGGGAAACAGAATCAGCTTTGCGACTACCTTAGCCGTAACCCTGCAGATAACGTTAAATATTCTGACGTTCCTGACGACACAAGACTACTACCTCCAGAAGAGGCTACTTTTACCTCAAAAATAAATATCATTAAAAACTGCGGCGACTTGTATGAAAAAATCGTCAAATACCAAACTAACACACGTTATATACGACAGGCCATTCATTCATTACAACTTTTAGAAAACCGACTCCCTGCTACTCCGGCGCAGCGAAAACTTCAACATAACTTCCTAGTCAAAAACGATTTGTTATGGAGACGTGGACAGTCAGGTGACAGAATCGTAGTCCCTAAACACATGGCTGATCAGGTCATTTATTTCTATCATGACACAACTGACTCCGCGCATCCAGGCATCGAGGAGACGCACCGGAAGATAGCAAATCTTTACTACTGGGGTCATCAAAGAGAAAGTATATCTGAATACATTAAAAAATGCATTGTATGTTCTGTCTGTAAAACACAGCAGAAACAACGAAAAGCACCCTTAAGGGCCAGAACCCCCAAGTTCCCCTTTCAAATGGTGTCCATTGATATTTTAGGACCCTTGGATCCAGTATCCCCCAAAACCGGAAACAAATACATTATCATTTGTGAAGATATATTCTCAAAATGGGTAGAGGCAAAAGCCGTAAGCGACCCTAAAGCCCCAGAAATCACTAAATTCCTTCAGACAGAGATCTTTGCTAGGTATGGCACGCCTGAAACCTTGGTTTCCGACCAAGGCGCCCAATTTACAGGCCGAGTCCTAGAAAAGCTCTGCCAGGAAAACGAAATTGACCATGTATATTCATCCGTATATCATCAGCAGGCCAACCCTGTTGAAAGGATCGTCCAAGAGTTTAAAAAAATTCTTAAACTTTTAAACTATAATAAAAAAGCCAACATTTGGGAAGAAAATATTCCAAAAGCATTACAAGTTCTCAGAAGCAGAGCGTGCCGCGCCACAGGTGTGACTCCTGCTTCCATAATCCTCGGTTATGAAATCCCGTGTCCAGGCGAGTGGAAGATTAACTGGCCACAAAGCCGGGAAACGCTAACACCCGAACAGCGCAAACAAAAAAATCGTGACATTTACAAACACCAACGCGACTACCAGTTGCACAATTATCACGATGAATCCGAGCCCGTAATATCGTTCAAAGTAGGAGATTTGGTCAATGTAAGGGTACAACACGCTCCGACCACTAGCTTCTCACAACCATGGACAGGACCCCATGAGGTCGTGGCCGTCAATGGGGATACGACTTATGACGTTGTGATTGATGGTAAACAATGGAACGTCCACTTGAACGATTTACGAAAAGCTCCAACCGGTAATCAAGTAAATTTAGACAGCGACGATGACGCCCTGTCAGAATCCAGCGAATCAGAATATGAAGACCCGGTAAACTTAAGACGAACCCTAACCAGTTCTGAAGATTCCGAGTCAGAATACGACATGGCACCTCAAGAAGTCAGGGATCGCCCCGAAGTTGAATCACTTGTCGCTACCACTGAGAACGACGTACCGGTGATTCACCTGAGTGACGACCAAGAACTTACCGCCGAGCAACAAAACTTACTAGATCAATTTGATCACGCCTCCAACACAACTATAAGATCGGTAGTTTTCTATAACCGCCATCTTACTACCCCCATACAAACATAAGACTATTGTTACGACACCGGATCGTGAAATCTCAGCTTAAACATAATCCCCCAAAACCAATATTTCACGCGTCCGTCTCCGTCTAGGTGGGAGGGTGTTGTAATAGTACGTTTTTTACTATTAAAAATATGTAAATAATTATGAAAAACATGCCCCGTGTAAATAAATACCCTGTATTATATATAGCCCCAAGCTTATGAAGCTTACTTTCCCCGAAAACAAGGTTTAGACGCCTTTAAAATAGAACAAAACTTTTCTATTTTATAAAACGCTGGTTTAGTACGTTTTAGTGAATACCGCTCACAAAACACTACTCCCATGCCTGCGAGGCACTTCCCCCCGTCATAATACCCCATCAGGTTTAAACGCCTTTGAAATAGATTTGAAAATCCACTAGGATCAATCTTTTCATAAAACACCGTGAAAACTCAAATACTATTGGATATTGTTGAACAAAACATATATACCATAGTACCCCCGACCCTGCAGGTCTACTTTTACCACAAAAAGGTTTAAACGCCTCGAAAACAGCGCAAATAATCAAATAAAGATTTGCTGTGATCTAAAACACGAATACGCTTATAATAAGTTAATTTGATCCCTAATCAAAAACTTTTATTAAGCTAAAAAGACCCAACCAGTTTATACTATTCCACAAAAATGCCAAAGCATCAAAATTTCCAAAATTTTGCATGATACCGGAGATGTTGTCCCTTCGACGGCAGCAGTCCAAATGAGCATTCCAGCGGAGAGTATATCTCAGCGGACGGAGGTTTTTCGAGGGTGCCTGAACGCCGAGACCCAAACGCCGCTCGAGAATGGTTACAAAATTGTAAAATAGGCGTTATCTATTTTCGCTTATAAATTACGTTTCAGTATAGCAAAAAAGCAGTATGGTCAGATTTTTCATCACGATCAGTTGTCAGCATACGTTTATCTTTTATTATAAAGATATATTTTTCCTGAAGTATTCATTCGGTAAATCAAAAAGTATCTACGATTGTCTAAAGAAATTCGACCCAGCTCAAAGAAATTCGTTTCCTAGCCTGGAAAGAAATTCGCCAAAGTCTTTTTAAGATTTTTCCCAAATAAGTCTTTTTTAAGGCTTCCCAAACTTCACATCACATCCAACAAGAACAACTTGCAGTTTCAGCCGTCGGACTTCATATTGTCAGACATCAGCTAGATCTTCTAAAGAACAGGAGCAACGCTGAACTTCTAAGAAACTCGAGAACTTCCTGTTCGCGAACGTGTTATAAGTTATACAACTAACTTACGAATCGTAGGGGATTCTAACTCAGTACTTCACACTTGCACTTTGTGAACGAAAGGTTCCTATTCACCTCCAGTACTTGGTCCTGAACTTCTGCGGCAACCGATAAAAAGGCTGTCGTGGTCGCTTCATGAGAAGTTGAAGAAATCCGGAAAATTTAAAGTTGCGCCTCGCGTTCTTAAAAAACTTAAATACCCAAGACAGGTATATCTTGGCTAGTTCTGGAATAAAAACTCGTACACCATACAAAACTTGAAAGTGTCCATAATTGTTGGTACTTTTGGGGAACAGATTGGTATAAAATACTCTCTCCCAACTTAGACTTTTTTACGCAAAAACATTTTTTTTAAAACCAAAAGACTTTAAAAGAAATTCACCAATACCTAAAAACATTTTAGCGTATTTTAAAAAGACATTGCCCATTTCGTCAAAAGACTTTTTATAAAGATTTTGCTTCGAAAAACTTGTTAAATAATTTTTCATAAACTTGGAAAATAATTCCCTAGCGGAACCAAAAAATTTTAATTGTTAAAATTTTTTAAACTTAAGCTTTCTTTTGTAAAAAAGCCGTTGCTTTTTAACTAATAAGAAAAGCTAACTTAAAGAATAAATTAAACTCACTTTTAATTTTATTCAGACCAAAAATAATTTCTAAAGTTAGAATTAAAACTTTTATTTTATTTTTTACATTTAAGCGACTTAGAAAATTTTCGTTCTAAGCGACTTAGAAAAATTCCCGAATTAAGCGACTTAGAAAATTTTCACACTAAGCGACTTAGAAAATTTTTGATTTAAGCAACTTAGAAAATTTTACAGTTAAGCGACTTAGAAAATTTTTAATCTAAGCGACTTAGAAAATTTACGTTTTAGTTTTAAAGACTAGAGATTCTTTAAGTTAGTAATAAGTAATTATTACTTTTAAAAGAGCCACTTTAGTAATAATTATCTTTAGAATAATTGCGCCCTGCTAGCATTATTTTTAAGAAATCTCAACCGTGAAACTCCCCTAATTAAAACATCTTTTTTAACATTCTCTTAGGAGAAAAATAAACAACAAAAAATGTCCCATCAGAGTCTACACAGTCAGACCACAACAACAACAACTTCTGAAAGCCACAACCCTGCATCATCTCCCTCTTTTCTTGAGGCGGTTGACGGCTTCCAGAGCAACCGGGTGGAAGGTGGGACCCTCTCAACAACCCCTGCTGTTGCGCCGAACATGGAAAACACCAATCCATTTTTAACTTATCTCTCAACTCCTGTTAATCATCTGGAACAAACTTTTGTTATTCCAGAAAATTCTCGCAGTGTTATTTTTAATCAAAATGTACCTGTAGGATTGTTAGTGGACTTAGAACCCCCACTAAAACAGGATGTTAATACCCCGATTAACGAGCAATTTTTGTTTCAGAGCACGCCGCTTAACGAAAATCTCGCAGATCAAAGGCCGACGCTAAGACGACATTAGATGTCGGCACAGCCGACCCCTATAAAGATTCTTCGTTTATTTTTGCAGTTTTCTTGTCTACAGGCAGTTTTTTCTTCTTTTCGACGCTGAAATGCGATATGGGGTCGAAATATTTGACCTGGGGATACGTTGCTTGATATTATTTGGAAATTTTATGGAACTTTCTATCGCTTTGAAAGATTGGGCTGTGGAAACTTGAAAAAGCAAAATCTAATATTGTAATTTAGGCAGTAAAGGGAATGGGGGGGGGGGGGAATGAATATGCACAAATAAATTCTGTTTCTCGAAATTCTTATTATCACCGATTATTTTGTTTAGGATAAACAAGCCTTTTTTAAACATTTCCAAAATGTCTGACTCCTGGGTATAAGAAGAACAAAATCAAATTAAAATTTTCTTTGCCTGTTTCGAAAACGATGAGCTTTCGAACTTCTGCTAATAAGAACTCTTTTTCGGTTTCGGGTCAAAGGTTTTTCGGCAAAGTTTTGTTACACCCCGTATTTTTAGAAAACTAATACGTTAGTAATATTTTTCGGCAGGTGTCAATTCTTTACCTTTGCCAAAAATTTATTGCATGTCGCTCAGGTGCGGGATTTTCGCGACGCATACTAAATGCGAACTCGATGCATTTTTCTAAAGAAAGTTTATCCCAAAAAATATTCCAAAACTTTTCTGGCAAAATATGCGGCAGAATGCTTAATAACGTTAGCGGCTTTTGGAATAACAAGTAGATATTGAGGAAAAACTTTTTATTTAAGCTTAGCAAGTGTGTTATAATAATAATAATAATCATAATAATAGATTGGGCATATCTCACAGTCTAATTCAGTGGCACACTGTAACACAGTTCAACCGATTATTTTCACAATGCTTTCCTAATAATAGAAAAAATATTCATAAAGCCCTAATACGTACCACTTTTCAATGGGCCCATTAGACCCTTTTATAGTAGAAGGTAGTAAATTTTACAAGAGGTCATTGAAAGGGGTGCATTGTAAACCGGAAAGATAACCTAAAATGGATTGGTTATAACCTTAAACTTATTCTCTTATTCAGTCTTCTTTTGAGTTTCGAATTGAGTGGCTCTGTGTAGTTAAGAAAGTATTGTCACCGACGAAAATGTCAAGTGAAAAGCGCCGCAGTTGCAAAATTTCTCCTCACAAGTTTTGTTATATTTGTGGAGAATTTCTGGTGAAGTCACAAGCCTGCCCATTTTCTGAAAATGTGAAAAAAGCCTATTTCATGTATTTCGGTGTTTTAATCGGAGACCAAGACAAGCAGTGGGCTCCCCATGTGTGCTGTATAAGCTGTAGCGTGTGCAGTGGATGAAAGGGAAGAGAAAAAGTATGCCTTTTGCAGTTCCAATGGTATGGCGAGAACCTACCAATCATTTTGACGATGGCTCTCGCTATAACGAAAATTTGGCCGGAAAGGAGTGAATTTCAACCGGGATCTCAAAATGTTAAGTATGTGCCCCTTGTAGATCCAAAAAATGTCCTTTTGCCTCCTCTTCACATTAAGCTTGGACAGATGAAAAACTGTGTGAAGGCTATGAATAAAGAGAGTGACGGATTCAAGTAAGTCTTTCCCCAGTTAAGTGACGCCATATTAAAAGACGGCATTTTTATTGGGCCACAAATTAGAAAATTGCTGGACGATGGTAATTTTATAGAAAAGCTCACCACGCAAGAACTCAGAGCTTGGACCTCATTTATAAGGATAGTGAGGGGATTTTTAGGCAACAATATGGATGCAAACTACGAACACCTAGTTAATGAATATTTAGACTCCTACAATTCACTTTCTCCATTTCCATTTATCATTTTTTCCTGAGAATTTGGGCTCTGTCAGCGACAAGCAGGGTGAAAGGTTCCATCAAGATATCCGGACAATGGAAATTCGGTACCAAGGACGATGGGATGCAGCCATGATGAGTGATTACTATTGGTTTTTGAAGAGAGAAGATGTGACCCCCCATAAAAGGAAAAATAGAATACGTGTGTTTGAAATACGTATTTTTGATGTTTGATTTTTTTCTTAGATGTTAATATAAATTATAAATATAGTCGATATACAGGGTTAAAAAGACTTCAAATCATTTTTTCACTAAATATTAAACGGTACCGTTCAACATGTGGTTTGTTTAATGTAACACGAAAACCTTACGTGTTTTTGGCTATTTTCGTATTCAGTTAGGTTCATTCTACGACACTATGCTATTCAGCTTTGTTATATAAAAAAAAATTTGTCGGCCAGTGTTATTTTTGGCATCGTCCTTGTAAAGTGTAAAAAAACAAAAAGACATTTTTCTTGTAAATGTTTTCAGAAAATTATCAAATTGTTTCTTACCCCCTTGTCAGACTTCAGTGTTTCGCCACTAAACCGACCTTTAACTGTCTTCAATCAGTCTGAGAAATCTGATATTTTCTCTAGTTTTTCCGTCGGCACGACCCTTAACAGACGAAAAAAACTGAGAAAGAAATCTCCGAAAAGTGGCATCGCATCCATCTATCTTGCCTTGTCTTGTCCATATTTAGCGGCACTATAATTTATTTCGTGTACATGACTACTCTTTTCGGCCCTAATCGCTTTTTTAGGGAGGATTTGCATCGATTTAGGCTTTTAGGGTCGCCGGGGGAGATTTAGTACTGTATAAAAAATTATTTTAATATTAAACCGAGTAACACAGGTTGTTTTATCTGTGACAGTGAACGTTTATACCTAAATACAAAGTTAGCGTGAATTCCCGGGGAAGAGTGGGATGCAATCATCACCCAGGGGACGTCAATGAGCGAGAGAAAAGACAGTATTTTCGTAAAAACCGAGTGCAAGATTTCCCTCTATTTTGAGAGTTGCAGATCCACCCCACACGTGACACCAGACCTTACGCTTTTTGCGCCTGACCTAATTTACGAAAAAGGCATCAGAACTGGTGTCACGTGTGGGATAGGTCTCCATCTCCCAAGATATAGGGAGATAGGATCTAAGAAAAAGTTTACTATATATCATTAATAAAAAAATTTCCCATAATGTAGCCAACTTTACAACACTGTATATATACATACATATTAATCGAAATCTAGATTACATCCATTGTTGTCAAACCGATAGGTTACTCCATCACTCTTTCGATGCCTGATCGACAATTTTTTTGCAACGCCAGAACGACAGTCTAGATTGATTTAATACTTTCAGGGAAAAAAATAAATCGAAATTTAGATTGCAATAGATAGAATAGATAGAATTTATGTAGATATAAAGGAAGGCAGTTCGCACTGCACAAGAAGTAGAAGAATTGAGGCAAATTCTTAATGAACACTCATAAACCTCTATTCGGCGTTTAAGCCAGCAAGTATATGTATCTACGGAACCTGCAATACAATCCTGAAATGTGATGTGCATATGCACGCTTATCGTCTAAGCTCAGTCCAAGAACTGTTACCAAACGACAAGCCGCAGCGCATGCAATTTTCAGAGTGGTTTATAGGTAATTTTCATACTAATGAAGACGTATTTGAAAAAACCTTTTTTACTGACGAGGCATGGTTTTGCCTCTCTGGATATGTGAATTCTGAACAAATGAGAATGTGGAGTTCTGAAAATCCACCTTTCTTTATAGAGAAGTCTCTGCATTTACATATACATATCGAAAAGATGGTTCATTGGACCGATTTTTTTTGAAGGGGCTCTCAATTCGGCGCGATAACGTAATGACATTATAGAAAATTTTGTGAACGCGTTAGACGATGCAGAGTTGCGACAAGGCTACTTCCAGCACGACCGGCGCAGCAATTCACGTAGCTCTTGATAATTTAAATTTTTTGAAACATTTTTTCGAAGACCGAATTATTAGTCGCAATATGCCAGTTAGGTGGCCACCACGGTTCAGCGATCTCACGCCGTGCCACTTTTTTATGGCCATACATTAAAAACTCTGGTTTCAAAACCTCTTGTGAAAATTTAGAAGACCTACAGGCTAGAATTACAAATAACCTTCAGGAGATTAATACCCCCCAAATGCTCAATGTTTTTGATGCTGTAAAAAGAAGAATGAACACATGCTTGGAGGTAGAAGGTGGACACGTCTCTAATGTATTTTAAATTTATAATTTTTAGGTTCTTTCTTGTATATTTTTTTTTTTATTTCTGTATTATGAAATGACAATGACAATAATATAATTTTGTAAAAAATTCAGAACTTATTTTTCATTCACGTATATCTTTAACCTATGTTACCTTTCAAGAGTAATAATTCAAGACATGCTTGCTTTATTCCACGGCATACTTTGAGGACGTTTCTCTTATCTTACGTTATGTACGTACTTACCCTTCGGCACCGCTCTTAAACTTAAGCAAATTTTCATCGCTAATTTCCCCATTGCCGCTGAGTTTATTTTTAAATTAAAGTTGGATTGTCATACCGATTTGAAATGACAAAAACATGGTTAAAAGGGAATTCGTCGCTACTAATCTCATTGTGACACAAAATAGAATATTCATTGTGATGCTAATTCGGAGAATACCGTTTGCGCAATCGTGTGATGTAATTGAAAGGTAGAATTGCCTTTTCGGAATTTATAAATAAATAGAATTTGCATTTTTACTCCGGCAAATTCGCGATAAACTGGTTATCACCTATCTATTGAATAACTTGTTCAAATTTACAGTTACGGCAAATGAATTCGGACACCGATTTGACATTTTATGACATTTACGCAAATTTTGGTAAATTATGCTTTTACCTTAATTTTTTTCCACCTTTACTAGTTAACCTATTACTTGAAAAGCTATTTTTTACATCGCTTTTACGATGATTTTACTCTGTAGTCGCATTATTCCAGCATAATGGGAAGTAGATAAACAATAGCATTTGGAAACAAGTTTTTAATAATTGGTATTTTACTAAAAAAAACTAACCATTTCAATTACAGAGTTTAGTGTTCTAGGTATTGAGTCCACTAAGGCTAGAGTTTAGTTTGACGGTAATGTTTTCCAAACTTCTTGAATTTTAGTCCATAAATGGTCCCTATTTAACGGACGAACATCATTTGCTCCGTTAACTTTTTTGACCATAAAGCCCCAGACGTTTTCCATTGGGTTAAAATCCGTGCTGCTCGAAGGCCATGGTGATACCTGGATATTTCTTTGAGTTATTCATTCTTTGACTATTCTAGCCGTGTGGACAGGGCCATTGTCATGCTAGTAAATAAAATGATTCGGAAATTCGGCAACTACGGATGACAGCACAACGTTTTCTAATATATTTGTATATGCATCTGTGTTAAACCTTTCAATATTTGTGCACACTCCAATCCCTTTAGTACTCATCCATCCCCAAACGTTAAGCGAAAAACGTTCACTTTCGCTTATATTTTGAGTAGATTTGAACAAGTGTTTGGAGGCATGTACACTCTAATATTTTAATACGAGTGAAATACCTTCTCAACCATAAATACAACATTTTGCCAAAAGTCCATTCCTTTTGTGTGCAATTGCAGTGACAACCCAATACGCTGCTCCTTTGCTGCAGGATGATTATGCAAGTTAGATATTTCCTTTATAGATTTCGAGCAATTCTACTCAACCTGGAAAATTGGAGTTGACCTTTGCTGCTATTGCAGATTGAAAAGTATGATTTTGAAGAAAGTGTACGAATCGGTTATCTTCCTGTTTAGAAGAAATCCAACGTACGCCACTTCCTACTTTTCCGTCTAGTGAATTTCTTGGGTTTGATCATATTTCTTTTTTTTTTGTGAACAGTACCATTTGGTACTCCGGGTCTTTCGTCTACAGTTCTTCTTGGCCCACCTTCGATTATTATTGTAACTATCTTGGGTTTTCATTTTTTGCTTAAGTGCGTCATGGTCATGCACAGATGTAGATATTTATTAAGACAGAAAAATATGTCACTTTTTGACACTGACTACTATTCTCTCTTAGTGTACCATTGATTTAGTGTTTTATACTACAATAGTGTTTTTTTTATGGAGGAATGCAAGTTTACTCCTCTTTAAACGTGCTTCTTGGAAATTTCCATTGAAAAACGATATCATTAAAATCTTTAGAAGTGTAACAGATTTTCACAACGACATTCGATTGTAGTTCACAGGGACAAAATCGCAGTTAAAAGGAATGCTATCGCTACTAATTTCACAAAACGGGTATTTCATTTAATGTAAATTTTTGAAATGCCATTTGAGCGGTTGTGCGTTTGTAGCTGAAGGCAAAGACGAACTTATGAAAGGAGCGAGAAAGTCAGTTTGTCTCTTTTTCTTTTACAACTTTTAATTCAAGAAAAAGGCGATACTGGAAAAGATTTTTTACAAACAGTAATATATATGACATACGCTTGGAATTTTGCGAAACCATGATGGAACGTTGCAACGCCAATCCAGATTTTGTCGACCGAATATTATTCTCTGACGAATCAACATTTTTTTAAATGAAAAAGTTAATAGGCATAATTGTCGATATTGGCCCAGGAAAAATCCTCATTGGATATGCGAAAATCATACCCAGTTCCCCAAAAGGTAAAAGTTTGGTCTGGTATAACAGGTCGGAGAATAATTGGTCCCATCTTCATGCAAGAGACATTAAATGGAGAAAGATATTTGGATCTTCTAAGAAATGAAATTGTCCCGGCTATTGCACAACTATTTCCAAATAATCGTTAGTGTTGTTACTTTATTTTACCTGTTGTATTGATTATTTAAATATGATATTTTAGGCAATAATCAAGCACCAAATGATGAAATATGGTTTCAGCAGGATGGTGCCCCACCGCACTATGCCCACAATGTTCGGCAATATCTCGATGGTATTTTTTAGAATTGAACGTAGGGGTACAATCGAGTGGCCAGCTCGATCTCCGGATTTGACGCCCCTCGACTATTTCTTGTGGGGCCACCTCAAAAATGTTGTTTTCAAAAGTAAGCCAAACGACCTCGATGATTTAAAGTTAAGGATAGAAACAGAATGTAGAAGAATCGAGGAAACTGGCATTCTTCTAAACGTTTTGCATGTTTTCCCGCTTATACAGCCAAGAAGTAAATGGACAACATTTTAAACATTTGATTTAGTTTTCTTCGTCAACTTTTAAATTATTTCCTCCTGTATTGTTTTTTCTTGTACTCCCAGTAAGCTGAATTTGAAAATCGAATAAAATGTAGAGCGTTCCATTTAAAAAAAAGTTCCTGCTGATTTCTGGAAAACGCTAAACTTGACAACAACGCGGATCTTACCATTGGATCGGGCGTAATATCGTATCTAAGTGCACAAAAGTTCATAAAAACCGGACGAATGGATCGCAAGATATTTCCAGGTTTCCATGTTTTTGTTACACACTATATTATTTTTGTAATATTACAAATATATAATATTTCATTTTGCGAGAGAGCAATAACCAAAAAGTCATAAACAAAAAGAATCCAATTTTGATAAAACAGAGGCCACAAATATTAGTCGAAATTAAATTAAACGCGCAGATATATCAGTTGTTTTACTAATTACTTTGCACAAAAGCTTGTGCACAAATAAAATATTTCTGACGGGTTGCAATTTTGTAATTAAACTAAAATTATAATTTAGTTTTCGAGACAATGGCGAATTTTACAGCGGTGTATTAATGGGAAATGTTATTTGAGTTAAATAAAGCTTGCTTTATGGTAATTTGGACGAATTAATAAACTTTTGCCAATACAGCAGTTTAGCTTTTTTGCAAAATCCTCCCACTGCCGAGCTATTTGCAGCAGGTATTATACCATACCTTAGGACACTCCCAAACACATCTTTTAAATAAGATAATGTTTGGTCACATGTGACAAGAGTACCATTGGACTACGGCCTCCAAGATCGCCAGATTTGTCCACAATTGAACACGTGTGGGATATTATCGGAGAGTGCCAAATTTACAACAGTCCCCTCAAGCTTTGAATGACGTTTGAGCTACGAAACGAACTTTCCACATCTCCATCAAAATTAATCTGGCAACGTTGCGTCGGTGATGCACTAATACGTTTACCGGTTTTCTTGCATCACTACCGTAGTCCAGAGGTAGAGTATCCGCTAATGAGCCGATAGGTACTGGGTTTAATGCCGGCCTGGGGTTAACTTTTCTTTTTTAAATTTTTGTCGTTTAAAAAATTAGATCGGCTCTCAAAGGTGTATCGGCAACGAGTTTAGCCCTTGTGCGGGTGCACATTTTTTTATATTGTTGGTAATCTCATATGTACTCAAATGTGCATTTTATTGAAATGTGTAAAGTTCAGTTCGCGGCGGAGACTCTAGTCAAATTTTGACGGTACTTCGATATGAGGTTGAAGTAGCCCGGAATGAGATACAGCAGGAGGATATTAATCACCTCATCAGAAGCATGCCTAGATACATATCGTAAGATAAAAAAAGAAATGTAACATGCAAGTTTATCGTCTAAGCTCAGTCCAACAATTGTTACCAAACGACAAGCCGCAGCGAATGCAATTTTCAGAGTGGTTTATGGGTAATTTGCATAATAATAGAAACGTATTTGAAAACACATTTTTTACTGACGAAGCATGGTCTTACCACTCTGGTGATGTAAGTTCTCAACAAATGAGAGTGTGGAGTTCTGAAAATCTACATTCCTTTAACATTTACAGAAAGTTGGCGTGTGGGCGGCCATATCGAAAAAAAGGTAAATAGGACAGATTCTTTTTTACAGGGCCTCTCAATTCGGCGCAATGAAATTTTAGAAAATTTTGTAAACTCATTAGACGATGGAGAGATGCGATAAGGCTACTTTCAGCAGGATGGCGCACAAATTCACGTAACTCTTGATAATCTAAAAATTTTTGGAAGAATTTTTTTTTGCGATCTCACGCCGTGCGACTTTTTTTATGGCCACACATTAAAAAGTAGGTGTTTCTACTTTAAGCCATATGACCGCTTTAGTATGGTCGACAATTATATGTAGGACGTGTATCATTTTTAGAAATAGTGGAATGATTTCTAAAATAAAATACCTCACAAACCGCCCTTATCATAAGATACTTCTAATTAAATTTTCATAATAAACTTCTACTAGATGGTGAATGCGCTGGCCCACGGCGCTTTGGTTGCCAACTGCGTAAGTCGTGACTCGAGAATATTTGCGTTGTTTACCAGAGTCACCGTACCTGAGCGGAGATCTCTTCGCTTTTCGTCTCGGTTAGCCTCTATGTCGCTGCTGGTTTTCCAGATTTCTTAATGATAGAGAAATGTTAGGCATAACATAAATGATTCCACCCAAGCAAACCCCCTTGGATTGAAATTTTAAGCATTAAATATTTATGCAAAATATTATTGAAATAAAAATAATTTTACTGAATGTTCGGAATTCTGTGTCACTCAATATATTTCTTTTTCTTTAAATTTTGCAGCACGCCTGTAAGATACTTCCATTTCTCTTTAAAATATCGACAGAAACAAATTTATCACAATTTACAGTAGAAAATGTTCGACACTATTGCATGGGATGCAGATCCGTCGATACAGTCTAAAATGATCCGTCTCATTTTCAAGCGAAAGCGATTAGTCTCTGTCCACTGGAGAATCCTAAGAGATTTATTAATCGACAATATCTGATAAATCATTTTATAATTTGGTGCATGTTTAGGAAATGACGATAATCTAAGGCGATATTTTTCGTTATCTAGTTAACTATTAAGATGTTAACCTTTGGTAAGTGAACTTTACCCTATATTTTATACTGCCAATTGACGTTTGAACTAGAGAACGAGACTTGGAATAAACGCATTACTTCGACAGCCGGTATAAAGTTTGGTATTCTCTTCTGAGCCTGAAAATACTTAACGGCATCCTTTTCCTATATTCTTACTATCTGTTTTCTACATTTCTCATTTTTTCTTTTATTATCTTATTTTAATTTTTAGCATTTCATTTTCTTGTTTTAGTTTCTTTAGCTCTCGTTGGTATGCCTTCTGATTTTCTTTTATTTCTTTGGTGTCCTTCATTAGTTCTTTCATCATCTCTGTCAGTGAATATAGCTTATCTTCTTTTCCTTGTTTTTCCTTTTGCGGTGTTCGATGTGTTTTTTACTTCTCTTAGATAGATCTTCAACCTTCTCTATTTCCCTTTTCCGTTTTTCATCCACTGACGTATAATTGTCACTGTCTATTTTTGATCTTACTTTGTTTCTATCTTGATTTCTTTATAGTTTCTTTATTATTTTTAAAACTTCAAGGAAATTTTTCATTAGCCTTTAAAAAGGAAAATCCATTCCTACCTTGGACTATCTTTTCTAAATAAGATTTAACCTAAAGTATCATTACCACGTCTGGGGAGCGACATCGCCGTCGATGTTTAGCAACCAGATAAAAATAGATACTGTTATCGACAAGAGCAGCACATTCAAATGTAATTCACATCATAAATCGTCTAAAAAAAAATTGAGAAAAGCAACCACCTACACGTAATTGGTACTACATTTTTTTTATTATTCCACAGGTTCAAAACATACCACTAAAGATGTAAAATCATTATTTCATGTAGAGTATACAATATCTATAGGTTTTTCTTTGTCATTCTATTTAGCAGCCTTATCATTGTCGATCGTGGAGTTCGTAAACGCCTTTTATCGGTCTGCGTTTTATTTTTGTATTGTTTACAAAACTTTTGCCCTTTTTCTTTGTCTCTTGTCCAAAAGAAATAACAAGACAAAAGATTTTAAAGCAGCAGAAGTGACAAAGACGGCGATTGCCTCTACTTTCGTCCTTTTTTAGGATTTTTTTAAAATAAGAAGGCCCATTTTACGCTTGTCAACTTTGAACCTGTCAAGTTAAACCGATTTTGTGTGTGAATCTAGCCGTTAGAAATTGACTAAACCACTAATCATTAATTTTTTCCTGGGCTTCTAATTATTGCAAAACTCATTTCAAACAGCACAGTCCACAAATATTTGTCAAAATTAAATGAATGGCTACGGAGATAACAATACATCGAATCGAAAAGCTTAAAACAGGATAAATAAATAGAACTATCAGTTTAAATTTGCAATTAACTAACATTATAATTTGTTTTACAGGAAAAACACCATCGCGCTCTATCAAACGGGAATCTTTATAGGAAAAAAATAAATTTTGGTCAAAATAATGGTTTAGAATTAAATTTTCGTCGTTATAAATTCTTTAAAATAAAAGAAATATTTCCTCAAAGTCAAAAGGGGCCTTAATATCAAACAGGGTCAGACCTGCTAGCCAATTAGTATTTGAAGCCATTTGTTCATCATTTGCATATCAAAAGCATGAATTGCCAATAGGCAGAGATATATGTCCTGTATCGAATTAATTGGCCTATAATAGCAAATCGCACAGGTATATCTCCGGGCTGATTGGAGGAAAATTATGTTTGATTGTTAGCCTGTTTAATGATGTATAGCTTGGACGGTAAATCAAACGTATCTGGGCGTTTCAACAAAAATATCAGTGTTTGCTGAGGATTAAACTAAATTTTAAAAATATGTGTGTTAAAGATAGAGAATAGTGCTGTAGCTGTAGTTCTAATATTTGTATGTTTCGGCATTACCTCTCATATTTTTTAATAACAAAGGTGTTGATGAATTTAGAGGACTTTCTTTTCGTTATTTATAGTCATCACTGCATTCTCAACACGAAAGCATTAAACTTATCCTTATTTTAAATTTATAATCTATAAACTCGTTCCAAATTCTAGAATCTAAGCCCCCTTTGAAATTTTCAATGGTTTAACAATAAAAAACATCATGATGCGGGTTCAGAGCCGTCAATTAGGCCATTTTGAAGGTGATTGATTACGAAGATTAGCTCGGAAAGTGATTATCCTGAGGGATAAATTTATTGGAAAAAATCGCGATTGATGGGGGATTTTATGGTAAATGCTTGCGTGGAAAATCAGGTTGCAATTGAAAAAAAAGGTGAAGTAATTTAACAATAGCGTAGGAGTAATTACACTTTTACGGTCCTTCTTTAAACATATACAAGGTGTTGCTGTTTTAAAGAAAGCCTCTTTAAAGAAAAATCATAACCCTTTCTTTCTGGCTTAGCCGTAGTTGGATGAAAAAGAACCAAATTTAGACATGCGACATACGATAATATTCAAGTAATGCAACTGCACAAGAAAGCACGACAAATCTGAATCACACGTAGATGCTTTCCGCACCTAAAGCTCACATATTGATGCTTTTCTAGCTGTAAATCCTCGAACATGTCGTTAACAACGTTATCTTTTAGTTCCAGAACACGGCAAAAAGAAATACTTTATTTTTATGGCTACGGCTTTCTTGGTTATCCGACGTTTTAGTACAGGGATTTTCTATGTTTATGAAAACTTCTGTTTTCTTATATTGTGGTTAGTGAAACATACTATAGTTTGGTTTACAGGCTGAAGTCAATACGATAAGAAAAACGCCCCAAAATGTGCTGATTTATTAAATTTACAAGAGTTTTGGATTCGAAGTGGTCCAAAATCAGTATATTCTGGGCCCTCCAGCAAACTGCTAGGTTACGAATGGCTGCGCATTTTTAGATACATTTATCCCTCACGACTTCAAAGATATCCCTCGTAATCTAACATATCGTTACGTCTGTGTTTCCTGGCCATGCGTAAGAATTAATCCAATATAACGTCTACGTGAAGAGAAAATATTAAAAGAGATCTTGTGATTTTCCATTTATTTTTATTTTGAACGTGTTCCATCGTATACGCTAAAAGTCGTACATTTTTTGCCTTATTAAAATTAGTATTAATATTTCTTGCTATTATTTAGTCAATAAAGCGATAAATTTTGTACCGACATATTTTAAAACTACTATTAATATTTATGTTCTTAAGACTGCCTCCTTTTCATCGTTTTTTCCAAGTACTTATTGCTAAAAATAATTATATCAACACTGTTTTGTCACATTTTTAACTTAAACACTTCATTTAATTATTCCCTGCAAATATGGTTACAACACGTTGTTGTATGCTACACCGATTCTTGTGACCGTCACAATTTATTAATGTATGACTCACCGAATATAAATGCTTTTATTTTCTAGAGGTACTTTTATTGGGAACAGTGGGTAAATAAGCTAAAAATTGAGCAGTCTTACTTTAGATTGTCAAGAAAACTTACTAAAGATTTCAAAAATGGAAAAATGCCCTTGATGTTATGTTACTGATGAAACAAAGGAGGTGGGTAGTTAGTAAAATTTGTTGTGTCTTTGGCTCTTATATACCCACTTTATTTCAAATTTTGTATTTGCGAAGATAAAGGTAAAGATTTGACTGGGATTTTGGACGGTAATCTGGTACAAATCAAATAATACAATTGTTGCCCTTTTTTGGAAAATTTACAAGAAGAGTAATTTGTAAACAAAGGCAATTCCCTTTATCTTGGACGATTGTGGTCAATTTTTGATGTAGGATTTGAAATATTAAAAGTGAGGGGAGGAAATATCAGAAAAACGGGATGTTCTGGACTTCTAAGGATGCAATGGAGTTTTGTTACCTGTAGTTCAGTTACTCTAAGAAACAGCTCCTCCTTCTTCGAATAGCTGTGAGTGAGCAATATTTACAGATCCCCATGAATCAATATTAATTAAAACTCTATCTATGTAAACTAATTACTTTAAAAATAATTGCCCTCTAACCAATCCCATTCGAGACAGTAAAATGTTGCTAAATACTCTTCAAATTGCCCTTAATATGCTTGAAAGGGCTGCCGCTATAAAATTTAACAATGCTATTAACTCAAACACACTATCTCGCCAAAAAGATAAGTTTATTCGGAGGTAGTAAAATAGGTGGGTGTCTTTACTTTAATAGAAGCCCGTCATTATAAATGATAATTAGTTGAGAAAAGTCTATAAAGACCGTAGTATTATAGGCATTAGGTTATTATTAATAATGGGACTTATTTTAATGTGCATATGGGTTATTGCCACGAAACTTGCTTATTTTGCGCTACTTCTGTCCGAAATTAAAAAGTTTTGTTTTTATGACTCTTAATGAGTACATGGCGAATTCCAGTGTTGTAGGGTTATCGAAAAATCCATTAAAATGGCATTTAATGCGATACTCATCCAATGAAATATCCCTGCACTTAAAGTAGAAGATTCCTAAAATTTTACTCATGGATATTTCAAGCCGAAATCGGTCCAGAAATCTTTAATTTTTGCAACAAAAACTGTCATTCTTGCGAAATTTTGACCCATCATGTCTTAGTACTTTCAAGTAAATAAACTGCAATTCTTTGTATTCATGGCAATCTTCGAAAATTCAAAAATTTTCAAATTTTGCATGTCCCCGATGCAAATAAACCTGTTTATTTATAACTTTAACGAAAACATAAGCGATTTAAATTAGTGGGAGGTATTGTTAGATAATTAACGGATAAAATAAACTCAAAAAGAATCACTAAATAATGAAGTGTGGAATAATGTCGGTTAAAAATAGAATTTGTCGGAAAAAATTAAGAAAATTCGCATTTACCCCTTAAATACGCTCCTGGACGACCCATTCGGTGTTAATTTTAAAGTGTGATTATTCCTTCATAAGGTAGTGTTGAAAAATTGGGAAAAAATTAGATAAGAAAAAATATAGAGTATTTCAAATGTACCGATCTCGAGGGCAAAAAAAGTAAAAAAATCGAAATTTAATCGGCGATTGCCGATATGGCAATGGACATAATGTATTTCGACGAGCTCTTTCCGATGACGTATATGGGATTTTAATTTGAACCATTTTGATCCCACAAAAAAATTAAAAACCGTAAAATATTTGGGTGAAGAATTGAAATTTCCAGTTTTTCCCAAATATATCCATTTTCCAGTGATTTTAGGTTTAGGTAAATGTATTGCAAAAAGAAAGTATTTGGGACTTTAACTGAATTTTTTAACGAAGCTGGTTGCACTATTCCTCTATCAATCCAAAAAATTCAATTGCTCCCCCTCTGACTGTTTCCGAGAAAAACAAACCTGTTCGACTTTAGGCTAAGCTTTACGTTAACATGTAGGTTGACACTAAACTTATTCTTGCTGATCTCCTGACGTCAGTATTCACCTAGGATAAACGGCTGCGTTTTAAATTGCAAATATTATACCGAAAAGTAAAAGTAAACATTTTTTGCAGCTAAATTATCCTAGTAATTTTTTTTTTGGGTTTGTAATGACTTCCATAAACGATTTTTGCAATAAAAAAATATGTGGATATTCCTTATTGTTTTTCAACTCAAAAAACATAAATACCAACACGAAACTGACTCACACGGAACTGATGTTATTGCTTAGAGATAGAAGTGATAAAAGCAAAATTGTATACATCGTTTAAGGCATGGACAATAAAAGAATTTGCTTTAATTCTTTGGATTCAGAGAAACCTCAATAATTAATAATGTAACTCAGAAATAGCGCTGGTTTATAAATTTTTAAATGTTATTTAAGCCAATAATTTCAGTACGGAAACGGAAAAAAGGGAAGTAAATGACACACAAACGAAGTTTCGGAACCCTTTTTCCTGTACCCTTCGTAAATTTGTCATTCGCACAAAGCAATGTTATAATTTGTCACCTTTTCATTTCAGTCCTGATACATGTGTTCGTTTTTATTTTAGCGACATCTTCAATAATGAATTTATTATATTAGTTTTCATTTGTTTTCCTTAGTTGCGTTTCTGTTTATTGGTTTTTAATTTACTGATACTGAATAAATGTTACAATATATACTTCCAGGATAGCAGGTTAAAATAATGTAGCAGTAAATTGAAAAAAAAATTACAACGGAATTTTTTAACAGTGGGGCATGCAATCCTAATTATTGTAAACATTACTTTTCGTTATCTCATATGTAGACAGTAGGTATACGTACTTCTCTCTTAAGATGATTCCCTGGTACTTACCTTGCTTTTGGGGTAAAGATTAGGTACTCTATAGAGAAATAGTGTTACTATGTTGCAAGCTATACTAAATTTATCTTAATTATTCTACCAGATAAAAATTTTGAATTGAAAAGGAAGCAAAAATAAAAGAAAATATATAAATTTAAAAAAAATCCTCTTCTTAATACAGCGTTTTCAACGACAAAATGGCCAGTACCTTGCAAATAATTGTGTAATAACAATAAATCACCAGCACTATTTGGCAACGTTCCACGACTTACGAAAAAACAGTCAACGTTGCAGCGACAAACCGGAAGTGACAACTGCAACCGCTACCGAATAACTGACAGTCCCGACTCCGAAAACTCAGAAGGCCGTGGCGACAGGCACAGCCATCTGGATGCGAAGAGCCTGCGGGTCACTATGGCAACATCGAGGCGGAGTGGGACGCCAGAGTTGACAACACGGGGACGGGAGGGGAGGGGAGGCCTGTGAGGCCGTAGATTTGGGTTATAAATTTTTGTTTTCGAAAATAGTTGTTTAGTTGTTGCTTTTCGGAATAAGTGTGGGTAGGCAGACGTTCTTTCGCAGATTATTATTGCAGTTTATTTGTCTTACGCGGCGTAGCTTCAAGAATGGGATTTAATAAGCTTTTTTTACAAGCTTTTATTTAACTATTAATAAAGATGGGAAAAAATGTAAAATAAGGAAGTTTTGGGAATTTTTATGGATATATCTTATCAGCAAAACAATTGAGCATCCAATAAAAAAATATAGTATAAAACATCGATTTCTTCGTTTATTTTAAATTGGATGGTATGATTTTTATCATATTTTTGGATTCTAGGAGACCTTCTAGACATATTTTGTATAACATAACTTATAAGGTTTTCCAACCGTTTTTGAAATATTTTAAATTGAAAATTATTTCGCATAAATATATTTTAAAAGTAACTCTCCAGGTTGCGAACGAAATACCTTCTACCTTTTTAAATTTTCTTCGTAGGTAAGTCAAAATTAATGTCAAGGTTGACAATAATACTTTAGTCATTGTGAATTTATAATTTTATTTTTATTCAAAATGAGTTATTCTATTAACGAGAGACACAAAATGTTAAAATTATATTTAAAAAATAACAATAATGTTAGAGCGGCTCAAAGACAATATGAAGAACGTATTGAAGAGGGACAAAGAACTCCATCATTAAACACCATAATAAAAAGAAATAGATGACTAGAAGAAAGAGGAATTGTGGGCAATGGAAAAAGAAGAATTATATTATTATATATGTTTCAGTGATAACTTTGATACTACTTTTATTAGGATCCACCCACGTGAACTACGTCCACTTATAAAAAGCATTTAACATTGCCACAATGAAAAAACTATGCTTGTTTTTTTTCGTTTTAGTACATCTAAATAATAAATGCTTGTTTTTAAAAAGTATTTTTTTCAAAATTTTATTTTTAAGTCAAATAAGAAAAATAGTTTTAAGATATAGTGGTTCAAAACAGGTTCCATAATACAGGTCATTAATAAAAGTGGATTCAAAGAAGACAAGATCAAACCGTCAAGTTCCTCAAAATTTTACCAACAACACATCGATATCGCACTATCGATATACAATATTCATTCGTTAATATTGTCCATCCCTATTATTGTCTATAGGTACAGTAGCTGTTCCGCAGACTTGACAGCAGGAGTTACAAACTAATTTTGAATTCCGGAAAAGCGAAGTAATGCTGCGTCCCGTATTTTACATTATTCAGTAGTCTCAAATAGTATGGTAGGTGTATTTTGTCGATTAAGTGACGTAGGAGAGTAATGCTCAACAATTGTAAAAACTTGAATCTTTAGATGAATTGTTTGCGTTGTTGACGAAGAGCAGAACCTCCGTCTTTGCAATCCGTGAACTCACACATTTTCTCTAACAAGTCGTATTTCGCTTTGACCTTTATATGGGTTTGAAGTACACAGAACATACAACAAATATTAGGAGAAACAGCAAACCAAATAAGTTTTCCTCGTATGGCAGAACAAAATGCAGCCAATCCAATTTCCAAGAACAGTAGATAATCCGCGTGACGCTTTGTCAACGCTGCAGTTGTAATAAACACTGTTGAAATAAATAAAATCTTGCTCTAACTCTATTGCTCGATCTCGTGCGATTCGCGAGAAATAGTTTTAGAGGAAATTTGAACTGCATGTCTTATTATACCAGGAGCAGTAGTTCTGCATGTGATACATATTTTTGTTAACTTGGACAGCAGGAGATAAGGGACTTTTCTTGTGAGGATTGAGTCATTGATGAGTCCAATGGCTCTCTTTTGAAGAGAATCAAGGATGTTAAGTGGCGAAGGTGATGCCGCTCCCCAGATGTGGGCACAGTACTCTAGGTTCGGTCTTAGTTGGAAGGGAAGAAGTATTTCCAGGTTCGAAAGAGAAAACCAAGCTTTTTAACTGCTGATGTGGCTACTGAAGTAAGTAAACATATATTGAGCTCTTTACATGCGGCAATTCGGCATCTTAAAACAATTACAATGCTGGTCCTAACACATCCTAATATCTCTTTGTTTTGCCTATACTTATTTGCAGGTTACAATAGTTCATTCAGGTTTCGTATTCACCTAAATTTTAACATGTCCTTGTTTTCCCATTAATTTTTTGATGCTTGTCCAGTAGACTATACCTATGCGATTCTACAAAGCATTATCGAAAAATATTTTGTTAAAAATGCGTCTTTTATAAAGTGTTTCTCGATGCTACATCGGAATTTTGCTATCCGAGAAAAAAATCGTTTTTCTTTCACCAAACCACGTATATTTGATATTCTCTTAAGCTTCTCGTAGACAGTCGGTCTACGCGTCTTTTTTCCGTTGAAGATATGTCATATTAGTGACAATAAATTATCCTAGGGCAAAATTATGCACCCTCGGTTCAAGATTTACATCTGCTTTTCTACTAAGGAGCTCAATTTCAATGATTTTTGTCACATTTTCCCTCTCCTTTTTTATCTGGTAGGTTTCTAACATGTTGTGCTTTTAGGTCATTATCAGATCATTAACTACAATCTCTCAGATAAAAAAATTCCTGAAGAAACCTAAAAAAACGCTTTAGTGAATACATTATTTTCTTTATTGCCTCACCCTGTACACCTACCATTAATTTATTCCTCAACGTTACAGAACGCTACATTTAACTGTAAACAGGTCAGAGTTTCGCTGTTCTAAACACAAAATATAATTATATTCGCAGAAAATGACGGAATAGTAAAACCGAAATTGGAAGTGTATACACCAGCTTTAAATTTCTATGTTACAACATGTTGGTTTTGGTTTAAATCGAACGAATACTGTTGGGAATTTTCATTACTCGGGATGACCCAAATAAATATGTTTGGAAATGTTGTTTATTTCTTGGTTTTCTAATGAGAACGAGCCCGACTCCGGGACATTAGCTAGCTGAAATAAGCACGCTGCTTGTTGTCGTGAAACAGTAAGAAAAAAATTGTTTTTTGTTAGGTTGGGTTGGGTCTAATTTAACATGTTGTAAATAAAATTTTCCAGATTCCTTTGTAGCCCACGCCGTAAAAAGACTGATTCACAATGATCTAAGCATTATCTCAGAGCCAGCAATAAGAACCTGAAAACTGGCAAGGTTTCAAAATCACCCATTCTCGGACAAATCTCGAATGATATACAGGAAAAGCCAAGACAAGAGTTTTGCCTTAGTTCTGATGTTTATTATGCCGTTACCGTTGGCAAAATGAAACTGTAAAATTATTTATTTTTCTCGAAAATTAGATTGGCTGCATTTTGCCGTCGTGCAACATAATGAAAAGCTATCTGTCTCGACGTTTATTTTTGGTATTTGTTGTTGTCTTCAGTATAAAATAGCAATGGTCTAGGATCCTATACATAGCAAAGGAAATTTTAAATTTTACATTAAATATTGTCCGGTGTTGCTAAATAACGTAAGATGAAAAAAAATCCCTCAAAGTTTGCCGTAGAATCAATCAAATATTTTATTGATACACTTTACAAACATCAGAACAGTATCAACATATAAAGAAATAAGGCGATCGATAAAAATTGCAACATTTCTTGCATTCCTACAGTCGGATTATAATAGAAATACAGAACCTAGTAAGTAGCTTACTTTAAACATTGTTAATAGTTTGAGACTTATCCATTTTCAAGCTTCAAAATTTAATTAATTTCCTAGAGGCGGCAAAAAACCCCGATCTAAAAAGCTGGCTCGAAGCCGTCTAGAATCTAGGATAATCAAATTTAAAGACTCTGCGTTGCTCTAAAATGCTCAGTAAGCGCTTTTGCACATTTCCGATATTGGGTTTCTATTTGCGAAATTGGGCCCCCAAGTAAAGAATCAAATAAATGAATTATTTAAAGAAGACAAAATGTTTGAACGTGATAAAATGATCTTAAAAGGACTAAAAAAGCATACTTTTGTTGAAATCGCTTTAAAAGCGGTTTTTCTATGACCGAATTTTATAGAATCAATAAAATTTCTGCACTGATAACAACAGTATCAAATAAAATTTTTAATTTTTGTAGCCCCATTTTAAAAATGCTTGTATTAAATCAGTTATATCTGCTTACTTGAGATGAATTCCCGCAAATGTTTCTAGGACCGCTAGAAAGTTTCCTGGAGATTTCGAAGATAAAAAAAATCTAATTTCAGCTTTATTTCTTGGAAAAAAGCATGTATCTCACAAATTACTGAAATATGTGATATTAACTTTAGTCCCTACTAATAAAAATTGTCTTTATGACCAACACCAGGTGAGCGAAGCTGTTCACGAGTTGCTAATCCTAAACAGGAACGTATTATAAATATTTCGTAATGGGTTTTCGAAAAACCAAATCAAAATAGCTTGTTTGGACAACAAATTTTTCACTCACTTGCACCCACAACTTTTAATGAACTTAAAGATTGCCATACCAATACTTTTATGAGACGTTTCGTCTTTCGGCAGCAATCATCAACTTCATTTTTTTAAATACAGTTCTGATTTCTTGATGTCAACTTTTTTCCCATTGAACCCATTTTGTATTTCTAACTATAAAGGAGATCCTCATACTAGCCCTTGTTATCTTGAACACCGCGTATGCATTTAACTTAAAAAAATGAATTTCAACTTCATCTAAAGGTCAAATACCTAAAATGTACCTCGTTTAGATACGTAAAAGAAGATATGCCTCTTTGTGTAAGGGGTAAATATATTGCTTTTTATGGTGTTGGTTATAGATGAGAATAGGTTTAAGTTATGAGATATATTTATCTTGTGCTGATGCCTGGGCGTTTATAAATATTTCGTGTTGACCCCGGTGATTTTTTGATGGTATATTCAGTCCACTGCTGGTGTTTGATTAAAATTAAGGGATATACAGAGGAATTCTGTTATTTTTCACGTATATCGTAACTTGTAACAATATGTTTCTTTTTATATCGTTACTTTTATTATTTTTAGATATTTAAAGTACATCTAAAGGTCCTTATAACGTTCTAAAACACACTAGGTTATCGACTGACGTTCCACTAACGAAAATAAATTTCTTTGGATAAAATTATTCACCCTCGAGCAGAAATTTACATCTGCTTGTCTGCTGAGCGGGGCTTGAAGCATTTTGTCGCATTTTTCGGCTCATTTTTCTTCTTAAAGACTTTCTGCATGTTAAAGTTGTCTTTTGATCCTAAACGTACGCATGTGAAAGTTTAATTTACCTTGGGCAATATTGTATGTTGTCTGTTCATGATTTTTTTTAGTTATTTTTTAAATATATTATATATATATATATATATATATATATATATATATATATATATATATATATATATATATATATATATATATATATATATATATTCTCTTTTTTTTATTCTTTAGCCATATATGATGTATTTTTTTATAGGAGTTTTCTTGGGTATAGGCTATTTTTTTTAAATCAAACATAAAATTTAAAAATTCACAACGTTTCGCACATTTGTGTAATACTGTGCTTCTTCAGGCTTTCACACACTTAGAAAGAGTGCATTTGCATGATCTACAAATGCTTGTGTGCTGTTCGTCAATTCTTGTCACCCTTCATTCCTTGACGAACAGCACACAAGCATTTGTAGATCATGCAAATGCACTCTTTCCAAGTGTCTGAAAGCCTGAAGAAGCACAGTATTACACAAATGTGCGAAACGTTGTGAATTTTTAAATTTTATGTTTGATTTTAAAAAAATAGCCTATACCCAACAAAACTCCTATAAAATATATATATATATATATATATATATATATATATATATATATATATATATATATATATATATATATTTGAAATGCAAGTTCTCTATAGATCTGGTATTGAAAATAAATAAAAAAGTAGATATGCAAGTTAATTTTCAAAATATAGTACAGTTGATGTTTTTTATAAGCCACAACTCCCTGATAATCTCTGTAAATTATTTTCTTACCTGAGGCGAATATTCGCGAATATTCCTTCATTTTCATTTTATAAACTATATTTTAAAAAAGATGTATTTTCGAAAAATGTGGAATAGACAATAAGGAAACTAAATTAACACAACTTTAAGTTGATTACGTTTTCTCTTTGTTTTCGTATCCAGGCTAAAACCGCACAGAGGGCAAAACCAACATTTTTGTTTTAGCAGCTCAACCGATGTAACGTATATATGTGTCTGTGAATCGGGTAAAATTCACAGCAGACTGATTTTTCCTGAAATCAGCATAAAAGGAGAAATAAAAAGATAAAGAAATAAAGTTATATCCGATGTAAAAATTGTAACAACGCTTGGAAATCGTGCAATGGCGAGAAATAGGCAATCCCGAAATTTCGATTTCGCAGGGAAGCTGACAATGGCAGTAAATGTGGGAAAGCGACGAATGGTTTGATATTGGATGGCAGAGCAGGAACAGAATCAGGAAAACTTTGGCTTGTTGAAAACCAGTTGTCTATACAGGGTGTTATAAAACGGTACCGACAAGCGAAATAAAATTAAAATTTGGCATCCTATATCTTGGAAACGGACCTATGCTGATAGTAACGTTAAATCAAAAAACAACGTCCTCAAAGTATGCCGTGGGATCAATCACTCATGTCTTGAATTATTACTCTTGAAAGGTAACATAGGTAAAAGTTATAGATGAATGAAAAATAGGACTGTCAAGTTCTGAAGTTTTTAATTTAAAGAAAATTACGTTGTTGTCATTGTCATTGCATAATACAGAATTAAAAAAACATATACAACAAAGAAAATTATTAATTTAAACTAAATGAGAGACGTGTCCACCTTCTACTTCCAAACATGTTCTCATTCTTCTTTTTACAGCATCAAAAACATTGGTGAGCACTTGGGGGGAGTTCTTAATCTCCTGAAATTTATTTGTAATTCTAGCCCGTAGATTTTCTAAATTTTCACAAGGGGGTTTGACAACCGAGTTTTCAAAGTGTGGCCATAAAAAAATTCGCACGGCGTGATATCGCAGGACCGTGGTGGCCACCTAACTGGCATATTACGACTAATGATTCGGTCTTCAAAAAATTCTTCCAAAATCCAATCAAACCCAATCAAACTCTGGCACATAATATGCTTCATCCTCGTCATATTTGTGGTATTAGAAAAAGACATACACAGAATTGTATGTTAGTGTAGTTATCTTGAAATTGAAATATCGAAACACAAATACCGTACAACTAGCACCGAAAAACGTTAGATCCATCCCTGGAGCTTGCAAAAAGAAATCTACCATTAGAGTTGTAACCCGATAGGACCGTGTAAGTAAATGCCGGCTGGTGGAGGCGAAGCTTCAGCTTCAGTTTCGACAGTTAGCCCCGATTTCTCCGCGTTTTTCTACAGTGTAAGATAAAATAAAGCGTTCCATCAATGGTTTGACAAGAATTGATGAAAAATGATAGACCTAACCGAAAAGATGCGCGATATTTAATACTCGGGTTTCAAGCTCCATTAGGGAGAAGAAAAATCGTTCCTAAGGTCCGTCTAAAGTGGCAAAGGAAGATGTATTTTAAAATAAATCTATTTTCTGTGTATTTTTAAGAGTTTCCCCGATCAGACCTTTTTCAAAACTTATTTTGTGTCATACTTGAGTGCATTGCTGCCGAATATATCCGTCTGTGCTTTCCAGAACCAACCATTTTCTGGTATTTTATAATTTTTAGCCGACTTTACGAGAAGGTTATCAATTCGATCCGTATGTGTCATTTTTTTATGTATATGATATGTCCACGCATAATTCTTGAACGGATTGACCGATTTCGACTATATTTTTTTTATTTTGTAGATGAACTTTCCCGAATGGTTCTATTCTAAGAGTTTTTTGCTGAAGTGAGTGAATACCTTGAAAATATGCGAAAAACTAAAAAAAAAATTGGGTAAGGGATGGTTGTCGTGTGTAAAACACCACACTCGACACACGGGCTTGCAGGAAGGGTCTCGAACCGCCCAGCACCAGACAAAAAGCATTTCCGAAGATATAGTCAACGAACTCGGAAGTGGTACCTACCTTCAATATAAATTTATTCAAAGTTGAAAAAGGATATATATAATCAATTCATTTTCCAAAAATGTTAAGTAACATGTCATTTTCGGAGTTATTGAGGTCAAAAAATTTAATTTTGTCTAACAAATGTTAAGAAAATTGACGGCGGGAGGGGATAAAGTGGAGCGACTTCCAATTTCTCTAAAAATGTTACCTAATGAGTAATATTTGGGGAAAATTCTTTAAAAATATGTCGTTTTCGGGGTTACTGAGATCTGAAACTCCAATATTACATTGATATTACAAATTTAAAGAGGGGGCGATAAGATAAGGGGGTTGGGTGGGGGGGTGTGAATAGGTGAACTAAAAAAATAAATATTTTTTTTCAAAAAAATCAACCGACCTTCATACTTTCTATTGCTTTTTCTTTTGTGAAGTTGGTTCATTTAAAAAAAAATATTGCCTGTATCCTTAGTTAATAACCCTGCTACACACCGGGAGCTCAGAGCACGTAATTAAAAAAGTTATGAAACATTACTTCTCCGTTTCTTAAGGGCAATTAGGACCCAAATAACGTCATTAGGCTCAATAAAGAGACAAAGAATATGGTAATTATACAATATTTACACTGAAGACGAGGAGGGAAGATATTGTTGTCTGTTCATTTTGCTTTGTGCTGTGAATTTGGGGTGCTGGTGTTTATTGCGAGGTAGACATCGGCTTACAAAAACGTCCCTTGTTATTGCTGTGCGTATTAAAAGATAAGTATTAAGGAAATGCGGTCGGAATAAGGCCAAGCGAATAAATATACAAAATAAGTGATCAAATAATCTGAGAATATCTAAACAAAAATTCGTATATACAGGGTATCCAGGAGTGGACCCGACATGCCTTGAATTATTACTCTTGAAAGGTAACCTAGGTAAAAGGTATAAGTGAATGAAAAATAGAACTGTCAAGCTCTGACATTTTTATTTTTAAGAAAATTAGATATAGTAATCAAGTAATCACGGCAGAACAAAAAGCTTTTATGATCGAAAGTTACTGTAGAAATGGTAGAACGGCTTGATGGTCAGTGGGTTTATTCAACACGGGACGCCATTCAGGATTTTCAAACAGAATTTCCACACATAGTCATTGATTTCGACCAGTTTTGCCAAGTTTTGACTAGATCTGTGACTTTGTTTAGAGAAACAGTGAATAGAAAGGGAGACAGTGGGAGACCCACAGTTTGCACTGCACAAAAAGTAGAAGAGAGGCAAATTGTTAATAAACACCCACAAACCCCCATTCGGCCAGCAAGTAAATGTATTCTACGGAACCTGCAATACAATCCTGAAATGAGACCTGCATATGCACGCTTATCGTCTAAACTCAATCCAAGAATTGTTACCAAACGACACGCCGCAGCGAATGCAATTTTCAGAGTGATTTATGGGTAATTTGCATAATAATGAAAACGTACTTGAAAAAAACCTTTTTTTACTGACGAGCCATGGTTTTCAGCTCTCTGGTTATGTAAATGTTCAACAAATGAGAATACGGAGTTTTGAAAGTTCCCATTTCATTTTACAGGGTGTCCAGAAAAGACGATGACAAATTTGAAGGTATGATTCTACATAAAAAATATGAAAAAAAGTTCATAACAACATAGGTCCGGAAATGTTTCCATAGGGAGTTACAGGCCCTTGAAGATGGTGTCATAAAAATGATTTTTATTTAATTTATTGGGATCCACTTACAATACAGAAATGAACTTTTCGGTATAAGTTAATGTTATTGGAGGTCACTTTGTAAAAATTGCAGGTGACCCACATTGCAACCAGTGGGAGCAAAAGGCTGGTTGGGCGAAAAAAATGACCTTAAATAACCAAGCACCATTTTATTTCCACGCCACTGGTTGCAATATGGGTCTCCTGCTATTTTTAAAAAGTAACCTCCAATAACAGTAACTTATGCCTAAAAGTTCATTTCTGTATTGTAAGTAGATCTTAATAAATTTAATAAAAATAATTTTTATGTCACCATCTTCAAGGGCCTGTAGCTCCCTAGCAAAGCATTTGCGAACATATGTTATTTTCTATATTTTTTATGTAGAATCATACGTGAAAGTTTGTCATCGTCATTTCCGGACCTCCTGTAGAGAAGCCTCTGCATTCACAGAAAGTTGGCGTGTTGGCGGCCATATCGAAATAAAAGTTAAGTGGACCGATTTTTTTTAAGGGACTCTCAATTCCGCGCGATACCGTAATGAAATTTTAGAAAATTTTGTAAATGCATTAGACGATGAAGAGACGCGGCAAGGCTACCTCCAGCAGGACGGACCACCAATTCACTTAACTCTTGATAATTGAAATTTTTTGGAATAATTTTTCGAAGACCGAATCAATAGTCAGTTAGGTGGCCACCACGGTCCTGCGATCTCACGCCGTGCGACTATTTTTTATGGCCACACATAATGAAAAACTCGGTTTTCAAAACCACTTGTGAAAATTTAGAAGACCTACAAGCTAGAATTACAAATAAATTTACGGAGATTAACAACTCCCCCCAGGTGCTCACCAATGTTTTTGATGCGGTAAGAAGAAGACTGAGAACATGTTTGGAAGTAGAAGGTGGACACGTCTCTCATTTAGTTTAAATTTATAATTTTTAGGTTCTTTGTTGTATATGTTTTTCTAATTCTGTATTAGGCAATGACAATGACAATAATGTAATTTTCCTAAAAATAAAAACTTTGAGAATTTGACAGTTTTATTTTTCATTCACCTATACATTGTACCTATACCATTCCTGGACACGTTTTATAATTTAATACAATACAATAAAATAACAAATAATAAAGAAAGAACCAAAATAAATTTAAAATACTACGGGGTATTGCAGCTAAAAGATAACTTCTTTGTTTCTCTTCCGACTGCTGTTCGCATATCATGGGTTTTCTTTTTTGAAAAGTTCACAGTTCCTGTATTTCCGTTTATTATTCAAAAGAATATTGTACCTACATTAGGGCTATGCCTATCTAAATATTCATAAAGTTCCATGTCCCACAAGCGCACATGTTTGCGTTGAAAGTTAATCAATTTTTGTTAAGAATGTTTTATTTTTAGGGTTTCGTTTGTCCGTTTGCTGGTAGATAATTTTTTTATCGAAACGTCCAGTTTTCTGTCACCACACCGTATTTTTTCTACTATTTAAACGACACACCCTCTGTGGTCATTCCTAAACCTTTTCTTCCGTAAAACATTTACTTTCTACCCCCTCGTAACTTTTTTTATATATAAAAGTCCATATTTTTTACACCCTCCTCGGTTAATACTTGGCACTATAATGAAATCGTAGCTTGGCGTAGTTGCCACATATTTTATTCGGCAACAATGTCCAATAAAGCCGCTGGAAGAAAATTTACGGATCGTATAAAGCAGTGCGGATGTGCACTGTTTGTAATTTTGTAGTAGAGTTTATGCATTTTCTTATGTTTCCGTATTAAACGTTTCGTCCATAAAGAAATTTTCAGGATCTAACATTCTTACTGGGTCTTATTAAGTTTTTCACCAAGGATGTTTAAAGTAAAAGCTTATCTCGTATAAATATATTTTTCGTTTTAAACCACGTAGTCTTACAAAGAAGTCAGATATTAGTCAGTTAAGATACCAGTGGTAACTGATGAAATTTTAAAGTTGTATATCTCTGTTGCTACTTACGGGAGCCTATTAGGAATGTTTTAGCAAAGAAAAAAATTGTAATTTGAGAATAAAGTTGATTTTTTGTGTTGCCCCCCTGAAAAAGATATGAACACGTTTAGGTATTTTATTTATTATTATCTCTAAACAAACTTTACATCATTTTGTCGAACATTTTTAAATTTGGAGAGAAAAAAATGTGTAAATAGAAAGTTATAGTCATTTGAATTTTTTTTAAGCTAAATTATAATTTTTAAAAAAGTTCAAATGACTAGTTTTCTACTAACACATTTTTTTCTCTTCAAATATAAAGATTTTTGACAAAATGATGTAAACTTTGTTTATAAAAAATAATAAATAAAATATCTAAACGTGTTCATTTTTTTTCCGGCGGAGCAACACAAAATTTCAATTTTTCCGAAATATTACCCAAAAATATCATCCGCCACCTCTTTTTCATCAATTTCTTCTAAAATGGAAGATTTAGCCACTCTAAAGCGTCTCTTACATTGCTGTAACTCTAGAATTGAATTTCCCTTTTCTTGGGTTTGATCCGGTTGGGTTGGCTTTAATTTCATCTCCATCAATTTCTTCTAAATTAATAGTTTTCGCCACTCTACAACTCATTTTACTGGCACTAACTCTAAAATATCACTTATCATTTCTTTTTCATCAATTTCTTCAAAATTAACTAGTTGAGCGACTCTAAAACTCATCCTAACTTACTCTAACTCTAGAATACCATCTCTCTTATATACCTTAGCAATTGTTCTTTTAAATTACTAAATGTAGGCACTCTAAACCCATTTTTAACGTACCTTAACTCTGGAACACTATCTCCCTGATCTTCTGCATTCATTTTTTTTAATTAAAAATCTTAGTGACTCTAGCACTTCCCTTAACAGGCTCTAGCGCTAAAATATCGTATATTCTTGCTTTACCATCATTCTTTTCCAAATTACTAGATATAGCCACTCTAAATCTCCTTTTAACTTGCCAATAACTCGTGGATGTGTCTGATCTGCTTCAATATTTCTTTTTAATTAACATATTTAGCCAGCTCTAAAACTGGTTTTAACTGGCTCTATTTTTAAGATGCCATATTCATGATCTGCTTCAATCAATTTCTTCTAATTAACAAATTTAGCCATCTCTAATACTCGTTTTAACTGGCTCTACCTTTGAAAAACCATCTCCCTGATCTTCTTCAATCAATTCCTTCTTAACTGACAAATCTAGAAAGCTCTAAAACTGGTCTTAACTCTTAACTTGCTCTACCTTTGGTATACCATGTCCCTGATCTGCCTCATTCCATTTCTTCTTAATAAACAAGTTTGGGCAGCTCTAAAACTCCTTTCAACTCGTTCTAACTCTATTTTTCAAAGAAAAAAACCTCTAACTGGCTCCATAATCGTGGATGTTATTACACTTGTAATATAAAGGCACGAAAACAACACAAAAATCGTATCTCTACTAAGAATATCTATAGAAAAAGCAAAGAGGAAAATTAAGTTAAACGGAAAAACAGTTTCAAGGAAACGGTTTACGCTTAAAATAATAGCTTCGAGAGGAAACGGCGAAAAATAAACATTATATCGAGAGGTAAAGTAGAACTTAGTAAAACTTGCAGTTTTGGGATGAAAACCGTGGAAAAATTTAAAGAAACACATACAGGCAGTTCTTCTGGGGCCTTTTCACTGCTTTATTGGATAAAACTAAAAATATATCAGTTATCAGATGGATATCCCACTTCTGATTCGAAATTGTGCGTTCTCCAAGTTTCATAAGTGTAATATGAAGATAGGTGCCGTCTACCCCCAATCAAGATTGATATTACTTCCAGGCCACAAGCGACAAGAATGTTGGCGCGAAATTTGCCTAATTTCGGTTTTACTCCGGGTCTTAGCTGTTTTAGTAATTATCCTAATTTTCAGCGCCACTTTTCGTATTTAACAGAAATTTATACGAGTGTTCTTGGGGTTAAGTGTAATAATCATTTGTGTTTTGTAAGGCAATCTGTAAAAAGGGTTGGGTTCCGAAAGCATAAATTTTAGTTTATTTTTAATAAAGGAAAGCCTTTTTTTGTGCAATTATTACTGTTGTAATATATAATATAATAATTGCGATGAATGTTTTTATCAAATTTGATAACAACATTCAGTACATTACAGAAAAAATAAACTAGCCCTAATATGTATGTACATACATCTCCCTTAAAGACAGCCTGATACGTCGACTTAATTAGATCCTCCAAAGCCTATACGGGACGTTTTACCCCAGACCTCGCAAAACCGGTTCATAAATACCACGAAATCCTGCATCGACTCTCTTTTTAGATGTGGATAAATCCCTGGATCCCTGGGTCCCGGATGGAACGGCAGTCTTTCACTAAATATTCATGGGAAATTAGACACACCCTAAACATAATTATTTCATTAAAGAAATCCCAAAAAAATGGAGTTTTATGGAGTGATTTTATCGAAAAGGCTCAAAAGGTTGTTGTTAAGATTTCTTAAAACAAGCGTACAGTACAGCGTGTTAAATTTAAATTTGGTAAGACTGTATTTTTGAAATAATATACTTTCGAAAACACTAATTTTTTTACAACATCGCATCTCACATCTCTGCAGCAGGTAAATAAAAATAATAAAATAGTCACATACAACTATCAAATAACAATGAATTCACACACCAAATATTGACAAATCGTACGCCAAACATGAAAATTGTTTATCTCTTTGGTTTCATATTTTACCATGTCAGTTGCACATTTGCCGGGATTTCGATAGTCTGTATCGACGTTGCTGTGGTTGCAATTGAACACAATTTCCTGTTTAATCCAGGTTTGTATATACAGTCAAAACAGGATGTTTTGTGTGTAGATACGAGGATCACGCTGAAAATATAAAATAATAACAAAGAGACAATATTATTGCAATTAATTTGGTTGTTACTAAGTACTCCCTTTTCTGTCTCACGAAGTGACCCCACATCTGACACTAATATCGCCTTCTACTAGGGTTTTCTTCGAACCACATAAGTCAACATATATACACTCATATTAGTCTTTTGTAACATCCGCTATCTAGTATACAATCCAAGCGAACTAGTTTTCTCATTTTTCTTAAATAATCCCATACACAATCATCTACAGAAAAACATTAATCTCACAAAAGCTTTTAACGACACCTCTTGCAGACGAAATACTTTAAAAAGAAAAGAAATAACCAGACCAGATTCGGTTTTTGAGTCGTTTTCCCATTTTTGTATCAGATTTGATAAGCTGTTTCCTGTAAATAAAATCAAATAAAGAGACCACAATAAAATGGTTTGCGTTAAATGGACACCGGGTCGGGAAAATAAAAAAGGTGCTGGAAGGCCAATGAAGGTAAGAAAAGGGACAGACGACATGAAACAGGATTATTTATTTGTTGTATTTAGTTTAAAATTAGTAACAATTAGAGAATATCTGACCTTCAGTAAAGAAATTACATGTCTCCTACAAAAGTTAGACTCAAGACAGGAGCACACTGCCCTTTTCAATCCACAGAGCCGTTTAAGTTTTCCTTATGAATAAAGAATGTATCTATCCTTGCTGGTCATCCTTTCCAGTGCAAACATCTTCGTTCGGCAACCTTATCAACCCTAATATCTGTCGATAGCTGCCACCCCAGTAACACTACGTAATAAAGTCAGTACGTAGACGTCTGTCCATCCGAACAATAGACACACAAAAGGTTAATAAGTAAATAACGAAAAGGAAAATACTTATTAAAGGTGAATGTTCAGGTTTCCTTTCGTAAATAATATACACCCCATATATAAGCATAGATATTAAAAAGTACCATTAAAATAAAGATATATTACTTATTTTCTTAATCTTTTTTAAAACTTCCAACTCCTAAAACTATATTACCTTGTAAAAATGTATATACACAAAGAGTTTTCTTAAAATAAAGTTAGCCATCTACGGAGCTTCTTACTTTTGTTTTTAGCAAATTTTCTTTTAAAGCATCCCTAAAGTTAATAGTTTACTCGAGTTATACTAACATAGTTATACTACTTTTTACTTCTAAAACTCTTTTACGTGTATGTTCAGTGATCCTAAACAAATACAAAAGTTTCTCTTAATTTAATGCAGTTTCGCATACCATGTCTACAGGGCGGGCATTAATAATGTGCTTTAGACATTCAAATATTGAAAGAAATAAATAACCTTACGCGTATTTATACAATATAACCCATAGTGTTTATTTATAAGACACATTTTAATAGTCTAGGAGAGAAGCTCAGGATATCTAGCAATTTTTTCGAAAAACATACACTACTTTCACCTCCAGAATGGTTAAATTTCCAAAAGCAGCCAAACACGCATTTGCTTATTTCTTGGGAAGAGTTTAATATTCCCTTTAGCGGTTTGTGAGATATGAACTGTTCTTTTGAAACTTGACACCCCCTTTTACCCTTTTACAGTATGTATCGTTACAAGTTATGAATGTATGACTCTCACTTCTTTAATTTTCGTCACAATTTTTTGTGTATGACATACACCTTGTAAACATTTGAAGTTTTTTGGCGAAATTTAGGGTTATATATATATATATATATATATATATATATATATATATATATATATATATATATATATATATATATATATATATATATATATATATATATATATATATATATATATATATATATATATATATGTATATATATATATATATATATATATATATATATATATATATATATATATATATATATATATATATATATATATATATAAAGTTCTTTCAATGCTGCTAGGGTTAGGACCTACATTTTGTGGAAATATTGAACTCCAAGTTTACCTCACAACACCAGAAAAAAGCAAATTTCTTTGGTAAAAATATGAAGGACTGGTCCCACATTGAAAATCCTTAGAAAAAACCTCAAACTTTCCACAAAAGTTACATTTCTTTTCATAAAACTTTTCCACACCTTACGTTCGGGCTTTAAGCATGACTTCTTTCCCGGAACATCGTAATTTAATTGAAAGACCCACTTTTGCCTTTTACTAAGTTTCATAAAGAAATTACAAGCCTTTTGGCTATTTTATTTATGATAAAAAGTTCAGAAATGAGACGTTTTTCAAACAATTGCGTATTTAATTTGTGACTTTTCCCAACAGTACTGCATATATGGAAAGGGTAGTAAACTTTGTCTAACAAAATACCTGTGTACTGGCAACGTAATTATCTGCCATCTTGAAAAAATAAAATTAATATCATCAGCTGCCTGACGTTTGTCGCCCAAGGTTGGACAATTGGACATTCCGAGACAAACCCTTTATATTTCTGTGATTTCCCAAATTGTTGGTATTTTTCAGTCGTTTTTCTTCCGTTTTTAAGTGTTTAATTTGTTTATTGTAAAATTAGACTTATATTGTTATATTTTTGGCCTGTGGACTATTTTTTATACATAATTCATCCTGTTTTGGGTAAGTTGTCAATTTGTTTAAAAATAAATAAAATTTCATAAAGAATAAATAGGTTTTAGGTTACAAACATAATTCATTTAAAACTGATAAAAAAGTTCTTTTTCGATTACGGTCCTGATTTCTTTATTGTGCCAACTTAATTAGAAAATCAAAAATCACTAGTATTTAGGGTTACTGGGAATGCCAACACAATAGTGTTATATTAGACAGAGATTACTAATCGATGGATAACTAGATGAAATTATGTGTTCTAATATCCTATTAATCCCCAGAGCTACTCACACGTCTGCCAGAAACAAATCTGGCAACCCTGCGCCGTTACTCCCCTTTTCTTACAATATCATAATTAAATTTCCTTTATAAAGCGTAGAGCACACTGCCATCCCAAAATAATTAAATTTCACTAAAGTCATACTAATATTGACTTTAAATTTTAGCTTGTGTCAACAAATTTAAGTGCGGGCGGGCTCCGGCTCTCCTCCAAAAAATTAAAAACTAATCTTCCGACGCCACCCCGAAGTTTCAAGATTTTAATTATATTCCAAAAATTAATAACTTTTTCGCCGCTTTAATTAACTCATTTTCAGACTGTTTACAATCGAGTTGAAAGTATTTATGTAAATCTGGGGAACGTCAATCAAGCTACTTTTTTCGGCAGCATTTTTAAAATGCTGCTGCTAAGAGAGTGATCGACCAATGCAATAGTTAAGCACTAAACTGCCTTGACTATTCTGATGCCTAGTTCACCTTATAACAAATAATCACTTCCTCAAACACTAAACTATTTAATACGACTTTCTAAGTCACACTTAATAAACGAAAAGTTAAACTTGCTATTGCCGTAAATAAAATATTAATTTAGAAGCAATTAATAGAAGAAGTACGAAAGTCTCAGCTAAAAGTTGTAGTGAATAAGTTTGCTCTTTGTAAAGGTGTTGTAAATTTGAGACTGAAGATCTTTTGTATTGCAAGACTTCTAAATTATATTTACTTATGGTTGTGTAGACAGGTATTTGACTCGAACAGAGTTAACACAGGAAGTAGGTTATCATGAACATAGTAAATACCTTTATACATCCTTTGTAAGCAAAAATCTCGAAAGTTATATGTATGTCACACCTACTTATTCACCTTTTTCTCCGTTTTTAATCTCCCGAGATTTGCGATAATCTTCAAATATACCATAAAATTCGTGCTATAAGGCTAGACCCACTCTTGACCATTTTTATACTGAGCTATATAAATAAATAAGAATCATGCTAAATACACCTTCACACTTTAAGAACCAGTGACATTTTTCCGTATGATTTACTACAAATGGAAAAAAATATCGGACACGAAATGATAAATCAGTAAAAAGTGGAGTAAAAACCTGAATGGAGCTATAAATAATTTTGGGGATTGGCCCGCTGTGGCTGATAATAGTCCGTATCCCACTTGGGGATAAACTGGACCGAAAATATGAAATCGGAAATATTAGGGTCTATTCATGTCCAGCTTTTAATGTTGTTTCGTACAACAAACTTGCTCTGCTGCGTATTGAAGGGCTGTGAAACGGTTTTATTAGATCACATGACCTTTTACTGTCGAAAACGTGCTCTATATTGGCTTTTAAGCATCTAGATGACATCAATGCCACCCGTCAAATCTGCCGTAGACAGAAATACGACTTTTTAATCGTCACTAAAATCTCTGACTGCTGGGCAACCTAAATGCATTTTATTTCTTGTCATCGTATGAATAATTGCCTAATTTTCAAAAAAGGGGCTTAATAAGCGCTTATGGAGTACATAACAGAGACCCAACACATTAACTTTAATTGAGCTTACGCCACTATGTAAGTGCAGGTAGAGGGAGACCCAAAGTTTGCACTGCACAAAAAGTAGAAGAATTGAAGCAAATTGGTAATGAACACCCCCAAACCCCTATTCGGCGTTTAAGCCAGAAAGTAAATGTATCCTACGAAAGTTGCAATACAATTCTGAAATGTAACCTGCATATGCACGCTTATCGTCTAAGCAGAGTCCAAGAATTATTACTAAACGACAAGTCGCAGCGAATGCAATTTTCAGAGTGGTTTATGGGTAATTTGCAAAATAATGCAAACGTATTTAAAAAAAACCTCTTTTACTGACAAGGCATGGATTCACCTTTCTGGTTATGTAAATTCTCAACAAATGAGAATGTGGAGTTTTGAAAATCCACATTTGCATCCATATGAGCGGCCATATCGAAAAGAAGGATAATTGGACCGATTTTTTTTGAAAGGACTCTCAATTCAACGTGATACCGTAATGAAATGTTAAAAAAAGTTTTTGTAAACCCATTAGACGATGAAGAGATGCGACAAGGCTACATCCAGCAGGACGTCGCACCAATTCACGTAACTCTTGATTATTTAAATTTTTCGGAATATGCCATTTAGGTGGCCACCACGGTCCCGAGATCCCAAGCCGTGCGACTTTTTTTATGGCCACACATTATAAACTCGATTTTCAAAATCCCTTGTGAAAATTTAGAAGCCCTACGGGCTAGAATTACAAATAAATTTGAGGATAAAACATATTTTTTGGCTTTTACGCAAAAATTACTAAATATATAACAATTCGAAAAGGTAAAGGAAAAATTTCAGGAGATTAACAACTCCCCCCAGGTGCTCACCAATTTTTTTAATGCTGTAAAAAGAAGAACGAGAACATGTTTGGAAATAGACGGTGGACACGTCGCTCATTTAGTTTAAATTTATAATTTTTAGGTTCTTTGTTGGTATATGTTTTTTTAAATTCTGTATTATGCAATGACAATGACAATAATCTAATTTTCTTAAAAATAAAAACCTGAGCTTAACAGTTCTATTTTTCATTCACCTATTCTATACCTTTTACCTATGTTACCTTTTAAGAGTAATAATTTAAGCTATGCGTGATTGATTCCACGGCGTACTTTGAGGACGATTTTTTATCTTTCGTTTCTGTAGTGCCTTCGTGTGTATCATACAATGCTCTGTTGTGAACTCTGTAGAATGAATAACTTCGTGTATATCATGCTATGTTCTATTGTGAATCTGTCTTTAACTACCACCGACCACTCGCTGGTTTTGAAACGATTTAAACCACGGGGATCGTTTGTACCTTTATTTTCGTTTATTTGCGGCTTCCTAAACGACACTTTTGTCGAACAGCACTGTGTCCATGTTTTATTAATGAAATTGCTTTTATTCCCGATCCCGCTTGTTGTTTTGTTGTTTTATTGCGGTATTTGGGTGTTAGACACACCAATATTAGGGCTTATTGATAATTGGTGTGGATTCCACGAATCGAATGGATTGGAATTTAATAAAATTAAAATAATTTTAAGAGAACATTTTCGGTAACTTTCAAAGAACGATAATTCTCAATTCTTAATTTACATATTTACTCCTTTAAACCTAATTCGAAGGTTATAACCGTCTTTTCCTGTTGGTCAAAATTTTACTGTCGCTTTTATTTAACTTCCTGGCAAAGCATTTTTGAGTAAAATACTCGCAAAATTTACATAGTTCCATTTTCTAAACAAAATTCATCTTTAAGAGCAGATTTTCCCCTCAGAGAAATAAACATCTTGCTTTCGGAGAGTAATTTATAGTCGGGTAAAATTTACATAAAGACGGCAAAAAGCTAAAAGTGTTTAACATAAATTCATAAACAAAATTACTTGCATAGAATACCGTTTGCGTTGACACGACTTTTATATAATATACAGAGGGAGACCCAAACTTCTCTGTAGGATATTTCATGTGAGGATAGAGTAAGAAATATTTTTATTCGATTTGGTGTTTTTGTTCTATACACACCTATGCAGAATTCCTACTAAGCCAAACAGTTCAGAAAATTAGAAACTTTTAAAACACAAACAGGCGGACAAGCATACATCGAGCTATTTTCGTAGGTGTTCCGTTTCCGAACAAGGAATATGTACATTTTTTTTTATTGAATAAATCGTTTAAGGAAGTCATTACAAACCCAAAAAAATTATTTTTAAAAAAATTACTAGGATAATTTAGCTACAAAAAATGTTTACTTTTCAGTACAATTTATTACAATTCAAAAAGCAGCCATTTGTCCTCAATGAATAATAACGTCAGGATATCAGCAAAAATAAGTGTCAATGTACATGTTAATGTAAAGCTTAACCTAAAGTCGAACAGGTTTGTTTCTCTCGGGAACATTCAAGGGGGGGCAATCGAATTTCTTGGACTGATGATGGAACAGTGCAACTAACTTCGGTAAAGAATTCAGTTACACAGGATGTTTCGTTTCGGAGCTATTTAACATCCAAGTCGAAATTTCCTCGATTTCCGTTGAAATGGGGTACAGGTCGATGTAAATTTTCGGAGGTTGTGGGGGACCCGGAGCTTCAGAATTCTATTGAAACTGGTGAGGATAGGAGAATGGCAACTAATTATTTTGAATTTTTTTAGGTCCAAAAATGCCATTTGCTTGGGTTTGATTGGGTGCCTAATAACTCGAAAACAAAATGTCGGTCGGATCGAAATACGCATTCATAAGTGAAAGTCCCAAATACTTTCTTTTTGCAAAACTGGAAATTTCGATGTTTGACCCAAATATTTCACGGTTTTTAATTTTTTGTATGGTCAAAATGGTTCAAATTAAAATTCCATATACATCATCGGAAGGAGCTCGTCGAAATACATGATATCCATATTTTTTAGTTTCTTCATTCTTTATAGGAAGGGAGCAATCGCCGATTGAATTTCAATTTTTTTGCCCTCGACATCGGTACATTTGAATCACTCTGTATTTTTTCTTTTGTAATTTTTTCCCATTTTTCAACACTATCTTATAAAGGGATAATCACACTTTAAAATGAATACCGAATGGATCATCTAGGAGCGAATTTAAGGGGTAAGAACAGAATTGTCTTAATTTTTTCCGACAAATCCTATTTTTAACCGCCATATTCCACACTATTTTCCTTATTTAGTGATTCTTTTAGGTTTATTTTATCCGTTAATTATCTAAGAATACCTCCCACTAATTTAAATCGCTTATTTTTCATTAAAGCTATAAATAAATAGGTTTATTTGCATCGGGGACATGGAAAATCTGAAAATTTTTGAATTTTCGAAGATTGCAGTGAAAACAAAGAATTGCAATTTATTTACTCAAAATTATTAAGATATGATGGGTCAAAATTTCGCAAAATTTACAGTTTTTGTTGCAAAGTTGAAAGGTTCCTGGACCGATTTCGGCTTGAAATATATATATATAGATGAATAAGATTTTAGGAACCTTCTACTTTAAGTACAGGGAGTTTTTATTGGATGAGTTACGCATAAATGCCATTTTTATTGATTTTTCGATGACCCTACAACACTGGAATTCGCCATGTACTCATTATGGGCCATAAAAACACTGTTGACGACACTTCCAATGGGTTTACGTTTTACAAGTTTCGAAATTGACGCGAAAATTTGAAGAAGAAAATCCTTTTTTTTTGTTTATAAAGGCGAAAATAAATGGATAACAGCAACAGGCCATAAACAATTAATTTATGTAGAGAATATAAAAAAAATTCAGATTTATTTGGGTTATATGCATATTCCCTATAGGCTATAAAATACTTAAAATGGATTCTTGCAAACACAGCATTATTTTAAAACTATCTAATCTCTATTTATGTGAAAAATATTTTAATAAACATCAATTTGGGCTAATCCATCCCATGTCAAAATATCTTATTAGCGGACAATACTCCCCGATTTAAAGTTTAGCGAAGTATAATGGTAAATGTGCTCATATGACCAAAAATCTCATTAACTGACCACACTAATGAATATTGGACGCTGGCGCTGTATTGTTTAAATTTTGCCTCTGATTTCAACCATGATAAAATTAGAACTCCTCTTTTACTTGTACAGGATTAGTTTATAATTTTATTGGGTAACAGCTTTTGCTTGCGGCTTCGCTAGCAAACCTAACCCCCTTCTTTATAAGTTTTTTTAAAGTGATTTTAAAATCCCTAAATGCTGGGAGACCTACAAATATTTTATTCCATGTTAGGAACCTTTTGATTAGAAATGACTTAATACATAAGCACTGTAATTAGCTTCAAATTTTTTCCCAGATAGAATTAGACCTTTTCTAAGTGCTTTAATTGCATCTCTGACTACCGTATTAATCTTATACTACTTTCTAACTAACGTATAATATAATACAATCCTGAAATGTGACCTGGATATGCACGCTCATCATCTAAGCTCAGTCCAAGAATTGTTACCAAAGGACAAGCCGCAGCGAATGCAATTTTCAAAGTGGTTTATGGGTGTTTCATTTTAGTATGTTTCTCCAATTGCGTTGTCTCTAATAAGAGTGGACAAGACACTAAACGGCTTGGAGAATCGCGCATCCGTTTTCATCAGTTTTGAAGTACAAGTACAACCTTCATTACGAGAAGGAACTCACCCAATTCTCTTACGTTTCCGCTATTTCTCACCAGTTGACTGATTTCCACCCCCTATAGGTAAGGCTTTGACACCCGTCCAGTGTAGTGAACAATTTATGTTAAACTGTGTCTAAATGACGGTGATATAGCGATCAAGACACCAAGAGGTAAGTCATTTCAGTGTCCTCTTTGATACAGCTTTGTTTGACGCAATTGGGAACCCGCTTCTTTTCGGTGTTAATCACCACCTCTGGATTAGACAAAATTCCCTTTTCTTCTCCAGCTCATACTGAGCTATCACCGCCTACCAATGGGTAATTTGCATAATAATGAAAACGTATTTGAAAACCCCTTTTTTACTGACGAGGCATGGTTTTACCTCTCTGGTTATGTAAATTCTCAACAAATGAGAATGTTTAGTTCTGAAAATCCACATTTCTTTATAGAGAAGCCTCTGCATTCACAGGAAGTTGGCGTGTGGGTAGCCATATCGAAAGGAAGTTTAATTGGACCGACTTTCTTTGAAGGGACTCTCAATTGGGCGCGATACCGTCATGAAATTTTAGAATATTTTGTAAACGCATTAGACGATGAAGAGATGCGACAAGGTTACTTCCAGCAGGATGGCGCACCAATTCACGTAACTCTTGATGATTTAAATTTTTTGGAAGGGTTTTTCGAGGACCAAATCATTAGTCGTAATATGTCAGTTAATTGGCCACCACGGTCTTGAAATCTTATTAAAAACTCGGTTTTCAAAACCCCTTGTGAAAATTTAGAAGGCCTATGGGCTAGAAATATAAATAAACTTCAGGAGATTAACACAAAAGTGATCACCAATGTTTGTGACGCTGTGCAAAGAAGAATGAGAACATGTTTGGAAGTAGAAGGTCTCTCACTTAGTTTAAATTTATAATTTTTAGGTTCTTTGTTGTATTTGTTTTTTTGTTAATTCTGTATTATGCAATGACAATGACAATAATGTAATTTTCTCAAAAATAAAAACTTTTGAACTTGACAGTTTTATTTTTCACTCGCCTATACCTGTTGCCTATTTTACCTTTCCAGAGTAATAATTCAAGACATGCGTGATTCATTCCACGGCATTCTTTGACGACATTTTTTTATCATACGTTGAGTTTAAGCGCCTGTATACATATTTTGCCAGTTTCTGCGTACTTCTTTCCTAACTAACCCCTTCTACTCCCGTATAGCTCCGCCAGTGGTGTCCAGAACAAAAAGCGTCGTCACAATTTAAACTAAAAATGTGTAATTTAATCATCGTATCCCGATAATCCCCGAACCTGTCCGGAATTGCGCCAGATAAAGCCCGGACGCCCATTTATAAAACCCAGATTAGATCGGGTGCCTATCTGACATGGCAAAAAGCTCATGTCACTTGCAAAGTGTGGTCATAGATTAAATGCCTCCTGATATTGGGAATGCGATCGAGACTAGTATGTTAATACGGGAATATTTTAGCCAAGGTACAGGATGAAGAGAAGGAACATGTACTTTAAGGTTAACTCCCTATTCCTTTTAAGTTAATCGACTTAAATAGGTGAAGCAGATAACAATGAATTTAAAGCCATGAACAAATTAAATGATATAAATTAAATTTTGAATTCAACTTTCTGATTGTCACAACTCATTCTACAAAATTTGCGCTAAACTAAATTCGGTATAACTTAAAGAAAATGGTGAAAATAAAATCCTTTAACAGCCAGTCGAGCTTCGAGGTACGAGGGATTCGTGTCTTTTTATACAGATAGAGAAAAACCAATTAGAGTTGATATAAAACAGTATTTTCCGGTAACAGGTACGTTACGTTCTAGTTCTAAGTTCATACCTGTTCCAAATACCTGTTATTTTTTATCTGGTACAGTAAAAAATACAATTCAAAATATATTTCAAACAAACATGAATTTAATTGCATCAGAAAATATATATCATGCAACTAAAATAAGTATTAGGTAACAAAATAAATTACTTATTGGTCTTAAAAAATCAAACTAATTTATTTCATGCTTTTTCCGGCTATATATAGGGTGAGTCGAGAGGAACGCACCAAATTTTAAGAGTGTTTTTTACACGTACCTAAATATAAGTCAACAAAACCCGAAAGTTGTAATCCGATTTTCATTTGGGGTCCGGAACGCTTTCCGAACACCTGAATTAAGAATTTTTTCACATGTCATCAAAAAATAAGTATTTCCAATAGTATTTTTGAAAATTTTGCGGAATATTCAGCACTTTTCTTAAAAAAATTATTGAAATTTGAAAAATTGCATGATAAAATGTCTGTTGTATGCGGTGTTGTCAAGATTGTATACCAACACGAATCGCGCAGTCGCAGTAAAAAACTTAACAAAGATAAAGAATTTTAAAAAGATACTGATGAAACATAAAACTGGGCAAACCTGTCCGAGAACGTATTTCACAACTCCATGGCCACAAGAAGAAATTATATTATTTGTAACAACAGCTTTAATTCCAAAATTTCACAAAAAAAGAATTAAAACCCAAAAAAATGTGGCAACACTGTGTTCCCATAATCCAAAATTGATATTTACCTTAATAGCAAATATGTTGCAAAACCATCAAATGGTTCATAAAAATCAAGTTTTTTACTTACACAATATTGTGTTTTCCACACAATCCCTTCAATTAACCTTCTTTTCGATTTGGCTGCCCACACACTGACTTTTTGTGAATGCAGAGGCTCCTCTATAAAGAAATGTGGATTTTGAGAACTCCACATTCTCATCTGTTGAGAATTTACATAACCAGAGAGGCAACACTATGCCTCGTCAGTAAAAAAGGGGTTTTCAACTACGTTTTCATTATTATGCAAACTACTCATAAATAACTCTGAAAATTCCATACGCTGCGGCTTGTCGTTTGGTAAGAATTCTTGGACTGAGCTTAGACGATAAGCGTGCATATGCAGGTCACATTTCAAGATTGTATTGCAGGTTCCGTAGGATATATTTACCTGCTGGCTTAACCGCCGAATAGGGATTTGTGGGTGTTTATTAACAATTTGCCTTAATTCTTCTACGTTTTGTGCAGTGCGAACTTTAAGTCTTCTACTGCCTCCTTTCTATTTAGACTTCCTGTTTCTTTAAACAAAGCCACAGATCTTACGTTATATCACAATAACTCTCATGATTATTATGCATCCCTGTAACTGAAACAATCAGCATTATTTCCTGTCTGATTACGGCCTCAGAGTAGCATAATACATTCGTCGTCGCGGTGCCGTTTAACGAGAAACTTCATAAAATATGTCAACTTGTTAAAGAACTTGGCTCTTTGACACATTTCAAAGCCCGGTTTCGCAATATCGAAGTTCTAGGTTTTCCTATTATGTGCCTTAAATTACTTTTCAAATTGTGTGTTCACCGTATATAGCAAATAACGCTAAAATTGAAGGGCATTTCCTTTCCTGAGGGGGTGGAAATTTGATTATTTTTACCTTGTAGCAGCTAGAGAAGCCTAAGTATGTCATTTTTTCATCTATTCAAATATAGTGGCTAAAATACTACTTTTATAGGAGAAAGAGCCAAAAGATACATACTTCTGATGTCTTATTGTTCTCTGATACACAGTTCTCGTTGATCTGAAACAAAAAAAACTTCGTTTCGCTACACTATAGCTTCACTGGGTGTTGGTTACTAAACTTACTAAATCTTAAACTAAAAGTTCACAAAGGTGTCATAAAATACAACAATCTAGGTAGATAAATAAAATTTTAATTTAGGTTTTATTATTGTACTAATTTACTATGGAGAATTCCCACTGGGCTTCATTTCTATTAGGTAAATAAGTTTAATAAGGGTGAGTTGTTTAATTCTAATTGGTCATTAACATAAGTAATATGTCGGAATTTTTCAACCGATTTATCTCAAGAGTTTCAAGTAAATTCAAGTTTTTACCTTTATTTTCTACATGTAGTATTTTAAAATTGTTATCAAATGTATATCGATTCTGTAAAAGATGGCTTATTAATAAAACTTCTTTTATATTCTGTTATACATGTTAAAAATGATCTGCCTCTTTGGCCTATGTATCCTTTCGGACATGATCCACATATTATTACCTAATATACACCTGATTTATTATTTTTATTGGTTTTACTTTTAGAATTTTTTAGAAATTTTCCTGGTGAATTATTTGTTTTGAATGCTACTTTTAGGTTTTTTTCGATTGGTAAACTTTACATTTTTCCAGCTGGTTTCCCGAAATAAGTAATTGTTTTAAAAGTATTGGGTTTTTCTTTTATCTTAAGGTAGACTGTAGCAGTAGCTTTATTTTTAAGTTTTTTTTTGACAAAAATTCTATCAATAATGGGCAATAATAACCGTTATTTATTGCAACTTGTTTAATTAAATTTAATTCGGAACTGAAATTTTTCGGGGATAGAGGGACACTTATTAACCTATGTACCATATCATATATACATATTACGATCTTTTCATTTTTTGAGTCGATACGTGTATCAAACCCGGAAATCATTATCACTATTCACGGGTCTTTTTTATGATGCATGCCCTATTCGCATTCGAAACAGTTGCTGTACAAGAATCCATGTATGTTTAGAAGGAAGCAACGAGTATACATATAATATACACATCGCATATAATAGTATTTTTGCGATTTTATACTCTGTGGGGGCGAGCATGAAAAAAATATTGAAACAATTAATTTGTTATTAATGTTCATTAAATAATGTTATCAAATTCTTTGTAGCATGTAATTAAAAATCGAATACAACAATAAATTCAACGGTAAAATCAGTCCGATGTTTAGAACCAGAGATAACGAATTTGCAATGTGACAGAAACAAGCAACCTATTAAAACTCACAAATAACATTACTCGAGAGAAATATTTTTGAAAAAAATCCCTATACACGTGTTGGCTAATTTTGTATATTATTTGTAAAAAAAATTTCAAACGATTGAAAGTCATGAAAATTCTTAGGCGTACGATTTGCAAAAGAATGACTCATATTCTTATTTATACTCCGGTCACAGACCTAAAGGATGTTTAAGTAATTTTCATAATACTACGCAAGCAATAGATCAATATACACCTTTAAATTTTTCAATTTTATGTTTCGTATCAATGGATCCGTCCTAGCATACGACCGTAAAATTTTTGAAAGGTATACGTCCATGTCTGCGAGGACAATTTTTACTTTTATTAGGGAAAAGCTATAAAAATATTTATATTCTAGAATTTTTATTATATGCCTTTGTTCGAACGACCGTTATAATATTAGGAAATATATTTCAGTTGTAAAAATGTGACAGATAAGAACATTAGTATTATTTTTTTAATATGTACTCGAACTATGAAATTCTGGATGTTGTAGACCAGAAGTTCCCAATGGTGGCGGTAGCACCCCCCCCCCCTACCCCCACCAGTGCTGGAGTCTTCCATGAGGGCGGTAGACGGCCCACAGGCAAATGGAGGACGTTAAGGCAGTAAGGGGGGGGGGCAGTCGTGGATAAAATACTTTGAAAATACTATTTTCATAAAAAAATATTTTACCTATCTCTAAAATTTTTCATCTTATTGTTTGGGTTTGCTTGGATATATATATATATATATATATATATATATATATATATATATATATATATATATATATATATATATATATATATATATATATCGCGTAAATAAGCACTAGGTATACATATATCTAGTTCGGATTTAGTATTGTCGGTGATAAGTCTTCCCAAGTTGGTAAGCAGCGACGCGATTCACGCAATCGAGCATGTTTCGACAAAAATATGGGAGCTTGTTATCACTTGTTTACAGAGGAAGTGCACCGGCATCGCAAACAAGCAAATGAGTTGATGTGTGCGCGACATCAAATCTATAAAAGGCATGGATAGCTAGGAATGTCTCATTCTTTTTGTGTGTTTGGCCAATAATCCTTATTTGTGCATGATAATTGATAGAAGTCATTAGCCATTATATTATTATATCTATAAATCTGCTGAAAAGCTAATTTATTGAAACCATGGCAAATTTTATGTTTCAACATGTCTGAATCTACTAAGAAGAAATGCCGGCAGTGCAGTATTGAGTATTTGAAATATGGATTTACTCACTCTCCTACGAACCACTCATTACCTAAGTGTTCAATTTACCAAAAAGTTTTTTCAAATGAAGCCATGATGCCTATTAAGAAGTAATAAAAACTGTTCTTCATCATAAGACACCATCAGATATTACTAGGAAAATACCTTTGAGTAATAGCTCAGTGCAAAGAAGAATAGATGAAATGGCTAAAGACGTTGAACTATCATCATGCGATTACTTGAAGACTTTTCCATGCAACTCGATGAATCAACTCTACCAAATAAGAGAAAGAAATTCATTTTCGTAAAATTTTATCAGCTGCTACTAATGGTGCTCCAGCAATGACGGGGCGTCATAAGGGTTTCATAGCGGATTTGAAACAAGCAGTACCAAATGTACTCGCTGTACATCGTGTTATTCATCGTCAGCATTTGGTTGCAAAAAATCTGAACGAACGCCTGCATACGTCTCTTGATTGCGTTATTAGAGCAGTCAATAAGATAAGAAACAGCTCATTGACTGACGGACTATTTGGCCAACTTTGTAGTGAATATGATGGATTACTGCACAGAAGTTCGTTGGCTCTCAAAAGGTACTTCTCTGAATCGTTCTTACAATCTATTTGACTCTGTACTAGATATTTTGGGCTTGATGCTTTATTAAAAACAGTGTTAATGTATCATGATTTTTAAATTACTTGCCTTTGTAGACTGTTAAAATTTACAGATCTCGACTGAGATGTTTGCTTCAGCTTTGAGGTGCGTTAAAGCGATTTGTAGTTCACCTCATATACACCTAAGTGGCCTTATTTGACATAAATTTCAACTAACTATGTATGTTTATGTATGTATTTAATATTTAATAGTTTACAGTTTACCTTAAGTACGTATATCAAGAAGAGAAAATTTAGAAACCTTCAATGAGTGCTCAGAGAGAGCGAGTTTATGTTTACATATGTGTTCATAAGAAAATAAGTATTTGCACATCATCAATTTGTACAAATCACTTTATTCGTCAACAAACATTTTCTAATAAATAAAATACGAAACGTTAAAGATATGAAGGCATAGCCTTTTGAGGCATATTTCATCTATGTGTCGTCTGTAACTGTATGTTTGGAAATCACAATCCAATTTGGGGTCCAATCGAATTCAAATATTGAATATCAAAGGAAACGAAAAGGGGACAGTGCATAATGGAAAGGCCTCATGTATTCATGTATATTTTTATTTGTTCGAGAAAATATTGGCGCAAGTTTAAAGGGAGATATATACTTCTTATAAGAATCTTATGAGAAATCGTATTGAACAATGATCTCTTAACGAGGCTTCCCTCCCCTTTGACCCATTTTAAATCTAAAACCAGACACTTTTCCTCAATTGACTCCGAACAAGCCTTCAGTCCATTAGCGAAAAAACATTCAATTCCTCGACTCCATTTGATTAATTAAAAAGTTAGCGTTGTCGCCTGAATACTAAGTAATCTCTTAAAATATTGTCCATTAAAATTCTGAAATATATTTGCGTCTTAATTTGTACTTTGGGTTCCTAATTAGGGAAAACATGAAAGGAATTAAGGAATAGGGCGGAGAAGGAAAAGTGTGTAAGGGTATAGGTAAGGGAAAGGAAAATAATAAACACTGGTACGTACGTTCATGGTTTTAATATATTATGCTTGCAGAACTTAGTCAAATCTGATAGTGTATATTATATATTCACGTAGTTTAGTAGGTAGGGGGGATCTGTGGAAGAAGCTTAAGCATCAAGATGCCGTAGCTCAATAAATCGATGCACAGATTAATGGTAGCTATTTCATTATTTAGCTGTCAATAATATCATATTTTCCGTTGCAGATTTCTACTAGCGTGTTGTTAAGTACGACTTATACAACATTCTAATTGCCCTTAAATAAACCTGTAAAAATTGCCAATAAAATTCTCACATCCAAATTATGCTGAGTAAACAAGTTCGTCGAGCGTTTTAAAGCCCTCGTCGTAACAGACAAAGCCAGATCTATATTTAAAAAGCCAATGTAGAAAAGGACACTGTGCATGCTTATGATTTTGTGATAACCAGTTCAATAACTGAGCGAGAAAGGCAACGTATACGTATTCCTATTGCGTGGAAGTGGGAGCGAGCCACAAATTTAGCGGCACAAGTGTATCATCTTGAAGCTGAACGAAGCTGAATACTTAGGAACTTGGAACAATGACTTCGGTAATGGATAGCTCATTAGAGATGGCAATAAAAAGCTACTCGACTGGTAGGCTGACAATGTGCCTTTATCGCCTTTATAGGTCGGTTTTTGAGTGAAGCAAGGCAACAAAAGGCTTAGGCAAACGAGGTTGAAACCGATGTTATAATTTTATAGATGCACATTATATCGGATAAAATAGACTTTGGTCTAGCCTTTTTATTTAAAAACTACGACTTCTGAAGTCCGCCATTTTGTTTTTATTTAAATTTAAGATGTTCTGTGACACCTGTACAGAGCATCCAGTTTTCAACACTTTTAGAGGGTATCTCAGTTATCTTTAAAGATAGAGTATGTTGTTACCCAAGCAAACCCAACGGGAGATACAGGGAGATTTTGAAAATGTGTCATTTTCAAGCACCCCTTGTCTCTCAGTTGCCTGTCAATTTTTTTCTAGAAGGAACGAATTTGAAGATAAAAACGTCTGCAACGAAATGCAACTTTGGTTTTTATATTCATATTCGTTCCTTCTAGAAAGAAGTTGACTAGGCCACTGAATTCTACGCAAGAAACTATATAATAATGCCTTTTACCGATAAGGTAAAAGGCAACTGAGATACGAGAGGATACGAGGGATATCTCCGACACGAAGGGGACTATGAAAATTCTGTTTGTAGCATCATACCTTTCACGAAAAAGTAGCACAGTATTGAAAAGAATATCCCTTTTTCTTAAAGAACAAATTCATGATCAGCTAGAAATTTATGAAAACACCTTTTTTGTTTGAATTTTAAACAGTTACTTCAATTGAGTCCAAACAAGTCTTTGGTCCATTAGCGTAGAACCATTCCAGTTCTTGAGATTATTGAATTAATTATAAAGATGGTTTGTCTCCAGAATATTAAGCCAACTTTTAAGATGTCCATTAAAATTTCTTAGTCCTACTTTAGGTTCTCCGCAATAAAAAATACTAGCGGAATTATAAAAGGGGAGAAATAAGAGACGTAAAAGCATTAAAATGATTTATTATTTAAATTTTTAGATAAATGGAAATGTATTTAATTCATATTGTAACCAACTTCGGGATTTGCTTGTTGAATAAAACGAACAGTTTTAGGAAAATAACACGTTTGTTTATTTTATCAAGAAGTAGAGACATGTTTTAAAAATAGTATTCTCCAAATGTCCCTCTCTACTGTTTCTATAGATGATTATTCTTTGTGTAACATTGTAAATAACATTTTATCACAATAAGGATATGCACATATTTTTTATTGAATAAATGGTTTAAGGAAGTCATTACAAACCCAAAAAAATTATTTTAAGGAAAATTTCTAGGATAATTTAGCTACAAAAAACAGGATGTTTCGTTTCGGAGCTTCAAAATCAAAATTTGCAGGATTTCCGTTGATATCGGGTACGGGTCGCAAAAGTAAATTAAAAGCAATGTAAATCTTCGGAGGTTGTAGAGGACCCTGAGCTTTAAAACTCTATTGAACTGGTGGGGATCGGAAAATGGCGAGTAATTCTTTTGATTTTTTTTATGTCGAAAAATGTCATTTGCAGACCCCATTTTATATACCTAATAATTCGAAAATCAAACGTCGGATCGAAAAACGGATTCATAAGTGAAATTTTAAAAGCTCAAATACATTCTTTTTGCAGTACATTTACCTAAACCTAAAATTACTGGAAAATGGATATTTATATTTGGAAAAATGGGAAATTTCGATCTCATATATTTTCCTAAAAATCCGTTTCTGAGGTATTTTCAGCATAAGAAAAACGAAAAAAACAACAGTTTGATCCTATTGCTGTCCTAAACTCATTTTTCGCAGCCCACACTAGCAGAGTCCCAAATAAAAAATTCCCAGGAAAAAACGAAAAGGCCTAGCTAAACGTGGTTTTCACTGTTTGGCAGAAAAGGAATCATTCTACAACATATCCAAAATTCAAATAATTAACTTACCTACAAACTTTTTTATGGCGACTCAAAATCGACCTATATTTGGAGTCGTTTTCGTGATTTTCCATTATTCATCAGGCAAATCCCGACCCATGAAAATTTTTCCCGTAATTCTAGACCCTCAAAAAGCTAAAAAATCATCATGGAGTTCATATTTACAATATTTTTTTTTTCGATATTTTGGTGGTCAGACAAGGGTCCGAAAAATCGAATTTCTCGGAAAAGTCATAAGTCCTATCACTTTAACTCTGCCAAAATCGAATTCTTTATAAAATTTCCCTTCAATATGCTTACTTTTCAACGATTATTTTTCAGCAGGTCAGAATCACTCGAATAAATATCGATTTCGGGTCATCTCTTATATTTTCCTGCAAATCCGTTTGTGGGGTATTGTGAGCATGAGAAAAACGAAAAAAACAACAGTTTGATCCTATCACCCTCCTAAACTCATTTTTTGCAATTTTTTAAGACCACTAGCCCACGCTTGCAGAGCCCCAAATAAAAACTTCTCAGGAACCAACGAAAAGGCCTAGCAAAACGCGGTTTTCACCGTAGAACAGAAAATAAATCGTTCTACATGTTCGAAATTTCGAAATTCGTGCTACTATCTTTTCTAGGAATATTTTTATAAGCGCTTAAATCGGATATATATATATATATATATATATATATATATATATATATATATATATATATATATATATATATATATATATATATATATATTATATATATATATTTATATATATATATGTATATATATATGTTACTTTTTCTATCTTCTTACGCTGTTTTTTGGTAGTTGTGTACATGGACTTGAATTAGGAAAATCTATCTAGTATACTCTCTAAACCACTTACTAACATCCTGTTATACTCGTATACGGGATTCACCGGGACATGGATATCATCCTGTTTAGGGAGTTAGGACGGTGACTATGGAATCAATAGTTAATTAGAACTGCTAATATCAAGCCACTTAACTGCCATCCTGAGAGTGAGCTTTCGCGTCTGTCTGGGCCCTTTTTGTGCTTGCCAATCAATTATCCTTATTTATAGGGAACCGGATGTTACCCGCGGCTTTGTGTTGGTGTAATTATCATTCCGGCAGTGGCCGCTCAAAAAATGTTCTTAAAACAATTTCACATCCCCCTTTACATCCACTTTTCATCCCTTTAGAGGCTGATTTTTAGGGAAAAATATTCTCCTGTCCTTGCCTGGGAGTCATTAAAGAAGTATATACGTTTGTCCGCTTGATCTGGGCGTTCATATTTTGTATATTACAGATAACTTCTTTTATTGCATCTCTAATGTGATAATAATGTCTTACTTACCAAACTAACAACACTCTAAGGCTTATTATCGCACGGTTTTACCAAAAATAGGTTACCCTATTGAACGCCCTGTTAAGAGGGTTGCTGTAAAGAATTTGTGCCACACGGAATGCGGGTAACCGTTATCTTGAAGCCGAATGCTAAGAGGAAGTTAAAACAATGAGTCAGTAATCGATACTTAATTACCGCTGGTAATAAAAATCTGCTTTACTGCTGAGCTGACAGAGTGGCTTTATAGACTATTTTTGGGTAAAATAAGTGGTTCTTTTGTGTTTTGATTTTAAATTATCATTGTAAAATAAAAGAAGACCTTACATATAAATCAGGTATGTCATCTGAATCAGGTTTGCCCGGATTTGCCGGTCGATATTGAGAGGAGACCCTGTATACGTGTGTTCTAGATGCAGGCAATGCTCAAAACGACATATTCTTTCTTGAATATTGCAGAGGTTCGTGACCAAGATACCGAAAACGAACTGTTATTGATCTTCATGTCCCTAAATTAGTTATATTAGATCAATAAAGGGAAACCTACTTTTTGGTTTGATAGCTGCTAATTTGCATACGATATTTTTAAAATTATTTTCTAGTACAATTGCTTTATCAATTGCCAATGTTAATAACAGATCGATTTTTAAAATTTCTAATAGCGAGAACGTGTTCTGAAATCTTCCTCCCTGCTTCTTCTTATAGATTTCCACGATCTTTATTTTCGCCAAGTTTTGACTAGATCTGTGGCTTTGTTTAGAGAAACTAGAAGTGTGAATAGAAAGGAAGGCAGTGGGAGACCCAAAGTTCGCACTTCAGAAAAAGTAGAAGAATTGAGGCAAGTTGTTAATGAACACTCATAAACCCCTATTCGGCGTTTAAGCCAGCAAGAAAATGTATCCTACGGAACCTGCAATACAATCCTGGAATGTGACCTACATATGCACGCTTATCGTTTAAGCTCAGTCCAAGAACTGTTACCAAACGACAAGCCGCAGCGAATGCAATTTTCAGGGTGGTTTAAAGTCTGTTTACATTACTTGCAATTTATAGCATGAAAGTTATAGCAAGGCAATTAGTTGCATTGCATGACAGATTACACATGAAGCAACTTTTGTACGCAAGTATTCTGACAAGAAATGTCGCCAACTTTACAGATATATCTAACTCAGCTGATTAAAAAATAGGTTTTTATTGTACATACTTATCTGCCTGCTTGTCTTTATACCTCCAGCGAGTCTAAACACATTGGGATTCAGTATTATACATACACTTTTGGCCTACAAGTCACGTATCTCTAAATTATTCAAGAATGACATTATACTGTCAGGTGCTAACCTAATTTGAAAATAAACAGTTCTGGGAGTTAATAATTAAGTACTCAGCAGTTTGGTGCATATCGGCTTTATTTTTCATAAAGATAAACAATAAAAAATATATTAAATTCGCAAAATAAACCACTCAAACGCCAATCAAAACAAAATCGATATTTTTTGAGGTTATGTTTACTTTTTATATGTTTGGTGCTTCGAAATATTACTAGAAAAGTTACTAAAAATGCATGCTACTTGCAATTAAATTAGAATAAGTCCTAATTTCATGCAATGCAAGTAAAATTGCATCAGCTGATCGAAATGTCACCAACGCGCATGCTTGGAGGCAATTTTTTCTTGCATGGCACCAACTTGCAAGTAATGTAAACAGGCTTTTTTGGACAATTTGCATAAAAACGAAAACGTATTTGAAAAATCCATTTTTACTGATGAAGTATGACTTTACCTCTCTGGTTATGTAAATTCTCAACAAATGAGAATGTAGAGTTATAAAAATCCACATTGTTTTATGGAGAAGCCTCTGCGTTCACAGAAAGTTGGCGTGTGGGCTACCATATCGAATAGAAGGTTAACTGGACCGATTTTTTTGAAGGGACTCTCAATTCGGCGCGATACCGTAATGAAATTTTAGAAAATTTTGTAAACGCATTAGACGAACTCTTGATAACTTAAATTTTTTTGGAAGAATTTTTCGAAGACCGAATCATTAGTCGTAATATGCCAGTTAGGTGGCCGCCACGGTCCTGCGATCTCACGCCGTGCGACTTTTTTATGGTCACACATCAAAAACTCGGTCTTAAAAACCCATTGTGAAAACTTAGAAGACCTACGGGCTAGAATTACAAATTTTAGGAGATTAACAACTCCCCCCAAGTGCTCACTAATGTTTTTGATGCTGTAAAAAGAAGAATGAGAACATGTTTGGAAGTAGCAGGTGGACACGTGTCTCATTTAGTTTAAATTTATAATTTTTAGGTTCTTCGTTGTATACGGTTTTTTTTTAAATTCTGTGTGATGCAATGACAATGACAATAATGTAATTTTCTTCAAAATAAAAACTTTAGAACTTGACAGTATAATTTTTCATTCGCCTTTACCTTTTACCTATGTTACCTTTCAAGAGGAATAATTCAAGATGTTACATATTATGTATTTTACGGTTACCTGTATCATGGTATTAGTTTTGTTAGGATATCTGACTTTGATATATTATGTTATTGTCATTACAAAAAAATAAACTGATTTACTACAAAATACCAAGTATATTTATTAATTGGCGACGAGAAGAAACGAACCTTTCAAAATGGATGCAGAACAATTATTCAATACATTAATGGAAACCCTTGCTAAAATAATTCAACAATCAAGAAATGACAATTCTGTTCGAAATGAAAACATTCACGTAGAATTTTTTAATGAAGAAAATGAAACCTGGGATATTTTTATAAAAAGGCTTGAACATTTTTTTGATATGAAGAAAATCACAGGTACGGCTACGGAAATAGATATTAGGAAAAAAGAATGGTTATTACATACAATGGGAACTAAAATTTTACAATTACTATACAATCTTACCAGTCCAGAGGATCCGAAAACAAAATCTTATGATGTTTTAGTCAATCTAGTTAAAGAACATTTAAATCCTACATCTAGTATCATTACCGAACAAAATCGTTTTACTAAACGAATTCAACGAGATGGTGAAAACATTTCAGACTATGTAACAGATCTTAAAAAACTTAGCAGAAACTGCAATTTCAAATGTACAAACTGTGATATGCCTACGGTCGATATTCATTTACGACAGCAATTTATAAGTGGTTTAAGAAATCCTAATTACATCGAAAAACTTATCCAGTTAAAAGCCCCTGATAACACTTTTTCTGAATGTGTCAAAGTTGCGTTAGCGATGGAATCTGCCTATAAAGAAACTAAGGAAATTCAAAATTCTTCAACAACGTCGTTTTCACCAGATCAAAATCAAGTTAAAACTCAAAAAAAGGTACAGGGATATCAAAATTTTCTAAAGAACAGGAATATGACATCTAAGAGAAAACAATGTTTCCGATGCGGCGATGAATCTCATTTGGCTAACACCTGTTTTCATATTAATTCAAAATGCTCAAAATGTTTTAAATTTGTTCACCTAGCCAAAGTTTGTATGAAAAACTGGAAAGAAAATTGTACTAAGATACAGACGAACACAAAAAATCAAAATCAGGTGGATTTTACTAATTCAGAACTGGAAGATAATGACGATGAAATTTACTACATTAATGTGGTCGAAGATTTCTTTCTACCTGAAAACAGACAAAAACCAAAAAAAATTTTAATCAACTTGAATCTGGATTCATTACCCGTTCGTATGGAGTATGATACCGGAGCTGCCGTTTCATCCATGTCATGTGAATTGTTTAAAAAACTTTTTCCTAAAAATCAAATTTTCAACACTACACTACCTTTAAGGATATATACAGGAGAAGTAATTTATCCTATTGGATTTTCTACGATGGAAATTAAACTGGACCAAGAAAATTGTTTTGGTAATCTTTATATAATTCCAGGCAAAGTTGACCCAATTTTCGGGCGAGAGTGGATGCAGTTATGTAATATACAATTTTTTCAAACAAATCAAATAAACGAAATAGAAAAAAGTGAAATACTTAAAAGTTTACAATCCAAATTTGACACTGTTTTTAAACCTGAAATAGGAAAAATAAATAATTTTGAAGCAAATTTATACCTTAAAGACAATGTAATGCCAATTTATGTACCAGCTCGAAAAATACCGTATGCCATAGAAGAGAAGGTGGGAAGAGAAATTGATAGACTCGAAACAATCGGAATCATTAGTAAACTGGAATACAGCGAATGGGGTACACCAATTGTTCCAATTATCAAGAAAGACGGGTCAATACGATTATGTGCAGATTACAAAGTAACAATAAATAGGGTACTAAAAGATGACAATTATCCAATGCCTAATGTGGAGGACATTTTTGCGAAGACCATGTTAGGAGGTAAAGTATTTACAACTTTAGACATCCGAGAAGCATACTTACATATGCCTATGAATTCTAGAAGTGCAGAAATTCAAACAATTACTACACCAAAGGGAAACTATAAAGTAAACAGACTAATGTTTGGCACCAAGGTAGCACCTGCAATATGGCAACGTTACATATCTAGAACTTTGGAAGATATACCTGGAGTATGTGTATTTTTAGACGATGTCAAAATTCAAGGATGTGATTTTAATGAAAATTTGACAAGAGTTGAACTGGTTCTAAAACGTTTACAACAAGTTGGTTTGAGGATTAAAATAGAAAAATGTAAATTTTTTGAAAGATCAGTAACATATTTAGGACACAACATATCAGAAAATGGTTTAGAAAAATCTGAAGAAACAATTAAAGCTGTCAAAAATGCAAGAGGACCAAATAATATAGCAGAACTGAAAAGTTGGTTAGGTATGGTAAATTACTATGGAAAATTTCTTAAAAACCTTGCTACAAAATTATATCCGCTTTACCACTTACTACAAAAAGATGTTCCTTTTTACTGGTCGAAAGACTGTGAAAATTCTTTTAATTTAATCAAATGTGAAATTACTTCTGATCAAGTATTGTGTGCTTACGACCCAAATTTACCTTTAAGCTTAGCGACGGATGCCAGCCCTTATGCTGTGGGTGCAATATTATCACATACCTTTCCAGATGGAACGGAAAACCCAGTTGCATTTGCATCAAGATGTTTAAAAAAAATCAGAAAGAAATTACAGTCAAATTGACAAGGAAGCCACAGCAATTTACTGGGGTCTAAATAAATTTTTTCAATATGTATATGGACGAAGATTTAAACTCATCACAGACCATAAACCTTTAGTATCCATATTTCACCCACAAAAACATTTGCCTTCCATGGTTGCAACCAGAATGTTACATTATGCACAGTTCTTACAAGGATTTGACTTAGAAATGGTTTTTCGTACAACAACAGATAATGCAAATGTGGAATGTGGATGCTCTTTCAAGATTACCTCAGTTAGATCCAAAAAATGACGACGCGTACATATGCGATTCAGTAAACGCTTATCAATTGCAACAACTGTTAAGACTACCCGTAACCCATTCAGAAATTGTGCAAGAAACTAGACAAGATGAAGTTTTAAAGAACGTTTATGACTGTTTAGTACATGGACAGAACATTCAAGAGAATGGTTTTAAAGGAAGAGATTTCGAATTTTCTTTGGCTGATGGAGCTATTATGAAGAATACAAGAGTAGTCATACCTCGTATGTTGCAAAATAAAATACTAAATGAATTACATGAGGCGCACCTAGGAATAGTAAAAATGAAACATTTAGCACGTTCTTACGTTTGGTGGCTAAATATAGATGATGATATTGAGAAAATGACTAAAAGTTGTATAAGCTGTCAGATGACACAAAATCAACCGAAAAAACAGTACACTACTGGGAAAATACTAAATTACCATGGCAAACATTACACATAGATTTTGCTGGACCGTTTCTGGGAAAGTATTAATTCTAGTAGACTCATATTCACAATGGCTAGAAGTAGTTCCAATGAATTCCATAACTACTTCAAAAACAATTGCAGTGTTAAGAGAGATATTTGCCCGTTTTGGTTTACCTCTTGTGTTAGTAAGTGACAATGCATCAACCTTTTCTTCTCTAGAATTTAAAACATTTTTGGAATCAATGGAATCAAGCATCGTTTTTCTGCTCCTTACCATCCCGCCACTAACGGCCAAGCCGAAAGATTTGTACAAACGGTTAAAAATGCTCTAAAGAAAATGTCTGAAGAAGCTGGTGATATAAATTTTAAATTATAAAATTTTCTTTTACAATACCGAAAAGTACCAAATGCAGCTACAGGAGTTTCACCGTCTGCCTTATTAATGAATTATGATATACGCACGAGAATTGACCTGGTTAGACCAAATAAAAGTACACAGGAAGATGTTGTCCGACAGAATGAAAGTACAATGAAAGATGTTTACGGCAGAAAACATCAAACCTTTTTACGAGAATTTCAAATTGGCGATAAAGTGCGTGTACGAAATTATTCCAATACAAGTAAAAAATGGGAATTTGGAGAAGTATTCCAAAGGGAAGGTCTACTACATTATTTAATTAAGGTACCTGGTAATAAAATCTGGCGAAGACATATCGATCAAATAGCTGCAACTGAAGTTACATTACAAGAAATTCCACCAGAATTTCCAGCTGCAAATGTACCAGATAAAAATAATAAGGGTCATTTATTAGAATCTACCTCAACTGAAGGTGATCCTTATCATCAAGATTCTAATTTACAAAGTGGGCCATCATGTTCTTATTATATACAAGACCAGTCGAGTTCTATGCCTTCACAAAATAGACAAGAGGGGTCTATTTTTTCTGCTCATGAAAATACTTTTACAGAAGTTCAAAACGGTACAAATGATAGGAATATAATTTCTGCAGAGCCTTATGAGAAAGAGAATGACAAGAAAAATGAGTGTAAAACAGAATATTTAGAAGATCAGAAAGAATAAGAAAACCTGTTCAAAGACTTACGTCGGGTTGCACAAACAATTTAATCACGAATTAAACTAATAAGACCCTTGTAATGTGACAGCACTTATGCTAACGTCATTGCCAAACATGACTCTAAACATCAATTAAATTTACTACTTGATTAGAAGTTTTGTGCAACGCGCTGTTAATCTATAGTTTCAAATATAGCGGGGAGGGTTGTTATATATTATGTATTTTACCTTTACCTGTATCATGGTATTAGTTTTGTTAGGATATCTGACTTTGATATAATGTTATTGTCATTACATAAAATAAACTGATTTACTACAAAATACCAAGTATATTTATTACAAGACATGCATGATTGATTTCACGGCATATTTTGAGGACGTTTTTTTTGATCTTACGTTATGTAAAGATGCAAAATACGTACAAAACTTTTTTCCACATAATTAAGGGCAATTTGGAAGGGGTTTTCAATTATTAATCTTTATACCTCCAGCGAGTCTAAACACATTGGGATTCAGTATTATACACTTTGGCCTACAAGTCACGTATCTCTAAATTATTCAAGAATGACATTATACCGTCAGGTGCTAACCTAATTTGAAAATAAACAGTTCTGGAAGTTAATAATTAAGTACTCAGAAGTCTAAAAATAACTTCTAATAGTAGCAAAACTTAATATTTTGTTTGTATACAATGTATTTACTCAGTTTAGACCCTCTTTAGTTGGTGGTATTATAAGGGAATAGAAGTATAGGAATTTCGAGATTTTTTGGCGCCATTTTTTAACATTTTGACGTTTAATACCTACGAAACGAAAAATTCCGTATAACTGAATTAAACATGAATTAAACTGAAATGAACATGCAAGTAATTTTTCCAAAATTGTTTTTTTATTTAAAAAATAAATCTCAAAGTACTTTTTTAAACACACTGTATAGGACAATTAGAAGAGCTTATTAAAAACCAATGATTATCAAGCAAATTGAAGCCTTTCAATGAAATATTTAGAGCTGAAAACATGAGATTATCTTCAAAACACGAGCATATATATTATTAAACCACAGCTTCTCGAGGATTATGTTATTCAAAATTATATTCAACGTTTAATTTGGGCGCTATAACAGAACGGAAACACAGGGTGTTGGATTTTATGCGCTGTTCGCTCTCAAAACGCGACGAATGTGATGTCGTGGCAGCGTTGCTGGAGTGCGATAATTAACTTTGTGATTTTCGGGATAATAAAAAGATAATTTGGAATGGGATATACAAAAAACAAATACCTGTTTCTTAGCACCAATCTTTGACGTAACATATCACGTGATAGTTTGCTTACTGGACGGAGTTGTGGGATCATTAATCAAGATCTCAATCTGAGTAAATAGCTCAGCCGGGAGGCTTAATTGCTACATCGATCACCGGAGTACGCCACTGTGGACAACACTGCGAATATCAGTATATAAATCTTAGTTTTCTGCGTTGAGAGTGAGCTATTGTTGGTGTAAAAGTCGCTTTTATTAGGTTTTTTCGTCCTGGTCGTCGAAATGAATATTTGTATATCATATATCATGGAATTGTGTTGAACCAACTAGCTTTTATCTAATGTACAGCGTGACCCAAACAGTTTACACTGAGAAATCGGCATTTATACTTTTTTTTAATAAAGTTTTATCCATCATGATATTAATTTAAAAAGTGACGGTCTGAAAAACATCCAATATAAGAGAAAAACAATTCTTACATAAAATATGGAAGCGGGATGCTGACGGAACTGACGAAAAAATTTTCTTTTGAAGTTAAAATGCGTATTAATAACTGTCAACGCACTTTCTACGTATTATTATGGCTGACTTGAAGCGAACAAAAATTACTCAAATATTTGTGTGACTGTCTCAAGCTAAAGATTGTTAGAAACTTGACAAACTGAGCAATTTTATATACAGCGTGTCCAGAAACCATTTTAACAAACGGGAAAATCTTGTATTATTGATTTTACGAAAAAACATGCCTCCTGAGAAAAATTTCTGCAACGTGAGAAAATAACATTGCAATGCAAAAACTTCAGTTAAGACATTCCATATTTTTGTTACACACTGTATATCGTGTCATTGCAAAGTAAAAATATAATTCGTCGAATTGAATTTCTCCGAATAAGTTATTTAGAGGTTTATTTTTCTACTAAATGTAATAATTCCCCGCTTCAGAAAAGAGAAAAGACGATCTTAAAAGAGACCGTTATGAATTCGAGTGGCTAATTTCGAGTAAAAATTCAAAAGCATGACCCTTCTGTTTCTCCCTTTGTCTCTAAGTCCTACTTTGCATTAAAAGGGGTTTTTAAATCGGAGCAAGAGCTTTAATATGATTAAACGAGAAAAAAGGAAAAATAATTTTTAAAGCGTTGTGGTAAACGTGTGACCCTTAAATTTTAATCCGTATTAAGCGATACAGGATGTTGTTGAACGTTCTTTCCTTTATCTAAAATAAATTGTTTTGATTTTAGAAATATGCTTACCAACAGGGCATTAAAACCCACGTTCTACTAATGATTGGGATCCCTTTAATATTCTGGAAGTGAAATCGTTATCTATTATTAAAATTTTAGTTCAAATGCGAACCGAACATGTTTCGATACTTGTTTGATCTGAGCTAGTTTTACGCTCCATTGCTTTTACGAAACTCATTTAAATGATGTCAACAAGCATACTTAGTTTACCGCATCTCGATTTTAGCTTGTCGATAATGATAATGGATATTAGAAAATTTCTTCAATAGACTGCTCGATACCTAACTGAATTTTACTTGTTTATAGTAGATATATTATAAATCGAAACCAAGAGAGCAAAGTTATAAATAATAAAAGTCTTGAACCCAAAAGTATCTTGTTTTTTAATTATTAATAATCATAAAGAAGTTTACGTTTCCTTGTTTTCCAATTTAACGTAACGTAGTGCTCTTGAATGGCAATATGTTGGCTCTAAGATTCTGCCGCAGTACATATATAACTCCTGCAGAGATGTTGGTCCATAATAGACGTTGCCAATATCCTTTATCTATTTTCTATATCTATTGAACTTTACCTAGGAATATGCTTGCTTATTTTATCACAACGTAGTGACGTGGCAGTTATATTTAAAAAAGAATTTGCTTCGAATGTACCTCTCTACTGTTTCTAGGTTTTGGCATAATAATTGCGGTCCAGTTTCACCAGTAACTTGACATAAAAGTGAAAACAACAATTATAGTAGTCTATGGACCAAACGAAGATGAGAAAGTTAATATAGAGGACACATTTTGGAAACAACTAACTGAAATACCAGAAGAATTCAAAGGGAGATTAATAAAATTGGGAGATCTAAATAGAAGAGTGGAAAGAATGGACGAAGAAACAGGGGAAGCAATATGTGCACATGGAGAAATTATTAGCATTAATAATGGAAGAAAAATTATTGATTACTGTATATTGAATAATTGAATAGTAACAAAAATGTTATTCAAACATAAACGTCCATAATAAGAGAAATAAAAATAATGAAATATACTCAAGTCACTATGGTACTTCAAATAAGTAATCAAGAACAAAAAGAAAATATTAAAACAAATATAAATAAAGGAAACGGAATAAAGGAAGTAATCAAAACATACAAACTTGGAGAAGAAGAGACAGCTAGAATATATAATGAAAAGATTGAGAGACAAATGGATAAAATTAAAGAAATTATAAAAAATACGCAAATAGAAGACCTATGAAAAGCTGCCAGAGGTACAATAATAGCAGTAACAAAAGAATGCTGTGGAATTAGTAAAATAAACATGCATAAAAGCAAACGAAATGGTGGAATAAGAAAATAAAACAAGAAATAAAAATGAAAAAACAAAAATGGAAAATATACCTTAGCAATAATAACGAAAATTATTGCAGATACAAAAAACAGAGAATAAAAGTCACAGAATTGGTAAAAACAGCAGCACAAAAATCATGGCAAGACTTTGGAGAAAAAATGGAAAGAGATAGTAAGGGAAATCAGAAACTGTTTTATGGAGTATTGAAAAAGCTAAGAAAAAACAAACAAAATAGAAACATCTTATATAAAGTCAGAAGAAGGAAAATTAATACAAGATGAGAAAGCAACAATAACACAATGGAAGGAATATTTTGAAGAGTTACTAAATACAAAACTAATACATCTGGCAAATAAAATAGAGGAGGAAAGTGAAGTACACACAGAAAGCAACAGGATGAAATAGCGAAAGATTAAATAGTGGAAGCAATAAAGAAGTTAAAAAGACACAAGATGGCAGGAAACGATGGAATAACAGCAAAGATGGTGAAAAGCATAAGTGCAAATGGGATAGAAACTTTAGAAATACTCTTTAACAGGATCTGGAATGAGCAAAGAATACCTGAAGAGTGGGAAGGGGTAATATTATTAACACTGCACAAAAACGGAGACAACAAGGAATGCAAGAATTATAGAGGAATTACTACTAAAAGGATAAAGACAAACTTAAATACTTGGGAAACAGCTTTACGAAAGAGAAACTTTAAAATTAACACTGATAAAACTAAAGTCATGATAATAGGGAAAAACGAAAGAAAAATAACAATTAAACTGGATGGAAAGGACATTGAACAGGTGGAAACATTCAGATATTTCGGAAACATACATAAATATGGAAGGGAATTCCCTCCAAGCAACATTTAATTACTTATTTATAACGAAAGATGGTTATTATAACATAAATACTGCCCTCAAATTTCGGATAATACAATATTACTCTTAGCTAAAAAATAATGACTGAGATGCATTAGTTGGCCAGTTTGAAACAATAAAAGGTGATTAAAAAGAGATTAGCGAAAATCCCTATTTGGCACGCTCTCAACAATAGTATTATGACTGCTAGACTTAGGAATTTTCTTTAAAATTCCTTTCTTTTAAGGCTTTTTTTGATGTCATTACTTTGAAGTAAAAGTCTAAGAAAGAAAATTACAGTAGTTATCCCCTAAATAGTCTGTATAAAAACTCTTACAGCAGAGTTCTGAGAAATTTCTAAGTTTACCAATCACATTAAGTTATTCCAAAATTAACCAGAACTTTTCTGTGTTCTCTGGTGCAGTATACAAAAGGGCACTGCAGCAATCTTTCTTGAAAATCTCGATTTCTTCTAATAGCTTTTTAAAACGTAATCTAAATGGATTCCAGATTATCAAAATCTGCCAGTTGAAAGAAAATGGAAGTTCTTAAGCACTGTGTTTTAACTAGAGGTTAAGGTAAGGTTAATCCATTATTCGTAGATTTGAAGACGGCTTTCGATAGTGTCGACTGGACAGTAATGTCCATAATATTAAGATTATACAGGGTGGCCCACCGAAAACTTTCCACCCACATTCATTTTCGTTTTACTAAATAAATCAGAAAAACGCTTCGACCTGTGTACTTTAATTTTTAGGGGGACAATTTTGAGCGAAATTTATAGCAAAATTATTAGATTTACTACGAATTCAACCGATATCAGCAACAAACTCAGGATAGCCCTTCTTTCGACAGAACAAGTGGAATTCCAAAAACCTATTGTTACAGTATTACCATCTTCATGCGTATTTTGCATTTTGTTTACATTTAAACCCAAATTTCTTTAATATTTAATTTCTCGAAAACTACTCACCCGATCTCAAGGAGCAAGATCCCGTTGGAAAGGTAATTCAATTCCCTTTAAAATAAGGTATCACTCCACCCCCTTCCCATTCAGATTTTAAGGGTAAAGCCCGGGTTGAAGGGTTTAATCAGGGGGGGTGGAAATACCAAAAAATTATGTCCCCCTGATAACTAAAGTGTCCGAGCCGAGCGTTTTCTGATTTATTTATGTAAAAGAAAATAAACCTGGGTGGAAAGTTTTCGGTGGGCCACCCTGTATGTGTTTAAAATTTTGGGATAGCAGGATAATTTGAGCCTTGTAAGGAGTGGCAAGAATCAGCAATGGAAAAAGGAACATTAATTGTGTGAAACATTGTAGGGTATAGTAAAAAATATTGAAAATAAGTATTCCAAAGTACCCAAGATCATGCTAAAAATGAACTTTGGAGAATTATCTAACAGTTTAGCTTTTAATCCCGAAACGTTTACGTCTTTTAAGGAAAGTAAAGAAAATGAAAAGAGTTCTTAAAGTTAATCGCGGGGATTCGTTTTAAAAGCTTTGAATAAACGTTTAGAAATGACAGAGATTTTGCGGTAGCTGATAGAGACAAAGAAAAATAGAGCTTTAATAGAGGAGCGCTGCGGAGATTTTTTAAATATCTTGAGAAGCGGAGGCATAGAATTATATAGGGCAAAGTAAGAGAATAGAAGATTTTGGATAGTGAGGGGATATTTATGTGACACGCGTCTTATTTCTTCTATTGTGAGAAGCCATGGAAATATATTTAGAAGAGAGAAAGAGCATTCAGAGCATGTCGGTGAGCAAGTGAAGATAGTGTTTGTGTTATAATAGGATCTCGTGTTTTCTCTTGAGAAGATCAAGGTAGTGCCCTTTCCCAGGTGTTTGAATAACATTGTGGATTAGATCTTGTATGCCAAGCTTTTCTTTTTGTCCCACCTAAGATGTATGTCCGCGGATGTGGTTTAAAAGAGAACTAATGGACCAGATTTGGCAAGATACGTAAAAATGACACTCCTAATAAAATTTTTGCTTGTAAAATAAATGAGAATCACTTTATGAAAAATTAAATTTTTTATACAGGAAGCATAAAAAATACGAAAACGTTATTTTTCGTAAGAGCAAACATCTCCTGTTTATCATTTTCCACCAAAAGAACAAATATGAAAAATGTTTTAAATTAAAGCTAAAGTACAACATTTCATTAAACAATTTAAATATTAAAAGTAACGATTTTCATCACATTAAGTCCCAGCTATTCTCTGTCAGACCTTTAACCAGAATACTATAATTCCACCTATGGACATATTTGTTTAACACGTCAATATTATTTTTGGTATTGGAACTAACACTGTAGCAGCATCGTTTTGGTCATATTTCTTTTTTTTTATCTAAGATCCCACGTAGACTTCAAACCTAAGTACTAACGTACCGTGGGTGTCTGAAGAGAAGGAAAATGTAGTCTATTGACATGGGATTTGAAGGATTGGAGGTTGGGACGGGAAGGGAAAACATCTGCAGGTAATTTGTTCCATAATCTCGAGACCCTAGGTACGAATGAGCGAGAGAAGTGGTCTGTTCTTGGCTTTTGTAGCTGGACAGTAAAGGGATGCATACGTAACGCGCCTCTTGTTGTTCTGTTAGGGACATTCAAGGGGGGAATAACACCGGATAGCTCTTCAGAGCAAAATCCGTGGAAGTAGCGGTAGAAAAGGGATAAATCCCGTACAGCGCGGCGATGAGCGAGAGAAGACAGTTTTCTCGTAAGGGTTGGGTCATTGATAATCCGAATGGCTCTCTTTTGGATAGAATCAAGGATCTTAAGTGTCGAAGGTGATGCCGCTTCCCAGATGTGGGAGCAGTACTCTAGGTTAGGTCTTATTTGGGAAACATAGAGAGTGTATAAGTTGGAAGGGGAGAAGTATTTTCTGGCCCGAAAGAGAGTTTCTTCGTCTTGATATTCAGAACCGAACCAGTTCTTTGGAACTTTTTTATTGTGTTGTAGATACATTTCAGTTATTGGGATTCTTACAAATTTCTAGCAAAATTGTTCCATGATATAGCAGTATGATACTTTGCAATCCCCATAACACTAGACTATAAAAATCCTTTGTTCAGTACATAGCATTTTGATGAGAAGTATTTTAAATTAAATAATTGTTTCATTTAATAAAGATATAGACAAACATGTCCATAGGTGTAATTACTGTTTAATATGTACTAGTCACGTGTAAAGATTCCGATATTCTTTATTTTCTTGTTCCCTTAGTCATAGTACTTGCCCTCAATATTATTTTAGATTATTTACTGAAATACTAGTGTGAATTCGTTGCTCAGCATCGTGTTCCTAATATAAAACCCAAGCAAATTTTTCCATTTCCCTAATAAAACTCCGAGCATATAAAGAGAAACAAAAACATCTTCTTTATCTCTTTTAATTTATTTCTGACGTAATAAAAAGCGTTCATAGTGGAACGATGGGGGTCATTTTTAAAACCTAGCGGGATTCCGCAAGATACGGGAGAGTTTAATGTTTCTTCTCAAAGTTGTAGACAAGAATGGCAGTGATAAAAATAAAATTAAGAAAATAAAAAGGCGAAAATAAAGGATGTTCCTAAACGATATAAAGCGGAGCAGTAAAAAAGTGGTTTTTTAAATTACGAGTACAATGTAAAAAAACTTTTTTAAATTATTTTTATTAGAGTGCTGACAATTCCTGAGAGGCTTTAACAGAGTAGCGTTTGTTTTAAAGACCATTTTTATTTATCAGTGGCTTGTGGAGGAACGTTTTCAAAAAATATACCCCCTGTTTTGATTGACTGGGACCTGTAATATTCAGACGTGTCAGCCTTATTCTTACAGACAAGCTGGAATTTAAAACAGAGTTGCAAATGCGAGGAGCGGGCCTACAGCGGAGTCTGAGTATAACTGTATTAGTATTACCCTTTCATCCAGACTTTGTATGTGTGTCTGACAGCATTTGGTTAAGACCTAATACACGGATAGATAAGAATGTATTACTTTTTGACGATGGTGATGAAAGTGACAACTATTGTCCCAATTTTTAATTCCCAAAGCATTTGTTCATAATAAATGAAGTGGGTAGAGAGAACAGAAGAGAAAGAAACATAATTAACCAACTTCACAAAACAAAAAGCACTAAAAAGAATGAAATAATATTTTTACGAATTTATAACTGTGGATAATAATGGTAAACTAAATTTTGTTTGTGTGTGAAGTTTTTTCATTTAAAAAAAAATTATAGTTTAAATAACTGTATGGTATCTATGGCAATAGCGAAAGTTGCCGAATGTTGAAATTAAAAACTCATTTTTGTGCATTTACCTTTTTTGATACTATGTATTAATTTCATCCTGCGCGATTGAAATGTTTATAATATAGTGTAAATCTATCCTACGCATTTGAAATGCTTATATGTACAGTGTACAGTGTACTTCCGTGCATACAGTCCGACGTCCGCAGCTCCTGAGAGCAAATATAACCCGAAAATGGCAAATAGTGTCTTTGGCGTAAATCTAATTCTGAGATCAAAAGGAATTTTTAAGTATATTTATATACCAATGCAAGTGTCACTGCCAGTAATACAAACGGATGTCAAGCCATATGTTCTTTTACATTACCTCAAGATTAAATTAAACTAATCCAAAAATCCTTCTCATTAATGACCTGTTCTCTTCAACCACCAATCCTATTACAGACAAATCTTCTGATCCTTACTACTTATTACTGCTGGACGGTAAATATACTTTAAAAAAGGTGCATATAGAGACTGCTAATCGCCCTAGTTGCTACAGTTTCATAAATTTCTTCCTCAGAGGTTAAAGTTCGACGCGAAAAGGTCAAAAAATACAACCATGTCGTGTCTAACTGGCCGCTCTCAGTTCTGGCTGGTTGTGTCTAACCTTCCGTACCAGATTGCACGTAACTTTTCGGGCAATATAATTTCATACCCATTAAACGAGGCGCCATTTTAATTTGCCTCCTGCAAGTGACAGGAAGTCCGCTGAAAACGTTACTGGAATGACAAAGAGATTATGTAGAAAAAGGAGATAAAAAGTGAGTGTTTTAGAGCGGTTCTCGTTTTTGTACACACGTATTGTGAAGCAGCAATATGAGGGATAATAGAATCGGCTTTTATTTATTCGAATTTATGTTTATTTGTTTATGACAATCGCAGTTGTGTGTTGAATAATTTTATTTATTTATTTATTTATCCTGCAAACTACAGGATAATTCATGGATTTGTATTTTATGTCACTTTCTTTTGTTCGGCTTGAAGTTTGGGAACAAAACAATGCCATACATTTTAATGTTATTAATTTTTTGTCAAACCCTTTCATACATTTGTAGACGAAAATAATTTAAACGTTGAATAAATAAGGCAATTATTTAATTTAAAATACTTCTCATCAAAATAATATCTGCTGAATAAAGAATTGTTATAGTCCAGTGTTATGGGGATGGCCAAGTATCAAACCGCTACATCATAGAATTGGAATCCCAATATCTGAAATGACAATCTGCAACACGATAAAAAAGTTCCAGAGAACTGGTTCGGTTTAAATCTCAAGAAAAAAAAGAAAATTTTTGTTTTGAAAAGTGGCACATCTTACAAAAAGTTTTGCCACCCCTGCATCAAACGAAAATAATTTAAAAATCGGTATTAACAAAAATCGTCGTCAATTTGTCTACAAAACCAAGTACTTTTTTGTGCGTAAACATAAGCATAATATAGTACGTCATATGATTACCGAAATTTTTTTAATTAAGTGTTGTAGATGCATTTTTCAATTATTGTTCATGGTTTAACTCCTGTTTCTATCCATAAAAATATGTGAAAAATTTCGGCGATTATAAAAAACTAGCAATTCCTTCCCTGCTCTATCCGCACAGCGTTTGTTTCAAAAACAAACCTGACCACTTAGATCTTGGCCAGGTTGATTAAATTCCACAAAAAAATTTACAAATATTTATAAGGTGTATATCATATACAAAATAATTGTGACGACCATCAAAGAAGTGAGCGTCATACATTAATAAATTGTAACGACTTTGCTCTGTACATGCAAGATATCAAGATTAGCCAAATTAGACTTTGGAGACTTAAGAAATTAAATTCTGTTTCGGAACTTAAACTCTATTACCACAGACAAACTTTCTGCATTTCACGGACACATAAATTAGGTTCTGTACACAAACTACTTTGCACTAAGAAACCAAAATGTCATCGTATATTTTAGAAATTTAATGTAAATGACGTGGGCGTGACTCTTAAAATGGTATTAAAATTTAAATAAATTACATTTGTCAAGTAAAAACTGTCTTATTTCAGATTTTTTTTTTGAAAACATAAAACTGAATAATTTGTTTGGTCTCAAATGGACTTTAAGATTTAAACAACTCTTAAGAATGAATCTTATATGATTACAACTAATATCTATTAATATTGCCGTAGTGAAAAATTTTATAACATCAAATTTGTTTACGTTTCTACATAATAACCACTCGCGCTTAAGGAGTGGATATTTTTCTTGTACCAAACAGAATCAGGATAACAAAATTGCGTCTCAGCATGAGAGTGAACCATTTACAAGTAAATGAACTCTATGTGTCTCCGGCTGTCAGAACTCTGTTTTCTAGATTTGAGATAAATGCAGGATTTTTCTTAAAATGCATGTATTTCTTGCTCGGAATTGTGCTTTGTCGTACGTTGGATAAAGAAACATTTATTTCTTAACGGAAATTATACAAATAATAACAGTACACTCCACAATTTACCAATATTATTAATTGGTAACGTGTTTGATACCAAAACGACATAATTTCTCCATTTGATGTTGTTAAAAGCACTGGAAAAATTAACATCTATGGGTCAACAAGTTGTTCAAATACATTGGAAATTGCCAATTTTATATTTAATATTTTATGAAATAACAAGTAAATATAGCAGCTCTTTCCGATTACAAATTTAAATTATTTTGAGCCTTTGCGCTTTGCATATCTGCATAATATAAAAACCTTTTTATAGTTTCTTTAACATACACTTTGCAATATCTGTTTTGAGAAAACGCACTTCTGCGGGTGCCCAACCACAGTTTACACTCGAACAATCATTCCCTGTTGCTTAAACTTCATTACCCGGCAAACAAATGAACATCGCATCTGGCCACGTGACCTATGCTTTTGAAACGGTTGTCGAGCCCACGTGACTTGTTAATTACATCATTTAAGGGGAAACGGCTCAAAATTCGTTCGATTGGTTGCAAATTAATATTACTTTTAGTTCGAGAAATTCTGAATGAATATGAAACTTAAATGATAAACTTTTTTCATGAAGATTTCAACAGAAATAGGTTACATGACTGTTTCGAATAATAATATCATATTTGGTTTTGCGTTTTTATTATTTTACCCAACTATATCAAATTTTGATTAGTTTTCAAAAATTTCGTTGAACAATAGTCTAAAAAATATTATTCTGCTCTTATTACAACAGTTAATAATATCAAATTCCGTTACGTTTGTAAAGAATATCCTACCATTGTTTCATTAATAAATTTTCAAAGATCTGGAAGCCCAGAGCTAATCAATATCAGATAACCTGTTGTATTTTATTCAGAAAATTAAACACCTGCGTCAAAAACACGTGACTTCGGAGCCATCTTAATTCTAATGTTCAGAGTTTAATTAAATATGGTTCTTGCCGCAGGTAAGCATAGGTAGACTAACTATGCCAAGAAAACATTTTCTATTAGAACTAAATCGATTTTAGTTTGTCAATAAATTCCTTCTTAGCATTTTGAAAGAGAAATTTTAATGAAATTTGCGTCTCTCGTTTAGAGTGACTTCAACAAAGTTGCTTACAGCGTTTAGAACCAGTATAAAAAGCTTGATGTGGGTCTCGAACCCCACCGAGAATATATTTATTTTCCTTTTGCATGATACCGTCTACTCTACCAAAAAAAAAACAAATATTCTAAACTGTGGAATATTCAAGAAAAGGTGCTTACCACCTAAAAGGAGTGCTGTAAAAGAGCTGTTGATATTTTTATTCCGAATGCATTCTCCCAGAAAATGCATAGATGTCTACGAACGTACACGAAAAATACAGGCAGAAATGTTTCATTTTTGCTTCGTATTTTTTTAAATTTAAATTTAGCAATGCACTTAGAAAAAATATTATAACTGAGGCACAAAAGCAATTTGTTTCAGCAAGATATAGACCTGAAGCATGTCCGTACTCCTGTTTATAATTAAAACTTCTTAAGTAGATCACGCTGTGAAAAAAAGAAAAAAGGAAGTTTTGTAGCTCTAACAAATTGAAATTAATTAAGAAAACTACAAGCACTTAATTAAAGGGAAAACGTAATGTATATTTTGCATGGAAGTCCCTACAGAATATATTATATAACTTCACGTTGCAAAAATTGAAAAAAACGATGAGAATTTTTAAAATCGTGCGATCCAATTAACTAAATTTAATTTATTTTAACTTGTAATTTTCCAATTTTATGCCAAAATATTTTTTAAATGGAGAATTTAAAGAGAAATATTTATTTAAACTTTTTTGAATGAAAAAAGTAATTACAAGTAGGAAAATTTATAAATTTTTGAGTTATTGATAATATTTGAATGATTGCCAAATGAAAATAATTTTGTTTTGTTTGGAATAACTTCTTTTCAAATTTAAGCATTTTCTTCTTAGAAAAACCCTCGGACACGTCAAATTATAATTTTAGTTTTGGTGTAAACTAAATTTGATGTCTACAGGGTGACCCAAAAAGAAAATACCATGTCACACTTAATTTTTAGAGTTCCGTGAAACGGAATTCTTATGGAATCACTTCGGTGTCTGCCCCTGGGTCTATCACAAGCGATTTTCTTTGAAACTATTCGATTTAAAAATTTAAAATTTAGCACAGGGATAGAGTGTGGTGGCCCAATTATAGACGTGCAGTATAAAAAGTTGAATTTTTATTCTGGGGGCTAATTTCGGGGGTAAATTGGGAAATGGAAAAGAATTTGAAGGCATCGGTAGGGTGTCAAACGAAAGCTTATTGAATCACGAATTCAACAATATATATCATGTATTTTTTATTCGTTTTTTAGGGAAAAATGCTAAAAATTGCTCTCCCCGCCCTAATCACCAAAAGGATCGCTCAGAAAAATCTGAAAAATTATTGGTGTAAATTGCGGGAAAATTATCAAAAAATTAAATTTTGATAATTTGCATGTATTCCCTGATTAACCACCAGTAAAAAATGGGAAATTTCTTCGGTTTATAGGTAATATATTAAAAATGTAAAGGCAAAGATTAACTTCTTCGCTAGTGCCGAACAAGAAGACCGTAAAATGAAAAATAAAAATAAAATAAGGACTATTTGTTGATTCTGGTCTGGGTGCCCTCTTACCCATCCTATTCGAACTGATGGATATAAGGTCTCATTTTGATTCTGGTAAAAATGTTGTCTGTCCATCAGACACTCTGGGTGTAAGTCTGATGAACGGTACGGGCCCAGAAATCGCGATAACAGGAGGGCACCCAGACCAGAATCAAAAATAGTCCTTATTTTATTTTTATTTTTCATTTTACATTCAAAATCAAATACCTGACACACAGAGGTTAAAAAAATTGCGTTTTATCAAAAAAATGTCTTATTTTACATCTTTGGCAGCTTTACTGCTAAAAATAAGTCACTGTGGCGTTTTTTAAGGATTTCAATAATCTCTGTTGTAAATATCGTTCTTTACTTCCGAGTAGAACGAAAGTTAACATGGGGTGACAAATTTACTACGCAAATCACATGTTCTGGGTTAAATATATACATATATATTAAAAATTTTATAGCTGACACGAAATTCTTACACTTTTTATTTGACTTTTCCACCTTTTATCTTTGATATTTGCCATGCGTAGCTGCCACCATTATTATCATTATTTCATTTTGAGAAAATGCAATTCGAGCCACAGATGTAGGAAATCTTTTCTTTAACATTCCCAAATATTGCCCCGGATAAGAATTCTGAATGCGTTTCGTAGAACGCTGAACGCGAAAATCTTGAAAATGTAATATACCAGTATTTTGGAATTGATAAATGAATATTTCTCCTGTCCTTTTTAATAACTCAAACAAAAATAACTATTATCAATCGTAATTAATGTGCATTATTATCAGCAAATCTAGGTAATAATGATTTCTTGAGACCCTAAAAAAGCTTAGAATTCTGATAAGACGCGGGACAACTACAAACGAAAATTTATATAACTTCGTTACTGGATACACACAATAATCCTCAAATAATTTTCCTCTCCTCTAGGATGAATAAGGACTTAATAACTACCTCAAATGACCAAATTATAACCGCCTTCCCTCGGCTGGGACCCGTAGCTAATTTGACTTTTGGAATGGAGCCAAATGTACAAACGAACTTAATGACACTGATTGGAGGCCAATTTTCGAAGATAATTTGAACATATTTTTTATAATATTTCCATATTTACATGTAGAGACTAGAATAATTATTAAAATATAGCATGGACGATATATTTTCCACATTTTGAGGTAAGTAAAAAAAACTCGCAGTATTTAATGTTTCTCAATAAAGACTGACTTAGTCTCATTATGAAATGACTTCTGATTGCTTTTTTATAATCAGACACCACCTTTTTAACAAAGAGAGAGAGATATAATGTTTGTAGTGAATCCGCAATAGCGAGTGCGTTCATTAATATGCGATTTCGCGGTAGAGGGTGCGTTCATAAAACAGCGAATTTGCGCTAACTTAATATGATTTTGAAAAAATGCATTTTTAAAGTAAAAAAAGCATAAATTAACCTTTACATAGCCTTAGTCTTCATTATAACTGTAATACATTGACCTTTAAATACTCTCTCATGCATACACATCTCCTTTTTGCTCGAAAGCCTCTTTTAATTTCTGCTTTGAACGGAACAGGAGCGATCTTTTAGAGCAAGTGACAGTCGGGGCGGATATCGTGTAATCGTGTATATAGCTTGCGTGCCAGAGCCTATTTTATGTCTCTAACTGTTATGTATTTATGGGGTAATGTACCAAATGAAATGAGGCTTGGAAGTTTTAGATTCCGGCCAAATTGGGATAATAAAAAGAGAATTACTTTAGCTGACTCTCGGAAAAAAGAAGTAACGGAAGTGAAGCTGTTAATTACATCTAAATTATTTTCAAGACATTTTTCTCCGGTTCTATTGTTCATAATAATAATTGTAGTGGGTTTGAGAAAGCCAAAATAAGATTTCCTCACGAAACAAATTTAATAAACGCTTTGAATGTCGACGGAAGCTTAGAAGTGACATCTAGGTTATGATAATAAAAGTCAATTAAACTTATTATGAAATTAAAATTTGACGGGGTCTTCCTTAACTGAGTGTTGGGGTTGAATTTTGATGAGAACATGTCGTCATTTCCACAAGTTTAGAATTGGGGGAATTTACGTGTACCGGGCTTCTGTTAAAAGTAACTGAAATAAGCTTATTTAATCAGATGCCAGTTCTTTATCAGAAGGACTATAAATGCACCAATAAAAATATTTGTAGAGTTACTATGTACCTTCAAAGGAGTTTTTCCGACGAAATCGGTTTACCAAAAGTGCCATTCAATAATTTAAGCAGAAATGGGAAAATATCGGCTTTATAAATAGAATGCCTGGAAGTGGAAGGAAGAGGATATCAAATGAACAACAAGATAGTAACTTAGTTACTTTTTTGGAGAACCGTCCATTCCCAACAGCCGTTGTCGAGGCGCAGACGCTCTGTTAGGGTAGCAAGACGCCGAGTAAAAGAAAGATCTAATTTACTGACAACAAACAGCAGAGGGTGGGATTTGCTTTGCAATATTTACAGGAATGGTTGGGGTATTGGGAAAATGTTGTTTTCACGGATGAAAAGACCTTTCAATACTATTCTACTGGATGGGTAACAGTTTATCCGCCTGCAAAAACCATATTTGAAGAAAAATACACACAAAGTGTTAAAACAAGTGGTAGATTTTCAGTTAATGTAGGTATGGGATACATGACCTCAAGAGGATTTGGACTTTGTCATCGCACTGCACAAAAAGTAGAAGAATTGAGGCAAATTGTCAATGCACACCCACAAACCTCTATTCAGCGTTTAAGCCAGTAAGTAAATGTATCCTACGGAACCTGCAATACAATCCTGAGATGGGACCTGTATATGCACGCTTATCGCCTAAGCTCAATTACCAAACGACAAGCCGCAGCGAATGCAATTTTCAGAGTGATTTATGGGTAATTTGCATAATAAGGAAAACATATTTCAAAAAACCTTTTTTTACTGACGAGGCATGGTTTTACCTCTATGGTTAAATAAATTCTCAACAAACGAGAATGTGGAGTTCTAAAAATCCACATTTTTTATAGAGAAGCCTCTGCATTCACACATTTCCCATACACCACATTTTGGTCTCGTGTATATAAACTTAAATGTGGCAGTTGCCCAAAAATTTACATAGGACAAACAGGTAGAAGTTTTGAAAAAAGACTTAAACAACACAAAACTAGTTGTAACAAAAAATTAATAATTGCCATTACGCTCTACATTTGAACAATGAACAACATAGTTTTGATATTTTACAGTTAGAAAACAAATCTGTAAAACTTAATTTTTTAGACAACATGGAAATAAATAATTGTAAGAAATTAAATATATTATTAAATGACCAGTTCGACTTGAATAGTTCCCCATTGTTAAGTTTATAATTTGTTAGAAATTCTATAACTTAAAATTGTAAAATATAAAGGACTTCACCTAAACCTAATGGTATTGTAAACACAGTCACTAAGTCTGTAAAAATTTAGGGAAAATTTGTAGAATTGTTAATACATGTCATAAGAACAGTTTTTAGTTTATATCAACCATCCGACGAAGACACTGTGTATCGTAACAATTGTCATGTTTTAAGAATAAAAATTTAGTGAAGATTTAAACACGTTTGCTGTTATATAGATAGAAACAAGAATACCTTAAAAAATCTTGTACTTCGTCCAATCCAAGGCAAAAAATTTCGTCTTCATTCATTAAATCCTAAACTTATTACTGTTTCAGCTCTCATAAAAGTAGCAACGTTTCCCAGAGAGGTTAACTAGACGAAATAAATTTTAAAAACATTAATTACCGAGGTGTCGAAACCACCAACAACCACAGCGCTCGGAAACAAAATAAACTGCCGAATAAAAACTAAAATAAAGTTAAATAAAAAACTCAATTACTTTTGGCCGATGCTAAAAACCAAATAAAAAGCTGGTACGAATTACCCCCTTTCTCGCTCGTACGTTGCTATATTGGCTTGGAGAAAAACAAGATAAATTACACACAGTATACGGCGAGCAAAAAATGGTGGGAATATATATATATATATATATATATATATATATATATATATATATATATATATATATATATATATATATATATATATATATATATCGCAAAAAAAATTCAAAATATTTACAAGGTGTATGTCACAAACAATTGTGACGGATAACAAAGAAGTGAGTGTCATACATACATAAATTGTAACGATACTATATAAAGGAGTAAAAGAGCGTGTCAATTTTTAAAAGAACAGGTCATATCTCACAAACCGCTAAACGGAATATTAGACTCTTCACAAGAAATAAGCACATGCGTGTTTGGCTGTTTTTGAAAATTTAACCATTCTGGAGTTGAAAGTAGTGTATATTTTTCGAAAAAATTGCTAGATATCCTGAACTTCTCTCCTACACTATTAAAAGGTGTCTTATAAACAAATACTATCATGATTCATAAAAATATTAAGAGACATTTTTTAGTAAAAAACATATTATTGTATTATTACCAGAATTGCATAAATTTCAAAAGTTTCAAATCGATACGACAATTAGAAGTGAAAAGTGAGTTAGTTCCAAGATTTGATTACAATGTTAGGAACTTACAGGTCAAGTTAATAAAAGCGTGTTAATAAAAAACAGACAGGTATCAGGTATCAAAAGTTTTTTAATGCCAGATTTTTGACACTAAATATGCACCAAGCTGTCGTGTCAGAGCTACCTTTTACAGGACTTCGAAACTTTATTAGAAAGTTTGTTTATCTTATGAAAAACACACTACTTAGTTTTAGCTTCGCATCCTGTTATGCAAATATTCCATACACTGCAGCACAAATACGGAGACATTTTCGCTGTTAAGCTGACAACAATGTATGGAGTTCCATTAGCATGAAATCTAGCGATATTCGGCAAAGAGTCGGGATTCTCCTAAAGTTACTTGAAAACTTTGTGTGTTTGTGTATTAAAGTTCTGGGCTCGATTGATTAAAGACTTACATTGTTTGTAAGGACATATACATATTTTTATATTTTTAAATTGGTATTTTAGCAAAAACCAATAACTACTTACAAGATAATTTTCTTTCAAGCTATGTAAAGAAAGAAAATGACATTCTAAATAATAAAAAAAATAAATAAAATTCTGAAGAAGGTCGAAGACGAGACCGAAACGTCAAAAGTAGAAAAAACACGATTTTTATTTCATTAGGACTAATAAACCCAAGATTAAAAAAACCTTCTCAGTTTTAAATTAAGAAGGAAAAAGTAAAAAATATACCAGAAAAGTCCAAGAAAAAAGAAAAACAAACTCAATATATATATATATATATATATATATATATATATATATATATATATATATATATATATATATATATATGTTTGAACGTAGGCTTTCATGGATGGAGAGATGTGAAGAAATGTTGATCCGGGAGTACATCCGTTCGTTAAATTCCTAATGGAATCTGGCAGATGTTTCGCCAATGTCTCACTTGACATTATACATGCTTACTCGTTGCTGTCAAGTCGTAAACTGATTTACGTATCAGCATTGTAAAGAAATAAACCTCATACGTCATGGATGCCTATTTTGAACGGGTAAAATGATATTATTTCAAAATGCTCAATTTCAAATCGTTAAAATACCTACTATAACACCTACATTTTCTTTGTATAACACCAATAAAATAACCCAGAGAACAGCTGTTCAAACAAAAACTAACACAAAACTAAGCACCCAGAAATGTGGTGTTTTACTACCTTAATATTGCACAACACAGCGTGTAAAATATTTTATTGAATAGCATTGTAATACATAATTAAATTTGTTAGGGTTATTTAATAAACACTGCAAAGTATAAAACTTTGTTTTAATGAGCAAAATAAAATATTCCAACAATGACTACAACTTGTTGAAAACACTACTGCACTTAAAACTATCTTGTTTCGCATGTTGACGGTCAGTTGATAAAGACAAAGTGATTTTGCATAAGCAGATAATTAATTATTTAAGAATATTTTGATTTTAATTATAATGTATTATATAAAAATTAATAATTATAATAAATTATACTTACCTATTTTGAGTTTTAATTCGAGGTTAAATAATGTGTTTTTTAGATTTCCAAACGATGCTTTATTTACATAATGTTCTTACCCGTTTTGCCCCAAAATATCAAATTGTTATTAAAAATGATGTCTTCACTCTTCAGTTTACATTCTGGTGAAGACTATCCACCGCTGAAACTACAAGTAATTTTTTCACTTCTTGCTGTTTAAAACTGGCATTATCGGTATATTAGCTATGTCATTATCGTAAATAGGATAATAATTAAATTTTAATCCACTTTACACAAATAAAAATACATTTTTCTTTGCTGTTGAAAGGTAAAAAGGCAAAAAGCAAACCGACAAGGTAACATTTTAAACTGCTGTCAGAACTGACAGGGAGAGTTCCATTCAAAAGTGCTGGTACATCACGTGGTACAACACCAAACATCTTTGCTTCAAATTTTAACAAAGGGTAGATTGGATACTGCTAACAGTATAGTAGTAGTACGTATATGGAAAAATAGCTTCAAACTTAAATCACGAAGTACCTATAGAGACAACCTTTTATTTAAGACACTTTCTATAATATGCATCCAAAATAAAATCTTCTCCAACTCGGTTAAAACGTCCTGTTTACATAATAATGTAACAATCTCGTAAAATTTATGACGGGTTAAGAGTAACAAAAATACGACAAAGTTACGCGGCTAAAATATTGTTTTAAATTATTATCTTTTGTGTAGACCGCGTCAAGATAAGTTGTTAGTTTTATTTTATGAATATGCGGAGGCGAATTTCATTTTAATGTTCGCGATATGGTTTTAGAGGCTTATAACGTAAACAAAGTTGAAATTTATATCGTTTAGTCAAAGTGGATTTAATATAGATATTTTTAAAAAGGACAACGATGTTTGCGGCAGTATTGACTAACCCTATATATATATATATATATATATATATATATATATATATATATATATATATATATATATATATATATATATATATATACATATATATTTTTTTTGGTGCATATTGCACCTCTCTTGATCCAATGTTTGTAAAACAAAGAGAAAGCATACATTTAATGTCATCTGTGACTTGCCATCTGTCGATTTGTGACGTTCTCTCGATATTCTAAGGCGAGCGGAGCAGAAAGAGGTAGTTTACTCTTACTTGTAATTCGCCAATCTTATAAAAATAGCAATACGAGAATTTGTCTAGACAGATAATAAAATTAAATGTTGTTCCTAATGGCACAAATCATAGCAAAATCTTTTTAAAACGTAAATTTAATATCAGTCTGGGCAATTTCTAATATAAAAGAAGCAAGTAACATAACTGGGTCTAAGTTTTAACACTTATTTATTACCATTCTGAAATGCTATAACGGTTTTTTATTTTTTAGCTGAGGCATTGCTATGAAACAGTTAAAAGTGCTGCATATCGCCGATAAACAAATCTTTGGGATCGAGATATAGTCACAAAATTGAGGTAGGAACGTGCTTTCGCAGTACGCGTTGAGGATTATATTGACATCATTTGCGATGCGAATCTATCGTTTTGAAATTATTATTTTAAATTCGGTCCTGAAACGCGGCGATGGCAAAAAATATAAACATAAAGTGTCAGGCAAACTGTCTATCTATACACAATGGTTCAAAATCGTTCTTTTTATCTGAGACAGATAGTGGTTTCGATGATTATTCGAAGGCAGACAGATAATTAGATATTGACTTTTATTGGCAAAAATTTTTATTTGCAAAATTTATTCGTATATTTTCTTAAATAATTGCTAGAATTTTCTCTCTTCTTCTGGCTCTGTGTATATCTGTATATATCTCAAATACAGGCCCAAAATTTGACGTCTACAAATACACACTCGCTAATATAACTTGTTTGAATGCTGTTGAGTTGTATTGAATTGGTTTGTTGGTAGATGAGCCTAATTTTGATAGAGAACGAAATAGACGCTCCAAGCAACAAAGCTTTTTAGCTGCTAATGTGGCTATTGAAGTAATGTGTTTGTGCCAGCTGAGTCAGCTCCAAAGCGATGCCAATAAGATCGAACGTTTTATTGTTTTGTAGGGCTTGGCCATTCATGTGGATGGGGTAAGCGTTGCCAGATTTTTTACATCACAGGAAGCAAGACTGGGTTTTGGAGGCGTTGAACTGAACAAGATTCTTGGCATCAAGATTTATTATTGAAGAGCTTTGGAAAAGGAGCAGTGAATCTTCCCCTTGATTTGAGACTTGTCTGGAAAACTTAATGTTGGTTTGAAGAGTACTGTCGTGAAAATATAATTCAAATTAAGAGGCCTACAGCAGGAAAAATAAACCCGTACATTCCGCAAATCCAGGGCAAGTTTCTAGTCCAAAATAACTCTTCATTGGGGTCGATTCCACGTCAAAAACACATCGTTAGTAATTAAGGGCATAATGCATAAATTCACATAAACTATGAACGTACATATGTACGTTGATTTACTAGTAAACAGAGTCATATGTTTCAAGCACAATACAGGTCGCGTCGAGGTGCTCTGATGTATGAAAGCGTGTGTTAGATTGTATGTTTACATTACTAAATATATGTATTTAATAAATTCTTGCAAGTGAATCTGAATCTTAGGAACAGAAACATCTAAAAGATTAATAGTTTGCTTGCAGGCAATGTGGAAATACATTTTCTTACTCGCAGTTATGATTTAGGTCTGTTCCTGTTTTACTAACACGCAGAAAATTAAAGAAATATTTTTACCCCAGCGAAAAAAATCCAAATATGCAAATTGTAATTAAAACCCAGGTTAATGAAAACATCAGGCCATGTGTTTTTTTAAATTAGTCCACAAAAACTTGACCATGTGCTTTTTATTAAGTATTAAACTTCTCGGGTAATATCAGATTACAGCTTTATGAATATTTTTTCCAGTTGAAATTAAAAAATTTACATATTTTCGAAATTATATGCAATGTTACCCGGCATATTTTAACAGTTGTGAAGTTTTTATGTTTGTTTAAGGTAATTTTTACGGCATGAAGCCATTTTTTAAAAGAGGATTTTAAAACAGAACCTGTGATACGCTGAATGTTCCGAATTTCATTTTACTTTCCTGTTAGAGCGCAATATTTTTGAAATTTTTGATGTAAATTGAACTGTACTTCTTCGCCAATTCGCTTTTCCACAAGGGCATGACCTCGTCTCTTGGCGTTTGTGATTTGTGGTGATCAGTGATCGTATAAAGGCACTGAACACTTGTTCACAAAATGTTTAACGGCGTCTTTTCCTAACCGATTTCACTTTGTTCAAAGTTAGGTAACTTGTACACCGAAGTTCTAAAAAAAAATTATTAAACGTGAAAATTTTAATATGAAATTGTAAACAATACCCAAAAAACTTCACTCATACCTCAACAAAACGCAATCATACTTTTTCCCGTTAAAAAATTATTTATATACCGCGTCCCGAAAGTTATCGGATTTTTTCGTTGTTCTTTTTTAGCACAAATTTCAGCTTGTCTCGTATATAAATTGCTTATTTTCATCGAGTTGTTCGACACTATTTTCTAGGGATTTTCATGATATCGGTTGAAAATTTCATTATTTTTATGGACTTTGATCGTTTTACTAAGGTTCACATTTACATAAAATCTTGCATGTTGCTGCAAGGAAAGTTTTTCGATAACAGGGTTACAAATTTACAAGCCATAGTTTATTATTCTATTTAACCAACTACTGCGAGGAAGGGTTATTATTTTAGCACTCTATCTAAGCTACATATAGACATAAAATGCACACCTAACCTACAAAAAAGTTCGAAAACCCAGCCGAGCAATTTGGAATCGTTAATTAATTCTCGTTGGCGCATAATTTGAAAAGTTTATAACATTTTCCTGGGGAGAGAAAAACCCAGAAAACACCTGAGAAAACTCGGTTTGATGTATTGAAAACAAAACTTCGCAAATTTGAAGTAGAAGTTCCTAAAATATGTTTATTAATTCTTTGCGGTTCGATTCCGTATTCCTTTTTTCGGTGTATTTTCTTGGGGAGAAAGAAAAATTATTAGCATTTAAATTTATATTTAATAAAAAGGACACGACATGTCTTTTAAGTATCAAAAAGTTTGCGAAAGAAAAAAGTTTCTGGTTTTGACATTATCGCCTTATTTTCTTTTCTTTTTTTTTTTTGGTTATTAAAAGTTTTAAACCAATTTCTTGAGGAACAATAGTTATAAGCTGATAAAGGGTGTTCACAATTACAATTTTACAAAAATAACATGTTTGTTTATTTTATCAAAAAGAAGAGACATGGCAGTTACGTTTTAAAAATAATAATCCCCAAATCGCCTATTTCTACATCATTCTTTGCTTGGGTTTGCTTGGGTTTTCTGTTAACTATAGAAGGAAAATAATTCTTTGTAACTTTTTAGTGCGCTGGTCATAAAAGCGTGTTTTTTAATTGCTAAAACCATAATTTATTTTTTAAAACATATAAGCTTCCTAACTAATACTGTTTTTCTATTTGTAAGTTGCAAATACATTACAATATGGCTCTCATTTAAAGGCAATTAAAAAGCTGTATTATTATCACTTTATCATCGTTCAGTACAAACTTGTTCCTTAAAGTTTACAAGGCAAAACTTTAAAAACTTTTCTGCGAACTTTGCAACTTATTGCTTGCAAGCTACAGTTGTTAACACTTAATTTATGCCATTTTTTAAACTTTCTTAGTAGAACTCCGGAAGTAAACATTAATTTCGAGGAAGAAAATTGGGTGTTCATTTTGAATTTTTGACTGAATTTGAACAACAGAGCTGGGGGGAACTTGCTAATCATGTAATGTTATGTTCATTGTACATAATAGATTACTTATGTTTGTACAATTATCCACGTACAATTACTAATTATTAATTAGATGTACAATTATTTGTGTATTACATAGATGTACAATTTTATATGCATTGTATACATGTACAATTTTATAGGTTCTAAATATACGTGTGCAACTGTACAACACTATACAAGAAATGATTTTGACTTTTCTCTTACCAATATATGTATAAAAAAGGGACTAGTCTTTGGTTTAAGATTAGTACAAAGTTTCATTTGTCCTTCTAATTTGCGTTTTTACACTAGATTCAATATATTCATCAAAATCAAATTTATACGTAACAAATACCTAAAATGTGTTTTTTACACTCAAGTTCTAGATTTCTAGATCCATCTAAACAAAGATAAATAGTTTGAATTTGATGCAGACGTTCCCTTAAAGCATTTTTCGAGATTAGGGTCGTATCGAATAGAGCTCTCTATATGTCAATGCGAAATGAAAAGTTATAGTAAACGTCATGCTTGAAAAATCTTCGCTCTGTTAAAAGATATCAATAAATGGATTTAAAAAGGTCACACAAGTGTGGATTTGTCATTTCCAGACCTTAGTCTTTTCGATTTTAATAATTTGAAAGAGAATGTAATGTAACTTTTGCCGAAAACTGTATAGAAGCTACTATAATCATCATGTAAACTCCGTTTAAAGCGCAACGTTCCGGAAAAATATTTACTGTTTCCTCCGGAAACTTTCGCCGAAAGTTTCCAGAGATTTATAATTATTTTTTTGCGTCATTAAAAATTAAATAAGAACTTTTTAATGTCAACTAATTTTTCGAAAATAAAAAAGCACCGGAGATTTCAAACTTGTGCTTGTTTGCGCGAGAAACAGATTAACTTTATAAACTGCTTTCTAACCCTTTGAGCCATCTAATACTTTTATTAACTTCTGAGTATTTTAATGGCTGTTAATTTAATAAGCAAATAACTTTGATGTACGTTTAAAATTACTAAAAAAACACTTTAAAGCTAATAAACATTTAATATCACTTCCAAAACCCAGTCTTGCTCCCTATCACACAAAAAATCCGGCAACACTTGCCCCATTTAAAATGTCTGCAGAAGTGTTCATATACGTATTACTACTACATATATTGTTAGCATCCAATCTACCAGTTGTTAAAATTTGAAGCAAAGATAAATCTTTTGTTTTGTACCACGTGATGTCTCAGCACTTTTGAAGTTTTGATGGAACTGTCACTGTCAGTTCTGACAGCAGTTTATAATGTGAGCTTGTCGGTTTCCTTTTCGTCTTGTTACCTTTCAAAAGTAAAGATTAATGTGTTTTTACTTGTGAAAAGTGGATTAATAGTTAATTATTATCCTATTTACGATAATGTCGTAGCTAATGTACCGATAATGCCAGTTTTAAGCAGCAAGAAGTGAAGAAATTACTTGTAGTTTTAGCGGCGGATATTCTTCAGAAGAATGTAAACTGAAGAGTGAATACATCATTTTTAATTTTTAATTTGAAACTTTGGGGCAAAACGGGTAAGAACATTATGTAAATAAAGCGAGGCATCATTTGGAAATCTAAAAAAAAACACATTATTTAAGTTCGAATTAAAACTCAAAATACGTAAGTATAATTTATTGTAATCATTAATTTATATATAATACATTATAATTGGAATCAAAATCTTAAATAATTAATTACCTACCTATGCAAAATCACTTTGTCTTTCTCAACTGACAGTCGACATGCCAAACAAGATCTCATTTTCTATTTAAAATATTATTAACTCTCATTCGATATTGTACTTTAAAATATATAATAATTTATACTTACTGGTTTTTCTGATATTTTATTATAAATTAAAATAAATATTCACAAAATAACGCTACTGCGAAATCGAAGGCTTGCCAGATTCAAATTGGAACTTTTGAATGTGACAGGCGGGAGCGGCCATGTTGTCGTATTTGGTGTTTTGATTAGCCGACGGTACGTAGTATTGAGTTTACTGGCTGGGCAAATCACGTGGTGATGTATGAGGGATGTTCAGTACATCACGTGACTGGTTAGCAATTGTTTCCAAAGGCTACGTCTTTGCTTCAACATTTTTTCGCCGTTCGCTATATATAGTAGTAATACGTATATGGTTCCCTTCCCCTCCTAACCTCACATTTACAGGAAAAAAGATGTGTTTTTAAAACTTATATCGTCATTTTTGAACGTGGCTGATTATCTGTGTAACCTCTTGAATTCTAAATACCTTAAAGGCATTAAATAAACTTTTCCGGTTATTTTGTTAAAATTGAAGATTTATATAGATAATTTGCCATAAAGATTAGGCCCCCCCAGACTTGTGAACTTGTACTTGTTTACGGGCAATAAGCAGTGAAGGGGAGAAGTTTTGATATTAAGGGAAGCTATCGACTCGAGTAGTTTGTTTCAGATTTTTGCATAACAGGATAACTTTAGGTTTTGATAGGTATCAGTTATAGGGAAAATTAAACCCATTATCGGTAGGATCAAATCAGCTTAGAAGATCGTTGAATAACGCGTCTCCCACCGGTAGATTACTTTAAAACTGTCAACGCACACAGTCGAGTATATTTTTTCAAAACGAGCCGGTTCTAATACGGATTGTATTCGAAAATTTCACTTATTTGGGTAAATCAGATTAAGTTTTTAAGTCTTCGGATTGTTTAATAACTGCGAAATCTTTTTAAACTTTTAATTACTGTATATATTAACTTTATGAATATTTTAAAGCGGCCCGAGTAAATAAATCCCCTGCATAATTTAGCAGGATAGGTACCTATCTAATAAACGCTGAAGTTAATTTTAAAAACTGATTTGCGGCACCTAGCGGTCAGTAGCGGGGCTAAAGCATTCAGAGGTCAGTCGGTCAACTTGACAATGTGAGTACTAGAACGCCGCGCCACCCTGTTTTAAAGAAACAAGGAAAGGGTTGTCCCAGGTAAGTTTTTGTTAAAATATATATCGTTAAAGTTGTAAACAAGCAAAATGGAGTTCTGGTTTTGGCGACCTTACCTAACTAGGAGATTTCTGGAATTAGGTTTGACAAGAATTAAGAGCTGAGGCTTCCAGCAATACAGAATGTGATAATTAGCACAAAAGCAATACAATTAATAAGTGAAAATTTATCAAGGTAATTTGCAGCAGCAGCAGCATTTAAACTGCGAAACTCGAGATAATTATGTTTAATGTTCTCGCCAAACTTTAGAACTTTTCCATAGAATTATAATTATTTCGTACATCATTAAAAATTAAATTAAAACTTCTTGTCTTGACTGTCAAATGATTCTCGCGGAATGGAATGGCTCTGATAAGGCTTTGGAACTTTTATTCGTTTGCAAACAGCTGGGTTTACATTAAAATCAACTTTTCTAAGCCTCTTAGTTGAATTAGCTTTTACGAGTAGAACTTTTAATTACTCTGTATAAACTACAGTAGTTTGGGGATTTGTAAGTGACTGAAAAGGGTATGTTTTTATAGAGGACCCGCAATATATAGAAAGTCGTTGCATTTTATATGTAGGGATGTTAGGAAATGAACACAAGATGTATTGAAATCGTAATTGATCGACATACCGCGATATAGCAACCACCAGCAAATATTTTCAAATAGTATGCGCCTTTGCCGAAAAGCCATGTTCAAAGGTCCAAATTTGAAATTTTGTCTCTTAAGCAGCCACTTTGATCAAACTTCTATCAGTAATTAAAAAGGTAATTAAGTTTCAGGCTACCCCTCAAATTTTCAAGCGATTCTATCGAATCAGAGCTGGGGAAGAGACATAAAATGTACAGATGCATAAAATATGTTTTTATCAACGTTCACGATCAATCCTAAACTAAGACTGGTAAAGTTCTTTCCTGAAAAAAAAACCTCTTATCCGCAATTTCTTTTTTAATTTCATACAATCTCTCCTTCGAAACTCTTATCCGGATATTCGCTTCTGTGGCGAATAACCTAAATATTCTTTGCATCAGTTTTAACACACACTGTCAAGAGGGAGATATTCCCTTTGCTCTATTTCACAGTATGCGACAAGGAGATGATTTTCCGAACCCCCTGGGGGCAAAATTCCATCTCACTCCAATTTATTTTGATTTCAGATTCAATATTGCACGTCTTTCTATTTGCAAAATGTAAGAAAATATCGGGGTCGTGTTGATTTTTTCTCTCTATCCTGCGAGGTCATTGTATATTCCTTTGCTTATATTAAACACTACTGTAGTGGTTAAAAATATATCGAATTTTTATAAACATAATAGGTTCTTATAAACAAACAAAAGGAATGCTTTAAAGACACTAATTAATAAAGAAACTCTTTCAGGTTGATTTTATCCCATACGGTGCGGAATTTATCCTCAGCTTACCCTAAGGTTAAGTCAAACAAACTTGTTTGCAAACTGTTAAAGCTAGTAGTTCTTTGGGTACCAAAGTCGTATCACGCAGTGTTATCGCAACCCTGGTCATTGTGTACCAAAAACGACATTCAAGAATCAGAGTTCCTAGCTCTGAACTTGCTTTTGGAGAGGTGGAACTTATATATATCTAATTTCCGTTCGTTTAAAATAGAAAAAACGAATATTAAAGCCATTCTAAAAATATTCGAAAATATTTGTAGATATATTTAAAATTCAGCTGGCACATTTTTGATCCTATCATTTTTGGAGTTTTAAAACAGGACACGTTTTGGGGAACGCTCAAGTATTCATAGAAGGCAGAGGACGTTCGACGAAAATAACAATGACTTTTGAGGAGAATCGTTAGACGAACTGATGTCTTGCCTATATTTGGAGTATACTTCTTATTCGTTGTCTTCTGCTGCATCACTAAACTAAAACTTTCCTATCCAAAATATCACATGAAAAGTTAAAAACACGTTACGTGTCTATAAAAGGGATTTACATTCATAGTTGTATTACAATTTTTTATATGCGTTTTCAGGTTATTTTAATCATATTTTCTATTAAATATGGAGCAGTACAGTAAGCTCGATACCCAGGAGTGATATGGAGACAAAATTTGCTGATGATGACCTTTAACAAAGGACAGTAAATGCCAAACGAATTAAATAAATGAACTAAAATGACTTTAACCACCATTTTCTCAAAAACTGTCAACTTTAGAATAAAATGTCCCAATAGAAAGTATTCAGAATTTTAAGCTGAATTCGAAAATCGAATAAAATATAGTGTGTTCCACTAAAAAAAAGTTCCTGTCGATTTCAGAAAAACGGTAAACTTGACAACAATGCGGAACTCACCATTAGATCGGGCGTAATTTGGTATCTAAATCAGATGAACGGTTTGTAAGATATTTCAAGGTTTCCATATTTTTGTTTCACACTGTATATAAGATTAAAAATAAAAGGCTGCAATTTAATTAGCAATGTAATCGCCGTAAATTTCTTTAAATTATAGACCGATAACCGAAGAACCTGCAGTGCCGACGCTTTTTAATTGCTTTTTATCCTTAGTGTCCTTTTTCCAAATGGAGAAATTATGGAAATCATTGGAAATCGCGATTTCATAATTAAAATTGCCTAGATATGTAAATTTTGACGCTGTGTACCCGCACTGTCAAAGAGTTTAATTATATTATTGGAAAATGTAGTTTTACTATGTTAATTTTATAGGGGTGGGTGGATTTTACATACTGAAACAGATTGAAAATAAACCAACACTCTTTATGATTGCTTACTTGTATTTTTTAAATTTCGTTTCGTTTATATTTTTTAGTGTTTTTTGTGTTCCGTGTTAAAATTAGCAAAACTGAACACTTATGGAATAACTTTGGTGTCCGTCCGTCTGTCACCGGCGATTTTCGCTGAAACTACTTGAAATAGGAATTTGAAATTTGGCACAGAGATAGAGTATAATATATATATATATATATATATATATATATATATATATATATATATATATATATATATATATATATATATATATATATATCCCAAATAAATCTGAAATATTTTTTTATATTATCTACATAAATTAAATGTTTAAGGTGGTTGCTGTTATTCATTTATTTTGGTCTTTATTAACAAAAAAAAAGGATTTTCTACTGCAAATTTTGGCGCGAATTTCGAAACTTGTGAAACGTGATCCCATTGGCTGTGTCGTCAAAAGTGAATTTATGACTCATAAAGAGTACGTAGCAAATTCCAGTATTGTAGGGTCATCGAAAAATTAATAAAAATTGCATTTAAGGCGTAACTCAACCAATGAAATATGCCTTAAAGTAGAAGGTTCCTAAAATCTTATTCATGTATATTTCAAGCCGAAATCGCTTCAGGAACTTTCCAATTTTGCATCAAAAACTGGCATTTTTGCGAAATTTTGACACATTGTATCTTAATAATTTCGAGTAAATAAACTGCAATTCCTTGTTTTCATGGCAATCCTAGAAAATTCAAAAATTTTCAAATTTTTGAATTTTCAAGGGGTGCAACAGTATATAACAATATATACATGACGTATTGTTTTATGCATTGTTTTCAACATTTTCCGGGAAAACGCTTAAAAATTGCTGCCCCCCACCCTTATCGACAAAAGGATTATCAGGATTGAAAAATTCTAGCGCGATCAATTGTTATAAACAATTTAATTGTTTATTTCCTGCGCTGAGCCATTGATTTTAGAGAAAAAGTTTTTCGCCAAAAAATATTTCTCAGGATGTAAGGAACTACTTTTGTTCTTACACGTTTTTCAAATTCGAGATGTAACCATCAATCAATCAATTCAAATACGCGATGTAATACGGCGTTGCTGCCGCCGGCGGATAGCGCGGCAGATGGGTGGCGATCGAGCGGCCGAGGTTTGCTCAGGTTAAGTGGAGGGCTGATGGCACGGAATTTTTAGATTCCTGGATGGACATGCAACAAGAAAAAATTGAGTCCCCCTTCTCTCAGTGGAGCTCGAAATACCTAGAGAAGCCGGTTCCAAAAAGACGCCGATATTTTTCAATTTACTCGACTTTTCCCTCCTAAAATAATGCTGTCGGTACGCTCCTGTATTGGAGATAGGGCCCTTTCACACCAGGAGCTCCAGGCGCTGGGAAGCCTTAGCACAACACTGATCTAATATACCAAGAAAATCGAATCCCTTCAAATCAATATTTTGATTAAAACAAAAAAAAATCCCTCAAAGAGCACGCGGCACAAATGGAATTATTTTCATGCCAAAGGGAAAACTGGTGTAGAGACGACAAAAAATAAGACCAAAAACCATATTTTTAATTAAAAGCGCTGCCAAGCGCTGCCGCTGGATGCAAATCCCTATAAAGCTTCTTGCGATCTATCTATCGCTCTTGATCCGATTATAAAGTCCCAACTTTTGCGTAATTAATAGATGACCTCGATAAAACATATACATACATTAAAGGTCGCCCTTAGGCTGGGAGAGCGTGTAAACTGGCTTAGTTAGGGAGACAGAGATTTAAGCTGACTCTAGTTTAACGTACGACATCTTGTAAAACTTTAAAATGAGTTTTTGACTGTTGTCGCGGTTTCGCCAATTTAGGAATCCGCAGGCGCATGAACTCACCCATTTGAGTTGTTCATTGACTGGTTCATGAGACGGACGTGCTCTAGAGTGGTTCTCGAATCGTATTCAGAACGGTTTTCACCATAGAGAAAACATATAGTAGAGAAATAATGTCAATTACGAATGCGGCAAATTTACCGAGCTGAATCCGTAAACAATGACGGTCCTCTGCGGGCTTGCGCATTGTCGAACGTTTGCCTTGTGATAGACAGGACCGTACTTCAAAATTTATTTCACATGACGTGAATATTTTATCGAGTAATAAATGCTAAATATATTACTTGTAATTATTCTTTTTATTAATGATAAAAATTTAACCATTAGTGAGATTTTAACAAAAAGTTTTTGTTTGTTGGCTTAAATCTGAGTTTTCTTGCTATACAAAACTGTCGATAATTCCTCGAAAATAGCTCAGTTTATATATATACAGTGCGTCTCTTTAATGTCCCCCCCCCCTCTTAATTTTTTAAACGTTACATTTACAAAATTGAAAGTTGAAATAAAATATAAACATAGTATTCTAAACAATAGAAATAAAATATGCAACTGTTTTAAGAAGTAACATAGTAAATCAAAAAAATTACATGTGTATATTTTATTGGATTGGCATCCCATCCTGTATAATTATTGAACAAACCAAGTTCTAGGGTAAGATGTAAATATTTTTACACCTATTTACAGTGTGTGCACTTGATACTTTGCTGAAAGCGCTACTACTTACGGCCCCATGTCAATCTAATCCACCGATATCTTAGCGATCCTTTGGCGAAAGCGCTTTTTTCTTTCGCCATCCCTTTTAAAATACTCCCCTCTACCCTAATCCACTAGTATTTTAGTGCCCCTTTGGCGAAAGCGCAAATATGCCTTTTGGACACACCCTTCTAATCCACTGATATCTTAGCGATCCTTTGGCGAAAGCACTTTTTTCTTTCGCCATCCCTTTTAAAATACTCCCCTCTACCCTGATCCACTAGTATTTTTAGTGTCCCTTTGACGAAAGCACAAATATGCCTTTTGGACACTCACCCGTCTAATCCACTGATATCTTAGCGATCCTTTGGCGAAAGCGCTTTTTTCTTTCGCCATCCCTTTTAAATACTCCCCTCTACCACAATCCACTAGTATTTTTAGTGCCCCTTTGGCGAAAGCGCAAATATGCCTTTTGGTCACAGTCACCCTTATGCAATATAGGGGAAGGAGGCATTGACACTATATATGACCTTCTTACACCATCTTACCCCTTATACAATGCCCCTAATACACACACACCCCATCAGTGCCTTTCTGACACCTTGACCACACTCAATATACGTCACTGACAAATATGTCTACTTCTCCGTGTGTGTATTCACTTCAACACCGGAGTGCATTTAAGATAAATTATATTTTTTACCTCCTATTCTTTCACATATTGATATAATTTAAATTTGGAATTAAACTATTTGTATTTATGCACTACTTGTAAGAAATAGACTACGAAATAATTCCTTATATTTAAAAGTTGGATACATAATGGGCGAAACATATGAAATGTCTGTAACACTTTGTAAAGACTATTTTTGTATCGAAATAACAAGCTTCAGAGGTTCGCTATATTCGCCACCCCAACCAAAAATACCATAACATACAAATGACTGAGATTTTTTCGGCCCGGTTCTGATCGCCGCGTTGCGTCATTGAGTTCAACAACCACTTTTACGAGACGTCCCGAGTGCGCATGCTTCGAGAGGACCGTCGTTTAAAAATCTGACTGGCGCCCAATGCGTACAAACGCACTTTTTCGCCCATACATTGGACGGATTCAGCTGGTGTCGCGAATACGTTGTGATGGTCTAAATATATCTTGTCTATGGTTTTCACCCTTAACTACTTTAATACGTCTTTTTGCTTGTTGTTCGGTAACGGTAACAATCAAAATACTGAAAAATGGAAGAGAAACTTGTATTTTTAAAGATAAAAAGAGAAAAGGAACACTGGCATGTCTTTTCTTGCTCGGGTCACGATCGGAAGCCGCTCTAGATTTTTCATGGAGCTGGTGACCATATAAATGCACTGAACAATCGTTCACAAAATCAACATGTTTTATGACGATCTGATGACTGATTCTCATCAGATCATCGGTATTCTCCTAATGCCGAGACATACTAAAGTTATTTTAAAATGTGTACGTGTTTTATTGTTTTTAAAACATAAACAATCAATGACAGCATAATTTCTTCCAAGCAATGTAAAAAATAAAAGAAATTCTAAAAAAAAATTCTGTAGAAGGTCGAAAGACTAGACTGAAACGTCAATAAAAGAAAAAACACAATTTTTGATTCATTAGGTCTAATAAACCCAAGATTAAAAAAACCTTCTTAGTTTTTAATTAAAAAGGGAAAAAGTAATATATAATATATATATATATATATATATATATATATATATATATATATATATATATATATAATGTGTTTTTGTATTCATTGTTTTTTACATTTTTCGGGCAAAACGCTTAAAAAAATTGCTGTCCCCCACCCTTATAACCAAAAGGATCGTTCAGAAAAATCTGAAAAAAATCATGAACACTGAGAATTAGGTGTAGATTTGTAGATCGAGTCAAAATTATCAGGATTAAAAAATGCTAGCACGATCAATTGTTATAAATAATTAAATTGTTTAATTATAACTGCTGAACCATTGACTTTAGATAAAAAGATTTTTAACGAAAAACATTTCTCATGATATAAGAAACAATTTTTGTCCTTACAAATTTTTCAAAGTTTTTAATTTGGCTCAGTCGAAACGAGAGTGCATTGCTATTATTGCTTACCCTTATCACCAAAATAATCGCTCAGAAAAATCTGAAAAAAATCATGAACATGGAGAATTAGGTGTAAATTGAACGAAAACTATCAGGATTGAAAGATTCGAGCGCTGTCAATTGTTATAAACAATTTAAATGTTTATTTCCCTATGGCTGCAGAACTACTGGTTTTAGAAAAAAGTTTCCAACAAAAAATATCTCTCACGATGTAAGAAACAACTTTTGTCCTTCCACGTTATTCAAAATTTTTAATTTGGCCCACTCGGCTCCGCGCATACGCGATGTGATACGGCTTTGGTGCAATCGGCGGTGGGTAGTGCGACAGATGGACGGAAATCGGGCGGCCGAGGTTTGCTCAGATTAAATGGAGGGTGATGGCACGGAAGTACAGCATCGCAGTGCTGGTAAAATAAACTTAGTTTTAAATGTAACTCTACTAAAATCATTTTAACACAAATTTATAAAGTTATCGTATAATAGTACGTAATATTATCCTTTGCTTCAACTTCAGACTGTGGAAACTTTACTTTTCTAGAAATAAAGCAGCAGTTCTATTAAATTCAATCGCAATAAAATTTCAATTAAATTTTCTATATTTCGAGATCGTTCCTTAGTAACTTGCAAGGCAGTTATTCAATAACGTTTCTTTAAGTGAACTGCTGCAACGCTTTGTTAAGCACACTACAATGTGACTAAGTTATTTAAATTTTTATGTATGTGCTAGTGCAAAGTTATGTAGTTCATGGCGGTAATAACTAACTATAGCAATATTATTTTAGTGCCATTTTTAACAAATTGGCTGCTGATGATAATTATCTATAATACACTCTAACGCAATTTACCGAGGCTGGAATTTTTCTCTTATAAAAAGCCTCCAGCAAACGAAATACAGCACAAAAAACCACCAAAGAACAAAGCTTCAACGATATAAGGTTTCTTTTGTTACAAAGCCTCTCAAAGAACATCTATAATGAGCTAAAATCATTTTGTTTACCTTGTGTCAACACACTTCTCTTTCCCTTCGGTATTACTCAAAAATACGGAAGCTCTTGGTTTGGCAAATTAATAAAAAGCACAGACTTAAGAATTCTTAGCATAAAGCACGAAAGTCAGAATTTCTTCTATTTAAGTATAATTTTTCCGCATTAAAATTGGTCGCAATTAAATTTTTTTGTACATTCCTAATAAATATAAACATCACAAGTAAAATGGCTGGAATTTAATTTAAATTTTTAAAGTTATAGTGGAGAAATAAATTTAAATTTGCCCAGGTGCAATAAAATGCTTGTTTTGCCGTACTTTCAAATAGTACACGAACGGTATAATAAATTACAATATTTTTTGACATAATATTTACGTCCAATGAATAAAAACCCTGAAATATTTCATTATTTCACCCCCGTGCCATGACCCAATTTCAGTCCTTTTTTGTGAAGTCATTTTTAAATAAAAAAAGAACTCGATGCCCCTAAAACCAATTTATTGAAATTAGTGAAATTAATTTTACGCCAGTTTATAAACGAAATATAACATATATATGGACAGTTTTGGACATTTAAAATTTTATAGTATAGGGAAAATTATTTTTATTCAAATCTATGCATTGGAGATTCGGTAATTTTTAATCTGATGGAATACAAATTATATTTTGCGTTGCAATTTCATTCATTATGCGAAATATGATATGTTTTTGTAGAATATAGGGTGTTTTTGTTTCGTTATGTACCATCATAGACATGTAGCTGTATTGTAGTGAATGAGATCTACCGGTTTGGGTTGGCCCTACATCACTCCGATCAAGGAGGATTTGTGATTAACCTCCAGAATCTAGAATTTTTGCCAGATATAAGGCATAAAATCAGCGTAAGCTATTACCAATAATTGTTGCTACCTAGAGAAAAATTTGTGGTCGTAAATGGTGCATATTTAGATTCTTCTTTTAAAATTTGGCATCTGATAATATAAACACTCAGTATTCATTACATTACATACATTACATATTGGCGTCTACCAAAATTCATGTCAATATCTTAACGCATTTTCGAGAAATTAAAAAGAAGCATTTAAAAGAGAAAATATTAAACACACTCTATCTCGAAAAAGAAGCGTTTAAGGATCCATGTTTATATAAACTTATTTCCATATTTTTAAATATAGAATCTGCCCTTCAAATTTCTTAACATCTTTTTGTAATACCCTGTATAAAGGAAACACACGCCGTGCGACTTTTTTTATGGTCACATATTAAAAACACGGTTTTCAAAACCTCTTGTGAAAATTTAGAAGACCTCCGTGCTAGAATTACAAATAAATTTCAGGAGATTAACGACTCCCCCAAGTGCTCACCAATGTTTTTGATGCTGTAAAAAGAAGAATGAGAACATGTTAGGAAGTAGAAGGTAGGCACGTCTCTCATTTAGTTTAAATTTATAATTTTTAGGTTCATTGTTGTACCCATGATACAAATAAAAGAAGATATGATACCGCGCAGGTAGGCGTGGCCATGTACGTCACGCTGTGAGTAATTCCGCCATATTTTGTAAACGAGACACGTCTTTGTTAAGATCGCGTTGTGTTTTAAAGTTATTTTTTGGTGTTTCTATATCACTTTTAAGGGTTTAAAAGTGAAAATGAGTGGTAAAAAACCCAAAAAATTATCCTAAAAAACATGTTTCCGTCGCAAACATACAGATGTTATTCACCGAAAAAAATATTTGACAAATTAAAGGAACAAACAAAATTCTTATTTATAACATATTTTCGGAAGACTCTGCAAGTATATATTTTAATAGGAATATGCCACTAATAAAAATTATTATGTTAATTTAGCATGGTTTTATTTTACAAAATTATTTATCTTTTCTTTTCACGTAAATAAATACATAGAACGCAATTGGCAGGCAATTTACCAATATCTTTTATTTTAAGTTAATTTATCCCTTTATTTACATGATTATTTTAAATCATATACTATAAAATTTGTATTATAAGCAGGACCCAAAGTATATTGACTATAGAATTTATATAAAATCGCCTATAACTAACGTAAGCTCTATATTGCTCGTTATAAATTTCAAAAATAACTCACAGCGTGACGTCATGCTCGAACCTGGACGAATTTGACACGGTTTGATATCATACCTTCCTTTTATTGTATCATGTGTGTACCTTTATGTTTTTTTAATTCTGCCTTATGCAATGACAATGACAATGTAATTTTCTTTAAAATTAAAACTTCAGAACTTGTACCTATGTTACCTTTCAAGAGTAATAATTCAAGACATGCGTGATTGGGTCCACGGAATACTTTGAGGACGTTTTCTTTGTATCTTACGTTATGTTCACCAGAAATAATTAAAAATGTATTTAGTTTTTTATATTCAATCATATTTAATTGGTCTTAATCAAAACCTAATTGCTCACCCCACAAACCTTAATTATAAATCTACCAGAAGCTATTAACTACAGGTACACACATAACCAAATATTATCTTCTACCTTCACTAATTATTATTCAGAAACTTAAAGCAAACCATATTCAAATGTTACAACCACTTACTAGTCTATTGGGCGCCATTTTGAAACAGTCTGCTTAAATTACTCCACATTTAAATTCCGACTGGATTAATTTGCATTTGGGCACCTCTGGACAATATTGCAGTGGCAATGTGTTGGTGAATTGGCAAAATTATGCTTATTATGCTTATAAATGTGCATTTATAAAGTTAACTTCAAATTATGTGCCGAAAATGGCATATCTCTGCTAATTTTTAGTTGACTGGATGGAGAAAAGTTGGATAACGTCTTTTACAGTCATATTAAAGGCAAGCTTCCTTATTCTCGTATAGAACATAGATATAAGTGGGTTTTGACGTATAGAAGCACCACTGATCAGTGAGTCAGTTTCTTTCATGTCTTTTCATCGTTCTTCTTCTTCACATCTCGCCACAAAATGGCGGATTACTTGTTTCTTCACAATCCCCTTGATATGGGTATCAAATGAAAGAGTTTGATGAGTAGACTACGATATGCTATGTGGTCGTTCTAAACCTAATATGGCGGACGCCACAAGATGGCGGAATACCTTTTTGTTCACAATCTCCTTGATATGGGTATCAAATGAAAGGGTTTGACGAGTAGACTACGATAAGCCATGTGAAGACATTCTAAACCCAATATAGCGGACGTCACAAGATAGCGGAATATCTTTTTCTTCACAATCCCCTTGATATGGGTATCAAATGAAAGGGTTTGACGAGTAGGCTACGATAAGCTATGTAAAGTCATTCTAAACCCAATATGGCGGACGCCACAAGATGGCGGATTAACTTTGTCTTTACAATCCTCTTGATATTGGTATCAAATGAGAGGGTTTGACGAGTAGAATACGATAATGGGTATAAGGCTTTATAATAATGATGCATTATCAGAAATTCATAGGTTAAGACGTAACTAAAACTTTAGAAATAAAATCTTATATAAAAAATACTTTTTAAAAACAAGCCTTTAGTATTTAGATGTATTAGAACGAAATAAAGTAGTATCGTTTTTCCAGGGGGGCAATGCTGAATGCTATTTTTAAGTGGACGTAGTTCGAGTAGTTGGATCCTAATAAAAATAGTATCAAAGTTATTACTGAAACAGATAAAATATATTATGTTATATTTATTGTCTTAAAAGCTTGTCGCGTAAATCGAAGACAAAAATAGATAATATGTAGGTTTCTGCCGAACAAAATTAATGCCAGTATGAACTTTTCACGCGCGACAAGCTTTTAAGAAAATAAATTTAACATAATATATTACATCTGTTTCAGTAATAACTGTAATACTATTCAGCATTGCCCAATGGAAAAACTATACTTATTTTGCTCGTTTTAGTACCTACATCTAAATAATTAAAGCTTCTTTTTAAAAAGTATTTTTTACATAAGATTTTATTGTTGATTGTAGTTGATTCTTATCACAAGGACTGTCCGACTCTTCAAAGAGCAAATTAAAAAAAACTAATGAAAACTGGCGGAACAGGTTTATACACAACAGAGAGATCTGTGTTTTACATCTTTTAATGCACTTTTTTTAACTTTTCCCTTAAAGTTAACATTAGTGTCTTGTGTTTTGTACCTCGACAGAATCGGTGAACATTGTAATTTAATTTGAGCTTTCTCCTCAATCGATTGTTTTCCGAGTTGTAGAGAGAATTGAAACTCTCGCGGGATATATTATAGAATCCTGTCGGGTAGTTCTTGTCGGATTTTAGAAACAATGGCCCGCAGGAATGAATTTGAGGTTTTGTTATGCAGATTTCAAGAGAACGAGGAATTCTACTGTTTAATAGTTGCTTTAAATGGTCGATTGTTTTCAAATTTTATCTGTTCTTCAGTGAATTTGGATTTGAGTCGGAAGGAGAGGCGTTTTATTCTTAATTTTAAGTGTAACTATTCAGAAAACGCAATGGAATTTATGTATTAGTCGAAATCTTTTAACCTATTACATTCTCTCCAATTTAAGCCATATTTTTCAAACTGATATACCTGTGCAACAATGTAAAAACTTATTGAGAATATATTTCCCTTCATCCGCTATACAAAAATGAATATCAACAAATTGTGCACAATATAATCAGAAATGGACTTCAGTCAAGTTTTCAATATTCCGAAATTCAAAGTCGTATTCCACTGGTAACATGCGACGCAGATATTAAATAACTTTTCTCCAAGTGAGTTTCTTGAGAATTTCGGTATTTTGTAGAACTATTTTGTGCTTATTTAGATTTTAGCTGGTTGAATTCCTTTTATCGTGGCATATAGGTAGATATGTAACATAAAAGCTATCACATATATTTAATATATAGGTCGTTCAATGAAATATTGCGATTTGTACCTAAAAATTCCAAACATTTACCTCTTTATTCACCTAGTAATAAAAGAGTCCAAGCCTAAACTTAATATTTTTCGAGATTTTAACACTTTTCATGTCTAAATCTGTTCCTTTATTCCATAAAAAATGATGTTTCATTCCGTAAAAAAATCATTTCATCCAAAAAGAAATAATTCTTAAGATAAAAGGTGTCAGTTCTTATCTAGCCTATTATACGGGATAATAATGACTTTAGGCCCTAAGAGAAATGATGATTACATTATCTTGTCGTACGTGTCATATTTTCTTCATAAATGTAATTATTGGGACGGAATTCGTTTTTGTTGGGATGTTGTCTGTCTACACTCCTTTTTTGATTTTATTTAGAGATAAAACTAGTACCAAATATTTCAGAAATTTAGAAACAGAAATATCAAATAGATATAATTCAGTGAGTTTTGACGGATGTCACTGTGAATGTCAAAATAAGGGCAAAATTTGCACAATTTGAAAAAACCTTTCCGTGCGACGGTTGAAATTCTACCAACAAAAACGAGTCGTCGTCAGTAGCGCCACCTACTGTCGGCAGGTGGCGCTACTGACTTTCTAAGCTACTTTTTTTAAAACTATATATAAATTAACAGATGTGACGTACCTTGTGATGACGTTCGTTCGCGATACACTCGAATTTTATCGAAAAAAGATAAGTGTGTTTTGTGAATACGGCATTTCCAATTATGTCTAATTTTTTAAAAAACTAAAAAATATTTTAATGAAATATTACTTTCTTATCAATAGGAAAAATTACTAACATCTTTTTCAACTTTTTTGACATTTTAGGACAAAGATTTAGGATTTTGGAAAAAATTCCCTTCTTGACAACAACTATTTTTGAGAGTTCTGATAAAAACCTTTAAATAACTTGTAAATTGCAATTTACACAAGTTTTAACCTTCAACAGTCAGCAAATTATGTGTCAATAAGAGTTAATAATTAAAATAAATTTATTCAACAAATAAATTTTCTAAATCAACTTATATACAAAAATTTAACGTTCTGATTTGATAATTTTTAGTGTTTTGGACCCAAACCATTAAAAAATCGACCCAAAACGTAAAACAGAACTACTTTAATGGATTCAAAGGCGATGTTTACCAAAGAAATTTGAGTATTTAAAAAAATCAGTGTTCTCTGTGTCGCGATTGTAAAAAGACTGGCTGTGGCGAAAACCCACACAAAATACGGGACAGTAGGATAGAGAAGAGCGTTTCTCTTTTTATCTTGTGGTCTTGCGCAAAATGACGAAGATAGATAAGGGATGGACATTTGTAGATAGGGAGCTATCGTGAATTTACGTTTTTACGTCTTCTAAAGAATAATATACTCGTAAAAGTAAGAGAAACATTTTTCTCTTGGTTCTTGTAAGTCCCTACTCCTTTTCTTTTTTCAAATAAGGTATATTTTTTCTGTTTTGGTCATTGTTTCGTCACAATTTCTTTTATAAAAGAATGAGAGTCGTAATCTCTTAAATTATGATATATCAGAAGAACAAAATTTGTTTTTTTTTCTTTAGGTTGTAAGGCTTGATCAAACCCAACCTAAGCAACGAAAACAGTTTATGTTTCCGTTGTTTTGTCAGTCTGTATGCTGACAGACTTATCACTTAACAGAAACAACAATATTTCGCATACAAATTGGGCTTTAACGGAGCTCGAAGTAGGTATACACGTATAAAAATTAAATTCTTTATTTGTTGCGTCTCTAGAACAAAGGAAATAAGTTCCATGACAAACTTTTATAGTTTTTCATCTTCCACTCTCACAATATCTCCCTATTGTACCTACTTTTTACGTTAGACTCTTTGATTAAATTTTCTTGGACGTAATTTCGTATGGTGGAGACTTACACAGAGTTTTTTCTAACAAAATAGGAAATTTCATTCTTGTTTTTGCCGACTCAAGGTAATATTATAGTGATTCACTGATTCTTAATAATTTTTATACACAGAAAGAGCCGTAGTCAGAACTTAATATGACTTTATCAATTTTTGTTATTTACAACTATTGTCATTTAAAATATGGCTCTGATCATCCTCTTTTCTCTTACAACATACTCTTAAAATTTTTAGAATTGCAGAAACCAAGTATTAGAACGATTATTGCAATAGTTAAAAGTTTGTTCCGTAATTCTTACAGTAAGATAACTCGGTTTGAACTTAAATGTTGCACGAAGACCAAGTATTATAGCACTTTTAAAAGCTAGTGCATTTTAAAAGATTATAAGGACTCATACATCCATTTAAAATTTCACCTATTTAGTTTTATGATTTTTTTCTCTATATTATTAAGTAGAAGAAAGTCTCTTCCTTTTCTTAATTATTTGAAGTAAAACTTCTTACTAACATTGCCAAAAACGATGGTACATATACAAAATCTCCATATTCATTTCCATCTCCATCTCCGCCGTAGTCTTACACTTATCAATATATATATATATATATATATATATATATATATATATATATATATATATATATATATATATATATATATATATAAAAAGGTGAAGAAAATATTGGGGAAACTGTCTGTATGGTAGTGCTCGACACGTGTTTCGTGCTTATTAGCACTCATCAGTCGCACATAACCAAGTTATTAGATGGGAAACTTGGAAGTTGAAAAAACACAAAGAGTTCACAGACCAGGGACCTGCTAGCACATTTGCGGTTGTTTTTTGTCAGGAGACCCAGGGATTTCCGGGCAACACCCAACATCACCACGGAGGCTGCAATAGCACCTGCGTGAAAAAAAAATAAAAAATAAAAAAAAAAAAAAATAAATAATAATAAATAATAATAATAATAAATAATAATAATAATAATAATAATAATAAATTTTCCCATCTAATAACTTGGTTATGTGCGACTGATGAGTGCTAACAAGCACGAAACACGTGTCGAGCACTACAATACACACAGTTTCCCCAATATTTTCTTCACCTTTTTTTATAAATAGTCCTGTCGATATTTCTTTATTTCTTTATATTATATATATATATATATATATATATATATATATATATATATATATATATATATATATATATATATATATATATATATATATATATATATATGAATTGGTAGGGTAGTCTTGACTGACTAGTTAAAAAACAAACTCAGTGGTTATTGAGGCATCAGTCTATTCGGGCATCGGAAGTAAAACTCTTTTTTTACTACGCCAAGCTTTCGAAAATGTTTATTCTCTTCATCAATTAGTAACTTAATTAAATTTACATTATGTTGGACATTACCTAGGGTGCAAAGTGAGTTAAAAAAAACCTTCGTAACATCTAGCACAACAGGATAAACACTCCAACCCAGGTCTTACAGTTTAATTATACTTTATTGCAATTACATAATTTCTTTTCGAGACCCTTGAGGTTTGGGCCACATGGTTTCGTTACAGTGAAGCTGTCAGGTTAAGATCTAGTGTGTCAACAGTGTCACAACTGTCGGTCTAGAAGGCTGGAGAATATTGCAGAATGTTCCAGTCTTCCAAACAGACAGTCGTGCAACAGATGGCGTTGGTCAGGAAACCCGTTCTGTTTTACCAATATTTGTTGGTTATGAGTTATTATGTTCTTCCTGTGATAGGGTATACATAGGACAAATTTCTCGAGTGCTTAAGGACAGACTAACCTCACACAAGAGCGACTGCAGATTAAAAAAACCCTCTTGTGCTTTAGCTGAACATCATATAGAAACTGGTCATGATCCAAACTACTCAGAGACCAACACTATATATACAGAAAGTAAACTGAGAAAAAGACTCTTCTTAGAAATGGCAGAAACACACTTGACACCAAACTGTCTTAATAAAAAGAGGGATATCTCAGACTTAAGCTCAATCTACTCGTATATTGTCACTCTAAACAAAAATAAGACCACAGAGGGGTCTCACAATTCCTCGTTGGACGTTTAAAGTAAAACGAGCACAACGTACTCAGTTTATTTTCACCTCAAATTTTCAGCTGTCTTGAAAGCACCAGACAAAATAAATTCCCCTGTTCGTTTTTCATTGACTTTTGTCCTTAATAATCATAAAATAACCCGCTATAAACAGAATTTTAGAAAATAATCGAGATTGATATGATAAGACTAAGATCAAAAGTGTAACAACCCACATAAAAATGAATTGCTTACTCAGGAGCCCAAGGGAAAGGTGTGCTGTCTCCCTAGGTGACAAGGGAGACAGTACAGCTTTCTAAACAAAAAACATTTTGTTTAAAATATGTTGGGTTGGTTGCTTGACGCCATCTGCAAGTGGCAGGTGTGGGGGCGACTCTGCTTACGCCATCTGGCATATTAACTCATAACCAACAAACATGGGTAAAACAGAACGGGTTTCCTGACCAACGCCATCTGTTGCACGACTGTCTGTTTGGAAGACTGGAACATTCTGCAATATTCTCCAGCCTTCTAGACCGACAGTTGTGACACTGTTGACACACTAGATCTTAACCTGACTGCTTCACTGTAACGAAACCATGTGGCCCAAACCTCAAGGGTCTCAAAATGAAATTATGTAATTGCAATAAAGTATAATTAAACTGTAAGACCTGGGTTGGAGTGTTTATCCTGTTGTGCTAGATGCTACGAAGGTTTTTTTTACTCACTTTGCACCCTAGGTAATGCCCAACATAATGTAAATTTAATTAAGTTACTAACTGTACTCTGTGTTGTAGCCTTGATAAAGAGAATAAACATTTTCGAAAGCTTGGCTTAGTAAAAAAATAGTTTTACTTCCGATGCCCGAATAGACTGATGCCTCAATAACCACTGAGTTTATATATATATATATATATATATATATATATATATATATATATATATATATATCGCAAACAAATTTCAAAATATTTACATGGTGTGTCATACACAAAAAAATTGTGACGCATAAAAAGAAGTGAGCGTCATACATTCATAAAGTGTAACTACACGCACAAACGGCAATGTTTATATTGTGTCGTTGTTAAACGAACTGATATAAATATTTTAGGTCCATTAAATTCTAAACAATTCAATGTCATAAAAAGAAAATGTCATCTAGCTTTTTAAATTTCAATTTATAGCAAAAAAAGCCTTTCGAATCGGCCTTTTTTTCGATGTTTTAATCAAAACTTCTAAACATTTTACAAGGGTTCTTAATTTTTCTCTTTAATACCTATTTTATAGCTCAGAAAATTGTATTTTTCCTTATGTTTCGTAAATAGGATGCCTTTATAGTTGGAGCGTTAAAGGCAGATAGAGGGAGAAGGTCACTATCAGCCGTAATGTACACGCAAAAAAAAGAAGCTCTGAAATTAAAGAACCGTATTTTGACATAAATAAATCTTTTCTTTGATATGATTCAAAGAAATATTTATTTAAAACGGGAAACCCATTTTTGAATCATATTTCGGCATCAATGAACTTATAAATGTGTGGCTGCTTGTTTTATTTTATTAGGATGAAATGAACGGGCAGACAAATAATAAGAATTGCAACAGGACCCACCACGCCTTGTGAGTAAACTTTAAAGCAGTAGAAAAATATTAGAATTCTCTTATAAAGAGTGCTCAATTTAATTATAATTCTTTAATTTAAGCAACATTCTTGGTAAAATGAATTTCTTACGTTAAAGTTGCAGGAGGGTCTTAAAGCGAAGAAATTCTCCCATTTGGATTTCATGTTATTTTTAGTGCAACTTTTTAAGTTTAATTTAAAATTATTTTTTTCTGTGTAGTCTTGAGGCTTTAGCCTCTGCTGCTCTTTCGTTCAAGATAGAGCCTACATAAAATAAGGGTTTTTATTACCGAGCAGTAAAGAAAGACACCAAAAAGTTCGTTATGTGTCTTAATCTTTCCATTTTATAGGTTTTAATACTCTTAATCCATGGAAATTGCTTCGTAATATATTTTAGGCTCTATATAATTTTGTCTGTTATAGTTTAAAGAAGTTAGTTTTACGTGCAGGAAGAAAAGAGTACGAGAATACTTTTAATATGTTATAAAATATCCGGTCTAATGCACTTTTTCATAATAGAATCACAAGGATTACAGAGTTTTTAATTAATTATATTTACCTATAATTTTCTACTTTAAGATGAGATGAGAAAAAATTATAGTTTTTTCCATTAAATTTACCCGGCGAAAAAGCAGCCGAAGAATGCTTAAGTAATTTTGAAAACTGACCATATAGATGCAAAATTTCATATAGATTTCGATTCTGATAGAGTTGAAGCAATGAAAAGTCCGGTTTTTCAAAAAAACTCGATTTTTTGCGTCCATGTCAAACCGACCGAAAAATCGAAAAAAAAATTGTCTCAAATATGAACTCTATCGAGATTTCTCAGTCAGAATCACTGCGAATATTCACGTGTAACGAGATTTTTCGTACGATCGGGGAATATTGCGAAAAACGGTCGCGAATTTAGAAAAATAGGTCGATTTTGAACGGCCATAGAGAATTCTCTAGTTGAGATATCTAAACAAATTTTGGATATGTTATAGAGCGATTATTTCTCTGTTCAATGGCGAAAACCGCAAAGAGTTGCGGTTCCTTTTTAATTTTTTATGATTTCTATTCCGAGGGTCTGCAAGCGAATATTCACAGTCGCTAAAAAAGTGCTATTTAAAAAAACTAAACAGTAAGAAGAGGAGCTAATTATTCACCTTAAAAGATATTTTCACGTACCCTGTATATAAGTAACCAAATCAATCAATTGTTAGAAAGTCAATGGATCCGTCCGGCCGACCTGTTTTTTGATGCTTGTGAACACAATACCCCATAAAGTTTTCTTTCCGAACAAAGTTTACAAGACGCTTCACCATCTGGCTATATGCTTTTCTTTCGTCAATTTAGGTTCCATTAATTTCAGATCAGGCCGATTAATTCGATCCGATCCCCGTTCCTTGAGTTTTCCCTCCATTAGGTCAGTTGTGCGGGTGCATGTACTTTGTTCCAGTGGTGTAGTTGCTTGAAATTCGGCATTAAGTGAATTTTCTTTTATCACTTAATTCTCTATAAGTTCGCTATACAGTATGTTCGCGGATCGTGTTTAGAAAAGGACAAATGCAAATGGGCCAAATTTTGCAAGATACGTAAAAATGTAACTTCCAATAAAAGTCGTTGCTTGTAAAATAAATAAGATTTTGTTCATCATTTTCTACCAAAAGAACAAATATGAAATATGTTTTAAATAAAACTCTAAGCCGAAATACAAAATTTCATTAAAACATTCAAATATTAAAAGTAATTGTAGGTATCCTAAGTAGTGGTAACTTTTCACAAATTCTTAAAACTGCCAATGTTGTGCCAATATATAAAAAAAGGAAAGGAATAATATTGAATATTATAGGCAAATCTCACTGCTTAGTTCATTTTCAAAAATTTTTGGAAATAATTGTTAGTGATAAGATCATTGACTAGGTAGTCAACTATGACTATGTACACAAGTCAGCACGGATTTATCCCGGGTAGATCAGTTGAGACAGCTATGTTCGATTACTTAAAGTTTGTTTATAGTAGTATTGATTATGGGAAGTATGTTTAGTCTATGTTTTTTAACTTGTCTATTGCATTTGACACCGTAAATAAATCATTTTTAATGTTCAAACTGTGCAACATGGGTATAAGAGGTTCACTTCTCGATTGGATTAATTCCTATATGATTGGAAGAAATATGGTTATAAAATATTAGGGTCGTTCATCTACTTTAAAATCAGTTAATATGGGTGTTCCACAAGGATCTGTTTTGGGGCCCTTTCTATTTATATTATATACAAATGATTTTCTCAGAAATGTGACAGCTGACAACATAACTATGTACGCAGATGACACAACAATCGTTGTAAGTGCAGATAATATCAAAGAGCTGGGCGATAGGCTGAACAGAGTGCGCTGTGAAATGGATATACGGTGTAGAAAGAACGACCTTATAATGGCGATCAAACTGTTTTTATGAACATATTTAACAGGAAACCTATTCCATCCAATTTTGCGTTAGATAACAACATATTATTGTCATATTGAGCCAATTGTGCCAAATTAAATTCAGCTTTTTATTCTGTTTTAACATTGTTTGTTCAAAATTGTTGGTGTCAGATGTGGGGTTATTTTAGTAACTTAAAAAAGAAAAAATTATTGTAATAAATAATAAATTGTAAAATTTTGTAACAATAGTATTTTAACACTCGCTGACAGGTGTTAAGAAGCAACCATCGGCAACACTGAAGCAACATTTCCTTGTCGTAAGAGCAATGCAAATTCTTACCGATTTATCGTTGATTCTGTGTTCTAAAATATAGTACTGCATTTTAGTTCTGATTTTTTCTAAATAAACATTGTAAGATACTAGTTTTCTTTTGAAATTTGACCATGGCAGCCACTACATACGCCACTGAGGAAATACATCAATCGCTAGTCATCTTTGATAGGTCATTTACATGATGGATGTGCCCGGCAATGGCCGCATGCCTAAGCCAACATCCAGCGCCATCTAATGGCCATTGTTTTCCAAATTACAAAGGCCGTCAATATGAAACTTTTTGTGGAATGCATACTAGCAATTTGCATTGTATGAAATGCATTAGAAATCTGATAAAAAACGTTTCTATTTTTCCTATAGCTTTCAATTTAAACTTGCCAGATATTAAAACGTCATCCTATTTTGAAACTGACTAAATGTAGAACCTCCACTTCGCCCAATTGTTAGGTTATTCACGAAATTACGAAAAACTGTTAATTAGTTCAGCTCGCCAGAAAATTTCCCTGTTTCTATGCATTTAAATGTCGCCATTTGGCGACAATAAAAAGTGAATTTCGGTGCAATGGCAAGGCATTTAAGACATTTCCCTAGTTTTGACGATATCCTCGTTGGAATTCCATGCCATGAAAATGTTTTAAGTTCTGAAAAATAAAACGGTTTGTTCTACTTATTACACCCATTCCTGTTTTCCATGATTGAAATAAAAATATATATAGTACTAGTACTAGTCAAGGTGTCGACATATCGTATATAGAAACCCTGGCAAACATATACAAAGAAGCCAACGCCAAAGTCATGGTTTACGGAGGATCTCCGGAATTCCCTACAAATAAAGGACTACGTCAAGGAGACGCAATATCTCCAAAGCTCTTCGCGGCAACACTTGAAGAAATCTTCCGTAAGCTAGACTGGGACAACAAAGGTCTATGCAGAGACGGAGAACACCTCAACCACCTAAGATTCGCTGATGACATTGTACTAATCGCCAAGAACCCTGATGAACTTCAACAGCAAATTGACGAACTAAACAGAGCATGCAATAAAGTAGGTCTGAAGATGAACCTAGTCAAAATCAAGATAATGTGCAACGAACTGGTAGACAAACAAGACATACAAGTAAACAACACCATACTCGAAGTAGTAGAACAATACATATACCTGGGTCAACTAATACACATCTCGAGATCTCTACTACCAGAAATCAACAGATCAATAAAACTAGCATGGAGATCATTCGGTAGAAACTCAATCATATTCAAATCTAGAATGCCACTCTACCTAAATAAGCGAACGTTTGATCAATGTATACTACCAGTCATGACATTACGGATGTGAAACCTGGATACTAAAAACAGACATAACAAGAAAACTCCTGGTAGCACAAAGGGCTATGGAACGATGCATGCTAGGAATAACTAGGAGGGACCCCAAGAGAATAGAGTGGATAAGATAGAAAACCCAGGTGATAGACGTCATCCACAGGATGAAGTCCCTAAAATGGCAATGGGCAGGACACTTTTCGAGAAGAACTGACAATAGATGGACCTCGAGAATTACACAATGGTACCCCAGAGGCGTGAAAAGACCAAGAAGACGCCCAAATTTGAGATGGGACCATGATATAAAGATATTATCAGGACTAACCTGGGCCCGCATAGCCAACAATAGACAACGATGGGCCGAAATGAAAAATGAATATGTAAGGGAGGCTACACCATAATTGGAAATGGTAGCAACAGCTGGAAATGATGATGATGATGATAATATATACTATATATTTTTCAATTATTTTGACAAATAGTTTCTTTTAGTAAATCCACGAAATAATCAGATAATCTTAGAAATGACCGACCTCTCTGTTTTAACATAACGTACGTGATAAAAGGTGCATTTTCGTAACGGGAAGGGAAGATATTATTTGTGATTAAGCTTTCCACTCACGAGCATAAAAATTATTTTATATATTATACGAGCGGTATAAAAATCTATGCAATTTCCCAAAATCCCCTAAAATATTTTATTTTTACCCTCGTTTACTAAATCCACGACCGTTAAATTTACCCCTACTATCGTATAATTTCGATATATTTTACAGTTCTAAGCAATAAAAAGGAATACAACCTTTTGGATTAGCTGTAAAGTGCCTTGTATCTAGATATGATGCTTTTAGAACTAGTTTTATTGCTGTATAGCTATACAGAGCGACCAAGATCGAGTACTATTAAGGTCAAAAGGCAACAAATACATTTCATAGCTTTATTGTGGTACTCTACGTTCCTTTTTGAGAAACAACAATTACCTGCGGTCCATTTAAAGTTTTTCTTTTTTTCCCAGGACCTCGATACAATTTTTCAAAGTATCCGAACCCTACTAGAAATTAGTTGCCGAAACTTGGTCTAGACGTTTACTTAAAGTTGTTTGCTAATGAAAAAAACAAAATTCCGTTCTTTCACAGTACCACTTTGATATAAAACATCAGAATGAGGTATTAATCATTCTAACTCCAGCTTTTTTTCGCACTCATTTTAATGCTTTCTTTAATTTTTTAAAAATTTTAATAAACACTAAAGTCAGTCTACACACGAACTTAACGGCATCCTGCAGGAGATCTTTACCTCACGACACACCAAACGAATTTAACAATTGTGTGATACCTTTAAACCCGCTACGATCTTTTCTCAGTATTTTCACCGTTAAATCAAACGCCGCCGACGACGTGGCTTGCATTGATGTACTTTGACGACATACGTTAAATTCATTTTCCAATTTACCAAGACGTCTAATTGCTTTTAAAACTAGTTAGTTACTAGCTTCAAAGTCTTTAGTACACTAAAGTTACTAGGATGCCTGACTGCTAGGTGCCCTAGAAATATTTTATTGACTGCTCTTGTCTAATCAGAATTTAATCAGATGCTAAATTTTTAACAAGGGCAACAACTATGCTCCAATAAAAATATCTACAGCGTTAGTTATTAGCTCTTTTAAGTCTACAAAAACCCCTGACTGCTGGATGCCCCAGAGATGTTCTATCAGATTTTCCTTTCTACATTAATTTCTTCATTTATAAGTGAATTTCTAAGGCCTTTTGTATTATCCTTTGTGTCTGGGTTCATCCTGTACACATAACTACACTAAAAGCAAACTCAAATCTCTGTACTACAGCCCATTATAAAAATATATCGCTTATACACACTAGGAATATGCTCCGAGCTCATAAAGACGCTTCGCGCTAACAACTCTTTAAGATCCGCCATTCGAAGCTTACAAATGTCGCATTATCATAACCGCGTTTTTTGATCGGTACGCGCTGTAACGTTAAAGTTAAGTAACTCGGTTTTATCTTTTAGCGTTTTACTATTTACGAACAACATATACACTTGACGCTATCTTTTGTCTTTATTAAACCCTATAGCTATAAGGGGCTCTTTGCAATGCTCGACGTTACGTTAAACTTGGCGATTCTCTGGGGTTTATTTTAAATTTCTGAACTGATCGAGGCTTACTTAGCTCATTGTCGCCCTAACGCCAATTCGCGCATTCGGGAGTGTATGAACTCGCATCGTTAGTTGTCTGTGACTAGTGATTATATAAATGCCCTGAATACCCGTTCACAAAATGCACGAGTGCGCTTTTTCTGACAGACATGTACGTATGTTATAGGAAAAAAGATAATAAAATTGCTATTGTATGACTGCTTTGCTATGAGGCATCAAATCTGATAATAGTTTTAGTCCCGCCAGAAAATAAATGCATTGAAGCCCTATCTACCAGTTATTCTTCTTGTTGTTACTGTTTTGCGAAAATTCCTTAACGCCGCTTCATAGACAAAGAAAGAAAGAATTAAAAATATGTGTTCATTCTTTGAAAATTAAAATGGTTTCAGGCACAATTCTCCTATTTGAGCTCGGCTTGCCCGTGGCCTGACTAAATTGTCTTTGGTTTTATAACAGTTGGAGCTATTAACGTTAAATAACGTTGAAACCGACAAAAGCAATCTTAAAAATCGTCTGTAAAATTGAGAAAATTAGTTTTCTATAAATTATATATATATATATATATATATATATATATATATATATATATATATATATATATATATATATATATATATATATATATATATATATATATATACACATATATAAGAAAAAGGGAGGTCAACGTCCGAAATAATATTAGGAAAGGAAAATCGTGGAAATCGTGGCTGATCGGACAAAACCAGCAAGTTATGCTCTTGCATTAAAGTACGGGGAATCCAAGATCTAATGGACAACCCCAGGCCGGTAGACAGTAAGCTTTCACCCTTGTTAGGAATCATCAGACTGACTTAACCCTTTGGCAGCTTCCCACATAGCAACCTCGTATATTATGTAGTTCGCTTTGGATAAAGACGGTACATAGTACACGTGAGCGCCATCTATAGGAGTCACTGTAATGCAAGAACAGATCTTACTGAGTATAGTCGCCTCAGAGCTACAGTAGGTTATATTTAAAAAACACAGTTTTGGGATAGCCGTGTCAAAGTATTCAAAAAGAAGCCCTTTGTTTAGTGCAGCACTAAGATATGTTAAAAGAAAATGTAATTCTTCAGAAAATTAATTATCTTTGTATAGCCTAATTCATCCTGAAAGAAAATGTTGTTAAAATGGCTTTATTTTAGGTAGATACAGGTGCGGCCAAAAAAAGTTCCATGTAGCTTACAGTCTAAACGCCTATTAATCGCCTATTTACGGAAATGTCACTGTGAGTCAGATGAAACTTTTTTGTGACCACACCTGTAACTACTCACTTTATTTGCATTTTTTCTATTTAATTTAATACAAACATCAATATTATAATTAAATATGTTTTATATAAATAAAAACATAATAAAAGCACAAACATGTTAAGTGTTACATTAAGATATCTAACAAAAATGGGAACATATCTTTTTGTTAATTAGTACATTCTTATAAAGCTTACAAACCTATGTAAGTTACCAAAGCTTAATTTCGGTTAATTAAAAAACAGAGAAGTTATTAAAACCTGAAATCCCTCCAAATCTTTAATTGCATTTTTCTCCAAATTGTTGTTTCCAACCATGTCCTACTGTTGCTCTGACGCGACGATATATATATATATATATATATATATATATATATATATATATATATATATATATATATATATATATATATATATATATTTATAGACAAAGAAATAATACAAAATGATTCTGTTCAGCAATATCTTTTATCTTTTTAATTTTAATTCGTTTCCCTAAATTGAGACAGAAGAGACAAATTTCGTAAAATAAAACCGGTCTTTCCCGTTTAGTGAACTTATCTGAATGTGGCCCATTAACATGCAAAGCTAAGGGATTAATCCCCAGTCTGAGCGCTAGACGTTTCAAAGATACGTTTAAGTTTAAATGAAATTTGTGTTTTGGGACAATGTCTGGTTCTAGTTAAGATTTGAATAAAAGATATTAGGAAGGATCTAGCGAGACTACACTACTCTTATATATGGTTAGACGGGTAGAAATTATAAAGTAAAGACAAAGGTTTTTAATGATTATTAAATGAAAAAAATTATTAAACATATAAAGCACTTATCAAGTAATTTATTGTGGAGTTTCCTACTATCCATAATAAAAATCTTGCTCTCTAGAATCATAGGTAATCCTCGCCACTTTGCTAGATCGCCTTCCCTTCTTCCTCTTTTTAGGACAAACATCGTACCCTAACGGAACGCAATTCTTCACCAGTAATGTAGCCATGCTTCTTCGATTGCTTATCGTCTTCGTCACGTAGATCGTTCTAGTTTCATACGCTCTTCTTCTCGTGTAGTACGGCAGGATGGTCTCCAACTGGTCCAAGCGATCTTCTATGAGCATTTCGTTGATATCGTTGGATGAGAGGGCGGGAGTGTGTATTTGAGACGGTTCTTCAGGGTTTTTAAAAGAGCGGGATTCGTCTGCTTCTTCCCTAATGGCTTCACTGGATTCTGTAAAATTGAAAAACTCACTGTAGTGATTTAAAGAAAAGAGCAACTGTCAAAATCTTGTATGGTCAAGTTTCAATTTCTTTGATCAGTTTTCAAATTAATTGTGACATTTATACAGTGTGTCCCACCGAATGCCAATCTAAGCAAACCTGAGCATTTAACGTAGCATCCAGTCAGTACAGTGTTTAATTTTGAACCAAGAGGACTAGTTTGAAGACATTATAAAACGCAAAATACGTATAATTTAGAAAGGAAGACTTACCCAAAGTACTAAACGAAACTTTCAAATTAAACTGATCACCTTCCACGTCATTTTCTTCAGAATCCACTGTGGACACTCTCTTTTCCACATTTTTGCTTTGCTTCACGAATAAGTCCTTGGTCACCAATTTGTCAACATTTTCCCTATTTTTCGCATTCTCCGATGTACAGAATTTCTGTTTTTTAGTATATTTCACACATACAGGGTTTTTATAAACGTATTTCGTTTTAATACTTATTACTTTGGTTGTAACCACCGGAGATGGTTGAATTTTTTGAAGTTTGATTAGGTAGTCCCTGTTTTTGACTATTTGGTTGTTGGGGATGGGCAGTCTGTCAATATAAGGCATGTCTAAATGTGGTAGCAGATCAAAATAATTTTTGGGTCGGCAATATTTTGCGCATTCGTGTAAAATACTGTTTCCACTAGTATAAGCACTATAAAGCACTGCAAGTGCCACTGCCAGATACATTTTTAAAATGCACGATTCACCAGGAATTTCAGAAAGTACTGACACAAAGCTTGTATTCACTGGGACATGAAAACGATGTAAAATTTAGATATCTATTGTCTGAAGTCTATAAAGCTTAGAAAAGTGATTATATATGACTTTCAACTGTGCAATTTTGTGAGGTACAGAGTATGAAATTTTGTTATACAAAGCATAGGCGTAGAATATAGTTATTTTTCATTTTAGTCGATTTCCAATTTGAAATAATATGCTATTATTTTGTAAGTCTAGGACTTTTGGCTAAGCCCATTTCCAAGGAAACAGTTCCGATAAAGGGAAAGTGGTTTCAATATTGTTAAAGTAATGATCAAGCAAGAAAAAGACATGGGCGTCATAGGCATGAAGACATCACGCGTGCTCTCTCGTAGAAATTTTATCCAGGGTTTTTCTAAAGGCACACATGTGATGAGCTGTTGGTGGCACAATAAAGAAATGGTTACCATGATATTCCCATGTTAACACAAAAAGCTTGTTACCATTGACCATTATCTCGGCGATTTATACTATATACGAAATAGTGTTACCAGATTTCTTATTTGTGTTACTAAAAAAGAAAAGTGGGAATTGTGTGCCACCGAGAAGGAAGTGTGTTACACATTGCCCAAGTTGTGTCTTTTTACACATATAAGGCAGAAATAGGGAGTTTTGCGTGGTGCGGCCATATTTTCCTTTATTTTTTTTTTGTTAATTTTTTTAACCAAACTTTAAATGGTCAATTTCTGAAAAAATTTGATTAACCTTTAATGAATCAAATGTAAATATTACTCATTAAACCACTGTTATTGTTCATAACCTAAAAATATTAAATTCTTTTTTTCGAACGCCATATTTTTGAAAATATTTTCATTATACATTATTTCTTTGAAGGCCCCTGTTACTATTGTTGGTATATGGAAAAACTGTACGAAAAATTCTTCATCGCAAGAGAAAAGTGACTTTTGATGGCTGGAAAAAGTCATTATTATAAATGGTATTGTTAATCAGAATTTTGACATATTTCTTTTAGCATACTCGTCGTTAATAATTTCCCAAGAATGCTCATCTGGAAGAAACATTAAGTATAAAAAAGAACAATAATTATTCATTCCTAATTTGTGTATAGCCGTTCACATTTACCCTTTTAAACTAATAGTGGGATTTGTGGCAGACGTAATAACTGATCTGAGACAGACCTTATTACTCAATTGTGTCGGCAATGTGTTGTTACAAAATTGACAAATGAAGCCACAAGTACCGAAACAATTCCTGAATTTCTCATTAAATGTGTCGTGTCACGATGCTTCACTTCCCACATATAAAGGACACATAAAGGTTACAGTTTCGACACATATATACTGGGCAGTTGAAATCAAATATACAAAATGTCAAAAAATGAAGAGAATATGATTCGTCTAACCAAATATTTATTTAAAACGAATATTTTTGAAACAAAAGCATTCTTTGCAGGGTGCATGGTTTGGGTAAAATTAAAGTAGAACATTGAAGAAACCAGGATTTGATCAGTTTTTGAGAAATTTACATTTAATTTTCTCATAAACTATTCACATCATGCTCCTTTTCTATACCTTTTGATTTGGCTTGTTTCAGAAATTTTTATTTTGAATGTGGTTGCTAGGTTTGCTCAGATATTTTATACATGTAGAAACTTTTATCAAAAATAGAATTTTGTGAGAAATCAGAATAAAAAGGTTTACTATTATAGTGTCAACTTTATATATGGCACTGTATAAACTAGACTAGCATTGATAGAAAACTACCAATGCTTGCGCATCGTTTCATTCACATTTTAATCAATGTATGAAAATCGCACAAAATTATTGCTACGACACTGGAGCAAATACCGTTGTACAACTGCAACATATGCAAGACCTAATAGTACTTAAATTTTTACCGATATCAAAAGGCTGCTCTGGAGATTTAATTGTGTAACAATTACTTGAAATAGATACCTATTATTTATACAATAGTTTGATCTACGTTAAAATATACGTTATTCGACCCAAATCTCCCTAAAATTCCATCTTTGGATTGGAAAGATGCAGCTTGCAGTGTATAACAGTATACTCTCAAGTTATACATGTTCGATCAAAGATTTTAAGATTTCCATAAAAAAAATTGCAGGTAATAATATTAATAAGTAAACAAATATATATTTCGAGGGTTTTCAGCAGTCAAAGATTTTTATGGCACCTCAATAAGACTTGCTTTTATCTATAAAGAGATGCTTGGTTTTTGGATTTGAAAAATTTAGCACAGAATATGTTAATAATTAATACAGAACTTTTAACAACTGCACGTTTGCTTTGGTGCAGATAGCAATTTGACATAATAACTAAACAAAGTATATAATAGCAGCATTTATGTTGAAAAGTAAAACTGGGTAACCTGAATACATAAGTGGAAAACAACATGTCCAAGTTTTAGTGGAGGAAATTATGGTTGTTGAGCTACACAGTATGAACGTTTTGGGGCTGACTATACCAACAGAAACTGTGCTTTGAACCAAAAAGAACAAGATCTAGAAATGTGTTTATTTTTTAATATTTAAAATAAATAATACAGTTTCAAATTAATTGTAGCTGATTTGGTGAACATTTTTCTGCAAGTAGGTTAAAAAAATAGTACACTAATTCTCTATCTCTATAGACTTTTAGTCGGTCTATTATTTTCTACTAGTTCCGGTACTTTATCGATTTCAGCACTCTCCAGGGCACTTCCAACTTCCAAACCAACATTTTCGGGTATTTTTGTGGCTTCTATTTTGCCAAGCACCGTTGAAGTGGGCAGGATTTCGGCCAGTTCCAGGGGATCATTTTCAGGACACCTCTCCAAGTTCTCGGGTAAGTTCTGTGGCTTACAACCTACAGAAATGAAAAGAAAGAATTTCTGAAAAGTCTGAAAACTGGTATATTTGTGTAAATAATTTTTGTTCTGCAATTTTTTGGTTTCCAACTAATATTATTCAGATAAAACTTTCTGCTCGCTTGCTGAGCTAAAATAGTTTAAAAAAGCTTATTAGAGACGCTCAGAAAGAGCTGAAATATTTTCTTAAACTTACCTGTAATCGAGTAAGTCACTACTATAGTGGGATCCCTAACAGTTTTAGTTTGAGTTATGTTTTGGGTCACAGTAACGGTGGGTTGGTATAAACCCAAGTATTCTCCCCAGCCTTGTACATGGACAGTTTTGGTTTGCTCTACATCTTCTCTGTAATGAAAAATCTTATTGGAATATGAGATCGTAGTAACGATTGGGAAATGATCTTTGTAATATAGGGTTGATATTGTCACATAAACACTACTTCAGTGTTTGCTTTAAAGTTGTATTTGCCAACATTTATAGCCAACCTAATTTTATTTTAGTGTAATTTGTTTTTTTATATTTTATTTGTATGAATATTTTCACAATAATAACTGTAGATTCATATTCTATGGGTATTTTTTAACGTATTAATAAAAGTTTCAAGATATTTTATGATTTATTTTAGGAAAACAATATTAATAAGAATATTAAGGTCCTAGTGACAGAAAAAAATGACTGTACTGTACTAACAACTTACCTTCTAGAAGCTTGAACGTTGTGTTTTGCGGTAGTTCTAGAAGTGGAATTTAATTCATTGCCGATATTGACGAAACCAAACCTAAAAACCAATAATTTTGTACAAAAGATGTAAGGAAAATAAATAATCTATATTTCTAACCAACCAAGACCACTATTTCGAAATAGGTACTTACCAATTTTGATTGGGAAATAGAGATCTCACATTTCTGCAGTTAGGCATAGAAGGATCCAAATCCACACATACAGTAGGAACATAAACCTTCTTCTCAGTTATCTGATAGGCCGTAGTAGTAACAGTACCGAAAATACCCCTCCTAACTCTGGAAGGATCTATGTGAACACTCTGTGTAATATAGAGTTGGGAGAAGCCAACTAACAGAGAACAAATAAAAGCGTTGGATTTTACACTGCACATTTTATATAAATTCACTCTTTGACCACTGTACTACTTACCAGTTATAGTGGATGAAATGGTAGTGAACGACATCATTCAGCCAACAAGGGTTTTTATAAACTTGACGAAATATCTTGAGCATTTCCTGTTTTACTCTTATATCTTGGTGCAAGGGTAATTTGTAAAAATTACTACTTGGTATTTTAGTTAATGCTCGAGATAACGGTACTTAAGGAAAGGGTTCGATAACTTCCTAATGTGGTACCCAAGTTAGGTGCTGGAAAATTTAACAAGTACTTTTAATTGAAGCTATAAATACAGTACCTACCAATTCTTCTCTTATAACAGCCCCAGAAATAAATTATAGTGTAAAAAACACGCTTTTATGAGTAGCGCACTAAAAAGTTAAAAATAATTATTTTCCTTTCATAGCTGTACAAGTGAACAGAAAACAGAGGTGTGCAATATATATCTTCATAAATAGGGAGTTACCTACCTATTTATGAGGATTTTGAATGGCAATAATGATATTTTCTCATGATGCAGAACTTTTTAATAAACAAAAAACATGTTATTGTATTGTCACCAAAATTGCATAAGTTTGCAAAGTTTCAAATCGATACGACAATAAGAAGTGGGTGAAAAGTGAGTTGTAAGATTCCATTACAATGTTACAGGTCAAGCAAATAAAAGCGTGTTAATAATAATTAAAAAATATATGTAAAAAATAACCTTATTAGAATATATTTGATCAACAACAATATATATTGAAAACGCTCTCCTTGACCTCCGGTCATTCATATACAGGGAAAAAATAAAAGCACATTTAAGTTTTCGGATTTTTAATAAGTTAGGCAATGTACAAATACTTTCTTGTTACATTTTATTACAGTTATTACTCTACTCATAATTTATTACTAAAAATATATTATATTTTTTATAAAATTTTCTAAAAATATTCATGTCTTAAAATTTAACAACATAAAATTGCGTAATAAAAACAAGAAATCTGTTTATGATAATTAGTGTAAACACAGTGTAGCAGTTGCCCTCCCCCTCCTTTCCCCCCTTCTGTACCCAATTTTAGTACAGAATCATTACAGACTATTAATTTTAATTGTTTTAAAGCTTCTATATCAAAATTGAAAGAGTATTGCATAAAACAAGTTTAAAAAATCTACTTTGTGTACCTTCCTCTCTCTCTCTTTCAAACGTTTTTCGAGACTTTACTTTCTTAGCCCAACGTTTGTTCCTTAAAAAGAGGCATTTCCTGACTGATTACATAAATACCTATTTCCAATATTTACCTGCAACACTCAAGGTTCGCTTTTAACCTTAGTTCACACACAATGTTAGAATGACATCATTTACTACATATTTCACATGACACAAGTATATACACTGTAGACCAAAATAAAACAAGTTCTTCAAATAACAAAGCATGTAAAAAACCTACTCTACAGTGTATTTTTTATATAATAATAAGTAAAGCCCCCAGAACTTAAACCTTCTAGTTCTATTTGACAACAGTCAAATCAGGCGTTTTTTAAACCTAGACCTCTTTACTGAATCCGCACAAACATTCTTGCCAATAAAATTTTAACTATAAACAGCCTTCGTATGACTTTTCTCGGCGTTAATAAAATCTTCAACCAAACTATTATTTAGATTTTTCTCAAACTCAACCAGAGATGGCGTCAGTGAGGAAAAATTACTGTCATTTCCCACATGGGAATTTTTTTCTTGTTGCTTGTCTTTCACGCTAAACTCTTGCAATATTTTCATCAAACTTGAATGTTCCGCCGGTTCGGTTTGAGCCGTCTTCGTGCTATTTTGCCATGCTGGTTTGGACACATTGGTCGTCGATATTCGTTCGTCTTTAATGGTAACGTCATCTATGTAAGGTATTTTCTTGGCTTCCTCTTCTATTCTGTTGGTTTTCCTTACCAAACGTAACTTGGACTCAACTTCCTTGTTTAGAATCAAAGCTTTGCCAGACAAGTTTGATATATCCTCATTTTTTTCAGACACCGGACTCGGAGGAGGTGTCAAACATGCGTCTTCTGAAGCCTTATCGTGCCTCACAGCACCTTCTTTTGAAGACTCGGTACTGAACTTCTTAACTAGAGATTCAACCTTGCGAGCAGGGACCTTAGGTTTTCGTTTTTGAGGCTCGATCTCTTCCTCCTTCACAATAAGGCTTTCTATACCCGAAAGAACATCGCTATTGGACGGCTTCGGAGGTAAAGGTTTTCTTGGTCTAGGCAAACTTGCGTCTTTGGGGTTGTAATGCTCAATCAAACCAACGTCCCAGTCCTCCAACGGCCCAAATGACTCATCCGACGTAATATCCACAGGTTTCGGTTTTTGGGGCATAAGTTTCCTCAATTGCTGAGGCAAAATTGATCCAAACGATCTACAACGCGTCATATATGTATCTAACTTGCCAGTGGACTGACTAGAGGTTAGTTTCTTGGCGCTGGAGTTCCGCAAGCTGAGTCTAGATGAGTTTAGGTCATTTCTAGATGTAGATTTAGGGCCTAGACAATCTGAATCAGCTACGGAAAGCTTCAGATCGGTGTAATTTGGCAGAGAAACTACGGAAAGGTTCTTTTGTCGTTTACTACTTTTTGCCTGAGTTAAACTATTACTTTCTTTATTTAACTTTTGCGTATTATCTTGTTTTTTCGCGTTATTATGGTGATGGTGACCTCTATTGTGATTTTTCTCGTCGCTGTCACATAAAGGACAATTATAGTTAATTTCCCTCTTTACAATTAAAGGTTCTACCACTGGAACTTGGTCATTTTGGTGGTTGTTGTCGCCCTGGAACGCTTGGAGGCTGCTTCTCGCTATTTTCTCAAATTTTTCCCGCAAATTCTTTCCCTTTTGCTGCTTCCTCGGAGGTGGAGTCGGTGTGCCCTTTTTATCATCATCAAAAATAATACTTAACTTGGGGTTTCTCAAATGGATGTGGTCGTCGTCATTCAGAGGTACTTCTAGGTCAACCTCTGTCCAATCGGAACTTTTGGAAAGGGGTTTGGTGTAGAATATACTTTCTCCTCGTCTTGTCTCTTCACTTTTGGCTCTAAAATAGGATACAAATGGGTAAGATTCTTGTGTGATTTATGGCGGATCTATAGGAAACAAGGTTTTAATTTTTTTGCTAGTTATTAGCTTTAAAACCAATAATAAGTTGAAGAAATTATTTGAAAAGTCACTAAATAGACTCCAAATATCTTAAAAACAGCCAGATTTAACAACTACTAGTATTCTTATCCTTTTCTTGTAAACTACCTACAATATTTACCTATTGCCCTCCTTCTTATTCAAATGCGATTCAGATTTCCATGTCGCTGGTTTCAACTGCAACAAAAATGATTATTAATTAAACATTTTAAAAGCTCTAGTAAATATCTTGGTTAATGTTATTTAACTATGCTTGTTTCGTCTTTATTATTCCGAGGAACGTTTTGTACTTCATTAAAAATATAAACAAGTCAAAAAAGGGTACAAAACTCTTACTTTATGAACTTTTTTAGTTCATTTTAGAGAATGTCCCTAGTACATTGTTGGTTTCAAAATTCTGATTTTTACGTCACATGTTTTATAATGTTTATTCTAATAATTCTTATTACAGCACAGTTTATGACAGTTGTTATTAGTACTGAATATTTTAAAAGTTTCCGGTAAAATAAATATCGAATAGGTAATTATTATTCTTCTAGTGGTTTCTCAAACAATTATAAATTTAAAATACTTAAGTAAACACCATTCTTTTATAAAATTAGTTATTTTAAACTTCCTGAAAACAGTCTAAAAATATCATTATACAAATAATTTGAAAGGAATTTTGTTAATACAGAGAGGAGAGAATGAAAATCTTATAAACACATTCAATAAATGATCAATACTGATTGAAATTGAAAGACTGTTATTGCAACTGATGTAAAATTATCTTCATATCTTGTATGTGTTGTAATGAACACATTTTTATTCTATAGGCAAGCTTTTTTACAAGGAGAACTACCTATTTTTAGAATAACAGTTGATCAAGGGGAGGGTAAAGTTATGAAAATTTTGGTCCTAAAACCCTGTTCTCAAAATAAAAATATGACATAATTGTTGAGACTTCTTATAATAAAAGATTACTTATACGACTTGCGAGGTATTTCTGGTTAAAATTCGTGGCGCCACTTCCTCTTGTTGTGATTAATTTTAATAAAACACCAGACAAGGGGACAGTCATCAAATTTATTAATAAAACTATGAAACAGCTTTGCTTCTACAGATATTATCCAACTCTTGTTTATTAAGGAGGAGTGTATCCGTTCAAGAGTCATAAAAATTGCTTACATTTACTATTTCTTTCTGTAAAAGATCTTGCAAGTTACAGATGTTAAAGATTTTTTGAGTTGAAGCTGGAATCACCTTGTCGGCAATTTGCGTTTAAGCGGGTGCATTTTTTGGGAATTTCGGTGCATTTATATAGACACTCCCGAAGGATATTTGTGTGGCGAGCATAGGCGCAGCCAGGATTTTGTCTTGGGGGGCTGATTTGCCTTGAGGGGGCTGAATAATGCAATTCGGTAGATTTCTTCAATTAGTAGTGCATTTTTTCATTTTTGTGTATCTAGATTATTGGTTGGAGGGCTGCAGCCCCCCTCTGGGTGCGGCACTGGGGGCGAGAGTGACTATATAAGGGCACTAAACACCTTCCAAAATCAACATGTTTTATATTTTTTCTGTTCCCGAGCAAAAATCTTAGTTTCTGTCAATTTAATGTTAATAAAACTCTGTCGTTAAGCAACCACTCTATTCTTAGATTAAAACACATAAAATACAAAAAAAAACTGTACAGCGTAGGAGGGAGACACTTCATTTGCATTGTGTAAACATACATAATAATATTAAAACGAGTGGGAGTGAGAAAGCAAAAAAATAGCTGTAATAACCAAAGTGGCCACACTGGTTATTAGCGATTTTTTCAGAGATTAGTGACTTTTATTACATATCACCAAAACGGGGCGTAGGGAAAATGGCCGCAATTTATACAGGGTGTCGCCGAAAGTTGTTAAAACAGATTTTCAAAAAAATGGAATCCAATTTCTTTTTTTACTGTAACGAGCGATCGGCGCGCACTTATACTTATCCATGATATACTGCTGTGCTTAGACATAGCCTGAAGAGATGTATTTTAGTCCTGCAAAGTCTAAAGTAACGGAAGAGAACACGAGGACTGGCCCCGATTAAAACTGAACTGATTTAGATTATCTTTCGGTACCGAGATTAATTATTATTATCCACATATATATTTACTGTTACGTTATATTCGAGCCAGCAGAAATGTATTTTAATTTGCAGTTATCGTTCCTTTTATTTAATTATACAGGGTGCCATAAAAAACTGAGGAAAGTGTGTTTTTTTATAAAATATACGGTTTGCGTCAATCTATCTATTAGAAACATGGATTTATTAAGAAAGGATTCGATGTCCGTATACTGTGAGCGTATCGAACGTGAAGCCTTATATTTGTTGTATGTTATGAAAACATTTCCCCTAGGGGTAGAGTTTACGAACTACGAATTAGTACGTAATTGAATCAAGAATGGTAGTAGAAAGAGATAAAATAGCATTGGAGTGTTGGAGCTCAGAAGTGTTGCTGTCTGTGCTGGTTGCTTAGGAAAACGGCTGAACCTCGGTCTGAACACTCGGTTACACGTACGTCTTTGTCTAATGAACTAGAAAAGAAAAAGTGCGACTTATAGATTTATAAATGACTCGGAGCGACTTTAAATAAACACCTTTAGACATAACATAACTTATAAATAATAAAACCTTTTTAACTTAAATTTATTATTATTTAGCAGAAAAATAAAATATTTTAGGGCTTTTATTACTTTTAGTAAATCTTGTGATGCTTCTAACTTATTTTTTGTACAAAAATACAAGGTAAAATAAGATGTGGCCAATAATTACCAATTGTGTTTACAGTGTCGTTTAGAATGGTTTGTTTTGGCTTCAAAGAATGTTAAATCATCCCGTATCCATTCTTAATAAATCCATGATTAGAAATCTCTTTACACACCCCTTTTTTCGGAAAAAAGAAACGAAATGGCCAGAGTACAAGCCTCAAGGGTTCAATAATGTCAAAGTTACCTTATAAAAGTTGTAAAACATTTAAAATTTAAAAAATAAGAACAAACACGAACAAAATCATTGATAATCCCAAGAATGGCTTATACTATGGCAAGTCCGACCATCAGTCCGTACTTGGCCAGTTGGCCACACAAGGTTAACTAAACCAATAAAAAAGTTCACCTTTACAGTATGAGTGATATCATCAAAACATGTTTAGTATGCAAGACAGTTATTGAAAACCGAGAATATTTTTACGACGAGGTTTTTAAATGCATTTTCTAAGAGTTCACATTTGAATTCTAATGTTTTTGAAAGGATAGTCAAGGCAGGAGCGGGGCAATAAGTACCCCCTTGTGACGTAGTGCACTTCCTTTCGCAAGTTGGTCAGTAATTTCATTACGAAGGTGTGATAAAAACGTCACAACATTTGACTGCATCAAAGTCTACAAATTCTACTACTTACGATTAATTAAATTTGGTATAAGTTTAATCAACAGCATGATCGACATGTTTTGATCATTATCAAAATTTCTAATTTATTTTTTATACGTTCTTTCACTCACTTTAGCTGGTGAAAATAATTCTTTGTTAGATATGCTTTTATTTTAACTTCGTTTTTAGGGTGGAAAAAATCTTCATGTTAAATAAATAAAAATTCTCGGAATTTTAAAAACGTTCTCATTAATATTCGTCGTTTTACACGCCTTTAATGATCACATTAAGAGCCAATACTTATTTACTTACGTGTAGTCTATTTATAATCCTGTCGAATTTCGATGGAGATCTGTTATTAATGTTGTTGTTGTTTACATTCTGCGCATTGTCAACAGCGTCCGACTTCTTGCTTTTACACAACTTATTCCCCATAGTATTTCTCTTATATTAATCTTATTATTATGTCACATTTATTTCGAATTCTAGGTTCCTAAAAACGCTTCTACGCTTTAAGTACCTCTTTTTCGCCAGATTCGATCGCACAGTCGTATTTTCGGACCTCACAAAGGCATTCGATACCAATCGATTGAACAAAAACAAGCGCGCAACGAAAAAACAAAAACAAACTCGCCAACTACGTCTCGCTGTTCAATTATTGAAACAAATGCGCTCTAAAGCAAGAGAGAGGAGGCTGCGAGAAATAGCGAGACGTGGGGAAACGATATTCAGTTTTTTTCGCGTTTTTTCAATGAAGTGTTATCGTTAGAGTAGGCAAAAGTTTTGGCGGATTTTGTTGCCTTTACAAGAGTCCCTAAAAGGCAGTTATTTTATCGAGTTTGACTTTCCAATGAGTCGGAAGAATCGGAACAATGCCCCTTTTGAAAATACACATTAATTCTTGATTTTTTTTAGTAATTATTTCACATGTGTGGTCCTACCTATTATGTACATGCTATATAGAAGTCTACTATAATAGGGCTATGGTTGGCTGGAGAAAAACAATTGAATACAAAACTAACGTAAATTACTGTTATATGGGTGCTTATCGCCATGGTTCTATAGGCATTTTCCCATATTATAAAATTGGCAGAAAGCTTATATAATTAAGCATGTACCTACAGTGTTTATTAAGAGTGTAAATTTTTTTTTTTAGTTTTATAGGTACAAGACGTGTAAAATCGTTTAAAATGTGCAAATTATCATTAGCGACAACTCAAAGAAAGAGATAATTGAACGCCCGTACTAGATAAGACAATTTGGGTACCTAAGAAGTTAATACCATGGATGAATTAGAAAGAATTCGGTGTTCCGTATACTGTGAGCGTATCGAACGTGAAGCCTGTTTATTTGTTGTTTGTTATGAAAACATTTACCCTAGAGGTCTAGTTACGAACTTTAAGGAAATGAAATACGTAATTGAATCAAGAATGGCAGTAGAAAGAGATAAAATAGCATTGGAGTGTTTGAGCTCAGAAGTGTTGCTGTCTCTGCTGATTGCTTAGGAAATACGTCTGAACACTCGGTTACACGTACGTCTTTAAATGAATTAGAAAAGAAAAAGTGCGACTTATAGATTTATAAATGACTCGGAGCGACTTTAAATAAACCTTTAGAAATAATATAACCTATAAATAATAAAACCATTTTAACTTAAATTTATTATTATTTAGCAGAAAAATAAAATATTTTAGGGCTTTTATTACTTTTAGTAAATCTTGTGATGCTTCTAACGTATTTTTTGTACAATAATACAAGGTAAAATAAGATGTGGCCAATGTTTACAAATTGTGTTTACAGTGTCGCTTAGAATGGTTTGTTTTGGCTTCAAAGAATGTTAAATCTCGTATCCATTCTTAATAAATCCATGGTTAATACAAGTGCTCAGGAGCACGGGGAGTCGCAATATAATGTCACAACCCTGAACCGGGCAGACAACAACAACAACAGCGGTTTTATCCTTATTAGGACTCATCAGACCGCTAAGGCGACAGACAGTTGCGACAATTACCAAACACTATGCTGTAAAGAGGTATAACCTCTTACAAATGTTAAATATCGCAATAATAATAATTATCCAAAGCAATATAATAGGAATAGGTATTATTAACATTATGACACAAGTCAATCCTCCTTGATCTTAAAATTCAGGTGGTGGAATGCAGTAGCCGAAAAAGGATTTAGTCCTGAGAGTTTTGAGATCAGGTTAGCTCAGGATATCAGAATATTCGATGTTTTACAGCAGGAATGCTTGAATAATTGGCAGATTCCCCAACGTTAGATGGTAAAAGTTGAAACTAACTAAGTCGAATTAAGCAGTGCCCACGTGAACACGTGAATAATATTCAACCTTTAGTCAAGTTGCCTAAGGTCATAGAGTTCAACAAGTTTTTATTTATAGAGTGAAAATATATTTATATAACTGGATGATGATGCGTGCTTGAGATCATCGTAGTGGGCTTGGTTTAATATTATTTTTATTAGGTTATTTTGATTTGATAGAGGGGTACTGAATAAAACAGAGCAATCTAATTTTGTATAGGGAACTGCGTCGAATTAAAAAGGAGGTATAATCCGCCCGAAAAATCAAAATTCATTGTATAGTTTTCCTGTAAAATGCCTCCACAAGTACAGGAACACAGCTTTTTGTGTTTTGAGTGTACTTATATGGTCACTCTTCATCTGTCCCCATAGGGAGGGTCTATATCCACTAAACACCCGTTCACAAAATCAGCGTGTTTGACGTTCGACCTGTTCCCAAAAAGAATTAATCTTTTTTATTAAAAACAGTTTTGTTGGGTTTGCTCGAAGTTGCATTGATTTTTTTTTAAATCAAATTTCTTCCCCCAAAACACGCTTCTGAATGTCCCACTGGGTATTTATTTTAAAGCTTGATTATCTCTTGATCAGATAACTCTGAAAATGTTTGAGGAAATTTGATAGAAAAAAATACAAATTATGTGATTTCGTGGGCAAAAAAAGTCACGAAATCGACATTTAATCGTCGATTGCTCCCGTCCTATAAAGAATAAAGGACCTAAAAAATATGAATATCGCGTATTTCGACGCGCTCTTTCTAATTATGCAGAAATAATTTTGATTTTTTTTCATTTTATCCCCTAAAAAAATTAGAAACCGTGAAAAATTTGGGTGAAAATCGTAATATTTTGTTTTTCCAAATTTTACCTATTTCCAGTGGTTTTAGGTAGTTTGACGTGTCAAGCGGTTTCTCTATTTGACTTACCGTTTTCAAGTTACCTATTAAGTACCAAAGATGAGTCTTGCAAATGGCATTTTTCGACCGAAAAAAATTCAAAACAATTACTTCCCACTCTCCGATCCTCGCTAATATTTGCTAATATCAATAGAGTTCGGTAGCCCTGGGTCCTCTACGACTTCCGAAAATTGAAATCGAATTAATCCACTTTGGCGACCTTCACCCGATTTTAAAGGAAATCGCGGCCATTTCGACTTTAAATTTAAATAGCTCCGAAACGAAACACCCTGTATAACTGAATTTTCTATCGACGCTAGTCCCGCTATCCCTCTATTAACCCAGAAAGTTTGAACGTTTTGGTTCCAACCGTTTCCGAGGAAAAAAATTGAGAATGTGAAACTATCGAAAATGACGTCGACAACATCCAGACAGTTCCTCGATAACAGGGGGGGGGGAGGTATACAGATTCCTCTCTGGAGCAGTCTGTAAAAGCTTCGTAGCTGCACAAAAAATAATTTTAGCTCAGAACTATAAAGCTAGCGGTAGAATATAAATTCAATTGTTTGTACAGCTAAAAGACCTAAAGAAAACCAAAAAGTAAGTAAAATTCGTACTTACTTTATTCCTTATTTTATTAAAGAAATTCATTTGTAGTTTGATATCCACAGGAAAAAATTAAATATGTAACGAACACACTTTTATTGTCACTTCACTACACTTTATTAATTCTAGTACTAATAACTGTTTAAACTTATTTGCTTTTCTACTTAGTGGCACGGATTATTTTTTAAAACGTTCCCCGAGAAATCCTAAATACCCACTAAAATCCTGTATAATTTGTAAATACCTTCACAATAAAAATAACTGTGAGTTAAGAACGAGTTTGACGTGATTTCTCGAAGCGTGTTTTATGACAATATAAAAGCATAATATTATTAAATTGCATGTTTATTTTGAATTGATACCTAATGCGGAAAAAATGTGTATTTTATTAAAATATATACATATACCCAAATAAATTTCTTGTTTTTAAGAAACTCACCGCCTATGACCCGGTAATTTTCTAACTAATAGTGGCCCTTTTAATGTTTAAATTTTTAAATAATCTGGATATTAGTTAATTGTAATTGCTATTTCGCCAATACGCTTTTTCGCAAATGCATGAACGTTCCGGTGGAGAATGCACTTATGCAAGTTCCCCATTCGTGGGAACAGGATGGTGTGTTATATTCAGGGCCCCCGCAACCGCGTGTGCAACGCGTGCACTGCACGCGGGCGCACTCTGTAAGGGGCGCCAAGAACCAAAGGTTTTTGGTTAATTTTTTAACAATATTTCCAACGAGCAAGGCACCAAAGAAATCTTTTTTTTCAATAATCTAAGCGAAGTTTATGTTCATAAATATAATTAGGTACCTATCTAATCTAATTCCCTATTAAAACAGAAAACATATTTTTAAAATCAATCATCACTATTCACATCTGAATATGCAATATCATGATCCAATATCCAATACTGGTATAAATCGACAAGTTTGCGTAGAAGTTGTTAGAACTTGTTACCTACTTGCCGATTTTCCTGTCCAGACTCGAATACTCTGTAGGAGTATAAAACAGCGGAAGGCGTCGTAATCCAAATAATTGATATTTTATTTCGCAACGTTTAAGGGTCAAGAAGACGCAGAAAATTATAATATTTAGATACTTAAAAATTAAAAAGATTGATTTGTATTTTGTGTTATTGTGTTTTGTTGTGATTGAATAAAATTTTATGAAATGGTAAGTACCTACCCACATGCAGTATTATAGCATTTTCTAAGGTCTATAAAATTCGTTTTTTTTTTAATTTTTTCTGTTTAAAATAGTGCACATCCTTAATTAGCCCATACCTTTATACCATAGATAATATTATTTTTATTTCCCTCAAATAGGAAAGTATTTTGTATTCGTGGAAAAATCGGATAGATTTTGATATTTCTTTAGACATTTTAGATTTAAAACCTGACGTTTCGCCTTGGAGCCACCATCATACCGTTCGACTTTCTGAAAAAATTTATATTTCATCTTTGCCAAAAATTAATTATCAAATTATTATACCAGGAAAAGTGTATAGGGTATATGCTTCAGATTGGTCTTAAGTTCGTTTAGCCGTTTAGGTTTAAAGGCTCGCGTTTAGAGTTTAGATTCATAAAAATAAAAAATTACGGGGCGTTCTCAAAAAGATGGGTCTTGTGCAAGGGAAGTCAAGGGTAAATGTCCTTACCAATTTTTGATCTAGTGTTTCTTAAATTCTAGGAGCCACAGAAGAGAAAACGACCTTCTGGTGCAAAATTTCGAGAGCAAAAAAAAGTTAGAGTCCAAGAAAGGGAAAAGATGGCTGGGAGTATGAAACATTTTTTGCAAAAAAGTCAAGTTTACAAGACTGAAACGATAGAGGTAGAAGAAAATACAGTTTCTAAAGCGGCGCCATCGCCATCTTCTGCAACATGTGAACCATCGACATCAACATCAACACGTATTGAAAATATAGCCTCTGTAGAGTCAGCCATCCTAACAACTACGACTACAAGTGACACTTCTAGCAGTTCTAGCGATGAAGCTTCTACTGAAGGGGAGACTGAGATTACTATTCCTAGTATTCTTCCATCAGAAGATCCCGGTTTATGGCCCAGAAGCATCACCAATGATGAAGTCAGAATATTGGTTGATCGTGGTCCTCCCTTGATAGGACGTAATTATCAATTTCCTGCTAATAAAGACAAAAGAAAATTTTCAAGTAAGTACTTTGTTAGAAAACTAGGAAATGGAGAAGAAGTGGAAAGAATTTGGCTAATTTACTCAGTTTCGAAAAATTCGGTATTTTGTTTTTGTTGTAAACTTTTCAGCAAGACTTCTACTAGTTTTTCTGATACTAGTGGTTTTTCTGATTGGCAACATTTATCCTTAGCCATTATAAGACATGAAACATCAATTGCACATAACGTTCACATGAATAAATGGATGAATTTTAAAAAAATGTTGAAATTATCTACAACTGTAAACGATCATCACTTACGGGTTTTAGAAACTGAAAAAAAGTATTGGCATGACGTTCTAGAAAGAATTATTGCAGTTGTTAAATTTTTATCCAGACAGTGCCTAGCTTTCCAAGGTTCATCTAAAACACTTTTCCAATATGATAATGGGAACTTCCTCAAAACTGTCGAGATGATTTCATCTTTTGATCCTGTGATGAGAGAGCACATAAGTCGAGTGCAAAACTCACAAACAAATTCTTTAAGAATGACCCATTACTTAGGCTACCAGATACAAAATGAAATTATTGAATTAATGGCTTCTAAAGTAAAAAATAATATTTTGGACATGGTTCGAAGCTCCAAATATTATTCAATAATTTTAGATTGTACTCCGGATGCAAGCCATACAGAGCAAATAAGCCTCGCTTTGCGTTATGTCGTTCTAAATGACAGTTCTAAAAAGGTCCAAATACAAGAGAGTTTTATAGCATTCAACTCAATAATCGACTCTACAGGGGAAGGGCTATGTAATTTTGTAATGGGACTTTTGAAAAATTTAAACTTAGATATTAAAGATATGAGAGGTCAAGGGTATGATAATGGGGCCAATATGCGCGGAAAACATATTGGTTTACAAAAACGCATACTCGATGCTAATCCTAGGGCATTTTTTGTACCATGTGCTGCACACAGCTTAAATTTAACAGTAAATGATGCTGCTAAGGTTTCAAATGAAACAGTGAATTTTTTTAATATTGTACAAGAACTTTATGTATTTTTCTCTTCATCCACAAAAAGATGGGATGTTATGAAAAAGCATGTCCCTCAGTTAAATCTAAAACCCCTAAGTGATACTAGATGGTCAAGTAGGATTGATGCTATGAAACCGCTAAAGTTTCATTTAATTCAAATATGTGATAGCCTTCTAGAAATAGCAGAAAATGATACTTATAACATAGAAACTAGACATAAAGCAAATTCTCTTTTATTAAATATTCAATCTTTTAAATTTATTTGTAGTATAATAATTTGGTATGATGTTTTATTCCAGATTAATATTGTAAGCAAAATGATGCAAAGTGTAGCGATTGACATTAAAGTGTGCCAAAACTATTTAAAGAATTTAGTCGATCATTTTAAAAATTATAGAAATGATAATGTTTTCGAGGAAAATCTTGTTGAAGCTGGAAAACTAGCGGCTGCTCTTGAGATAGAGCAATGTTTTCCCCCATTAAATAATGTAAGACGAAGGTATAAACCGAAATTGTTCGATTATGAGCACACGGATGAGACACCTCAAGATCCAAAAACTGCTTTTAAAATAAATTTCTTTTTAAAAATAATTGATCAAACACTAAGTTCTTTAAATAGTAGGTTCGATATGATATCTGATTACGAAAACGTTTTTGGTTTTATTTGTGATATTTCTAAATTAAATGACGAAGATCTTTTAAAATGCTGTCATGTTCTTCAACAGAAGCTAACTGATCAGGAAAAGCAGGAGGCTGACGTGGAAGGAAATGGTTTATTTAACGAGATAAAAGCCCTAAGATTGTTTTCATTGCCTGAAGTATCAAATCCCCTTGAAATTCTTCAATATATATTTGAAAACAATCTAACTTCATCTCTACCAAATATTAGTATTGCGTTAAGAATCCTCCTCACTTTACCTGTGTCTGTTGCTTCTGGTGAGAGATCATTCTCAAAATTAAAAATAATTAAAAATTATTTGAGGTCTACCATGTCACAAGAAAGATTATCTGGTTTGGCAATCTTAGCTATAGAGCAAGAGATACTCGATAAAATAGATTTTGATAATATTATAAAAGAATTTGCAGCGGCCAAATCTAGAAAAACGCCCATTTAATTTCTGTATCCTAATAATAAGGTATGTTTTATTTGTGATTTGTTTATTGTTTGATTTATGCCTTTATAAATAATTTAGAGAAAAATAAAGTTTTGGTTTTGAAATCTCTGTAGTTTCCTTATAAAATGAGGTTTTAATCGATTGCCTAAAGGAAAAAAATTAAAAATTAAAAAAATACATATGTTATCTAAAACTAACAGCATACTGATCTTAAGGCATTTAAGAAAGGTTTCTGATAGTTTTTTTAACTACTCTACACTAAATTCCAACAAAAACTGGACAAATTTGGGCACCCCCAATTTTTTTGCCGAGTAAGGGGCGCCAAAATATTTTTGGCACGCGGGCGTTGATAACCCTTGCGGGGGCCCTGGTTATATTTGCCTCCAACGAAAAGTGAGACGAGGACAAAACAGTGTGATGCTACTTCTGCGCCAGATCCTTTTAAATGGACCAAATATTCCTGCATAGTAAAAGCACAAGGCATAATTCAGTTCTCTGGTGCATCAAAAACTGCAGTTTTATTATGCCAAGAGACCAACAGAAAAAAGAAGAAGCAATTTAGTTCGCCTTTACAACGTTGACTGCGTTGTAGAAATAAGGATAACAATATGGTTTATGGCACTATATTTGTTTGTTTCCGTTTAACTACGTCGGATAAACAAAGAGAGCACATGGTTGTGGTTTTGATGGATTTGAATCGCCAAAATTCGTCCCAAATTAAAGACGAACAAATACCTTCAAAGCTACCTACTTGTCGCCAATTTGCTTGTCCACGAGTGCATGAACTTACCGTTCCATTTGCAGTTTTAAGAGCTCTGCAGTTATATGCTCGGAGTAAGAGTTGTATAAACTCATTCAAAATAAAACGCTCCTGCAGTCCTACTTCAGGTGGTTGTAGTTTTCTATAATAGACACAAAGCGATCGTGTTGTCTTTGTCTGCCGATCATTCGACAGCGAACGTAAAAGATCGAAAAAATATCGCTTTGTTTCTACAAATAGAAAATATTACCTCGCAGAGTCCCACTACTGCTCACCAACAGGCGCTGGTGGCTCGAATATCGCAAACTTGAGGTAAATGGAGCACACCGAATGAACCAGAGTCGCTCAACTATGCAAATGGAAAGCGTCTTTCCGTGCACCAACATCCTTTTCGGCCTGCTAGTCGTCATGAGCCGAATTTGATTGACAAAAATTAGATCGATTCGGATCACTTTACGACACTCCAATGCTATTTTATTTCTTTCTACTACTATTATTTTACGTATTTCTCTTAAAGTTCGTAAACTGATCCGGATCAATCCAATTTTTGTCAATCGAATACGCCTATGGTCACGGTTGAGTGGCTTAAACTTCATTTGACAACCAGGTGGTTGACAAATGAAGTTTAATCCATTATTTAACTGTCAACCGTGACCATGACCACTGGCCGGTCGAAAACGATGCAAAATTAAAGTCGAACAAATGCCTTCAAAGCTATCGAAAGCTTACCTACTTGTCGCCAATTTGCTTGTCCACGGATGCACGAACTTACCTCCTTGCGTCTTCAGTGTACTTATATGATCACTTCCCACGGACCGTGGCGAGTGACTATATAAAAGCACTGAACACCCGCTCATAGAATCAGCATGTCTAATGTTGCATTTTTCTCGAAATCCGTGTGGTTTACATTAAAACAATCTTGTACAGTTCGTTAAACGAATTTCGCTGGAATTATAGCTGCTTTAGAGTAATTTTAACGCAAAACTAGGAAGCCAGGCGTAAAATTAACAGAAATGGAGCTTAATGGAAAAAATAAAAAACTAAACTCGTATAGACCTCTTTATTTATACAACAAACGTATAAAACAATTATATTTGAAACGCTGGATAAGAAATACCCAAAAAAGACACAAAAACAATATGTTGGTCAAATATTAATGGGAAATCATATATATCATATAAAAAATTAATTCAACTCATTATCTTAAAATAAATGGCATTTATTAATGGAATCTTTTGCCCTTTTCTATTCCGCCTCCTCGTCTCTGTCTTTTGATTTCTTCTTCTTTTTCTTTTCTTTTTTGACGGCCTGAAAAATATTTATAAAATGTCACAAAACAGTTCTTCTTATTATTTTGAATAAATGGCACAAGAAAACAATATTCCTCACCTCTCCTTCGGTAGTACTGTCTTCCGTCACGTGACTTGTACTCGCTTCCTCGGCGTCTTGATCTTCCTTCTTCCTCTTCTTCTTCTTATGTTTCTCTTTTACGGGGGCTTCTGCTACCTCGGGTTCCAGTATTTCCTGCGACGTGTCCGCAGACGCGCTATGTTTACGCTATATAGGAAAAATGAAAATATTAAATACAAAATGGGTGAACTTAGAATGTGAACTCACTTTCTTAGGTTCTTCCTCTACTGTCTGGCTCTCATAGACCTCCTTTTTGAGTTCTTGTTTACTGAAACAAAACGACGGTCTTAGGCCATGTATGATTTGGTACTTTTGCATTTCTTTTCATAGGATTCTTTTTTACCTAATTTTTTTCTTAGTTTTTTACTTTTTCACAATTTTTTTACCTAATTTTTGTCGCCAAATGTTCTTTAAAACTTTTTTCACCTATTTTTCTCACAATTTTTTGTTCACTAAATTTTTTTCCAGCATTTTTTTTTCACCAAATCTTTCCCTTTTCTCACCGAATTTTTTTTAAATTAATTTTTTTTCGCCGAAAGATTTTCCCCATTTTTTTTTTCTCAATTTTTTTTCAACAATTTTTTTCCCAAATCTTTTTTTACACAATTTTTTTTCATTAAAACTTTTTTCCCTTTTTTTCACCGATTTTTTTTTAATTAATTTTTTCCCAAAATTTTTGTTTCACCAATTTTTTTTTCACCAAATTTTTTTGCCGAATTTTTTTATTAATTTTTTTCACCAAAATATTTTCCCCAAATTTTTTTTCAACAATTTTTTTTTGCTTAATTTTTTACTTGTATTTATTTTACTTACACGGCAAGGTCAACATAACTATTCAACCATTCCTTGGGCGTATTCTCGTTAGGTCTTCCATACTTATCCAGTTGCCCCTTGGCTATCAATATTTTTTTCTGGCTAGCCCTCTGGCCCAGGCCCCATTTTCTCGGATACGTATCCCGTTCCATTATCACACGTTTCAGTTTTGCAACTACTCCGTGGTCACAAGAAGCTGCAATTAAACAAATAATGTGGTACATACAAAAAGAAAAGAAAAAAAGAAGTAGGGAAATGAAAAGAAGAGAATAAGAAGAAAAAGAAGGAAAAGAAAAGAGAAAAAAAATAGATGAAAAAGACAGGAAAAAAGGTAGAAAAAAAACGGGAAAAGGAAAAATAAAAGGAAAGAAAACGAAAAAAGAAAGAAAAGAATGGAAAGGAGAAAGTGGGAAAATAACAGAAACGAAGCAAAGAAAAAATAGGGAAATGAAAAGAGAATAAAAAGAAAAAGAAATAAAAGGAAAAAGAAGAGAAAAAACTAACATGAAAAAGAAAAAAAGAAAGAAAAAAACAGGAAAGGAAAAAATAAAAGGAAAGAAAATGAAAAAGAAAAAGGTAAGCAAGAAAAGAAAAGAATTAGGTAAAAACCCAATTTTTGCAATTGAATATAAATAAAATAACATGAAAAATAAAAAAAAAACGGAAAAATAAAAGGAAAAAGAAATTAGGAAGTGAAGAGAGAAAAAAAGGAAAGGAAAAAGGGGGAAAATAACAGAAACAAAACAAAAAAAATTACCTATGGTTGCAGTAGTCATAAGTGCAACAGCTAAAGCAACAGCTTCCCCTTTGGTAGTCACAATAACAATTTCTTCATTAAGTTCAATATTGTCATCATACCTCAAAATACCAGGAAGCAAGACTTTGGCCCCATAACACACTGCATTAACCTAAAATAAAAAACAATAAGTAATATTTACATGTTAAATGTTCTTCACAATATCTTACCGAACTGTCTTTCATAATAATCCTTTTGTGCTTAACTAGAAGCCCTTCCAAAGGCTTTACAACCCTTCTTAGGTAAGATTCATCTTTGTGGTTATCGTAAAGCCATTGAGCATCAAGCACATCATGTAAAGTCGATGTATCATCCTGTTCACCTTGTATTCCAGACCTGACGCGACGAAGTTCTAACATTTGACCACCTAAAAAAAGGAAATTTGTATATAATTACATCAGTATCGTAAAACAATACGGTAGAAAGCAAAAACCACCTTACAAGCTTCCAAATTGAAATTCGGACTTACCTACTCCCAAAACCAACCCTAAATGAACACACATGGTCCTAATATAGGAGCCAGCTTCACATTTTACCCAAAAAACTCCTAAAAACGAAAAAAACACATTAAAAATAACAAAAGTCTAATATTAACAAAACCTCTACTTGCCTAGATTTCTACTTTCATCATAATCACATAGCAAGCTGTCATACACTGTCCTGACCCTAAGTTGCCTTTTTACAGCTGAAATCAAGGGTGGTCTTTGGAACAGAGCCCCTTTGAGCTTCTCAAGCCCTTGTTTTATCGTTTTAACACCCCCTTCCACTGGTGCATGAAGTTTAAAGACTGTAACATATTCTTTTCCTGCTGCTTGCTGTGATTTCACCAACCGTGTTGCCCTTTCTATACATACTATAAGACAACCGGTTGTTTTAGGATCTAAAGTACCAGAATGGCCGGTTTTTTCAACCCTTAAAATACGTTTTATCCATGCAACTACTTCATGCGAGCTAGGATTGCTTGGCTTGTCCAAGTTAATATATCCAGACTTGATATATTCAGATAATTCACGTCTTAAAGGGCTTGAACCGGCAGCTATGGGAGTGTAGTGGTTGGTGCGCACATTAAGACGATCGAAATGCTGTAAAATGCAGTGTAATTTTAATCGTACCCAAGTTTTTACATACTTAAGCGATATTACAAATAAATAAAAATACTAATTCCACTTTTAACTGGTTTTATTCAAAGTTTAAGGCTTTCTACTTCATAATAACTTACCTTCAACAAAAGGGGCCACTGTGAAGTGTCCAATTTAGAGATTTTCTCAGAGCTCTCCAACTGGAAAGTGGTTTCTTTTTGAATTTCCGCTATTTTACTCTCCTTGGATTTCTTCTTTTTCTTCTCCTTCACTTCTACAAACAATAACTGAATAAATACTAGCCTTTTTCCCTCAATTTTTGCATTATTTACCTATATTATCCATGATTAGGTGCACAAACACGTGCTAAAACAACGTAAAAGCAAGCAAGCCGAAAGTTAGGTTAAGTCACAGGAAAGTAGGGTTAAGTCTTGCCCTTGTAAACAAGTATTGTTGCCAACAGCAAAAAAATTACTTCAAAATTTTTAACACAAAATTATATTTTATTTAAAATTGGACGGGGCATTTTAAAGAACGGCAATAAATCTACAGAAACATTTTATCGATTCATTAGAATTATTTGAATTTCACAAGAATATGAAATAAATTTACGGATCAGTTCGTACCGCAAAAATAAGGCCGACCATGACGTCATAGTCTTCTATTGGGGCCTGTTTAAAACAATATTAAGCAATATTTCTTATCCAATTACGTAAAGAATATACGTTTTTATATGGACAAAGCCATACATTATGTGCCTCAGGGATTGAGTTTAAAAGAATTTAGAGTTATATCCGAGAAGACCGATTGGTTGGTCTTCTCGGGTTATATTTCGAACAATCCTCATGGACGCAAAAATACGCTACTGTCAATCTGACACTTCTTTCTTGGCGACACTGGCCTAACCTCAAATATTCGACTTGTCAAAAACGGGAAATTAAATAAATAACAAGGTTTTTAAGTATTTTAGCAGAAAAAATCGGTATAAACCACACGTATAAATATGCTGCCCTCCTTAAGAACCATAGGGAACGGTCTGGTAAGAGATTAACTGCCACAAACAAATCGTAAACACAAAATTACATAATACACTGAACTAAAATATTTTTTCAGAAGCGCTCATTGGGGCTCAGAAGCATCCAGACATCATCTAATCTGCAACATGACACCATGTTCGCGCATAGGGATACCCCTGAAGATAATCCCGACATTCCCTTTGAGTTTAACGCCGAAAATAAAAAGGTAAACGTTTTAGCAAGTTCACGTATCCATTTTTTAATTTAAGGGTTTTTTAGAGAGCTGAGGCTATCCTAGCAATCTATCCAGAGGGCCACAAAAGGGCGGCAATGCTTCCTTTACTAGATTTAGCCCAAAGACAATACGGATGGTTACCTATTTCTGCAATGCACCACGTCGCGGAGATTTTGAATTTGCCTAGAATGAGAGTATATGAAGTGGCAACTTTTTACACAATGTTCATGAGGTACGCGCATTGATTGTCGTAGATAGGAATACTGGATTATTTTTTTCTTGTAGAAAACCAACTGGACAGTACCACGTGCAAATCTGTACTACCACTCCTTGCTGGCTGCGCGGCTCTGATGAAATTTTAGAGACTATTAAGAAAAATCTAGGGTTGGAGGTTGGAGAAACGAGTTCAGATAGAATGTTCACTTTATCAGAAGTGGAATGTTTGGGGGCATGTGTTAATGCACCTATGGTACAGATTAATGATGATTATTTCGTGAGTAGCAATAAAATACTTATAGTAATGTCTCTATTTCTTTAATTGGCATTTATTAGAGTTGTAGGGTGTTTTAATTTATAAAATTTGCCAAGAAACTGTGCCTTTTTAGGAAGATTTGACTGTAAAGGACACCGAGGAAATCTTAAATGATCTAAAATCTGGCAAGAAGCCTAAACCAGGACCGCGGTAAGCATTTAGTGTGTTAAATTTGTAATTGTAGGTTGAAATGTTATCTAACAAGGCTTGAATTATGATTAATCATTTTAGGAGTGGAAGGTTTGCAGCGGAACCTCTCGGTGAACCCACATCCCTTAAAGGGGAACCTCCGGCGCATGATTTCGGAGTTAGGGCTGATTTATAATCGGTTTTGTATAAGTTAAAAAATTGTAATATAAAATGTAATTAAGTAAACGACGTTTTAAGTTTTTATTTCCCTTTCTTGGTGATTTACAAGCATTAAAAGTTAATAACTTCATTATTCATTATTATCTCCTTTTTATATTTTTGGTACCGTCCTGTGTTTCCTCCCTTTGGCCCATCCTGTCAGTCCTTTATGCACTGTGGCGCATGCGCAAGGCTTCGATACGTCTGTCGATTTTTTGCGGCTTACAATTTTAGGGGGAAAAGTGCAAAATATTTTTCTTTATTTAATAAATTACTTTTTCTGTGTCTACATCGGAAAATTATTGTTTTTTTTATAGCTAATAATCTGTACGTCTACGTCAATGCTAATGACTATGAGCAATAACCATTGACGTTCAGATTAAATGCAATAACCAGTAGCGTAGCCAGAAATACGCTCTGGGGGGATTTTGGCAACAAAAAGACAAAAACTTTTATTTCCTTTTCCTCTTTTGCATACAAAGGTTGTATAAACTTTAGGCTTGGGGGGAACCCCCCCCCCCCCCCTGAATACGCCACTAGCAATAACAGCGTTAAAGACAAACTATCAAGAAAACAGACATACGTATTCTTGATTGAATGGTGACGGAACGGGAAACAACGCTAAAAATGTAATATTTTTTTCGGATTTAAACTTGCACACAAGCAGGCGTAGATAGGGGGGGGGGGGGGGCTGGACCCCCGGTTGGAAAATTAGCCCCCCCAAATATCCAGGCAAAAATAATTTTGACTATAACTTTTTTTAATCCGATTTTTACAGTTCTCTTACCATTTTATAAACAATTTCATTAGGTATGTGCTGTATTTTTTCAATAATGGTCATGCTCGACAGGGCGATCTTATACCGGGGTAAATCAATGTGTGCTTTTTGTCCTAAGTTTTAAGGGGTTATATTATACAGTTTGAATTTTCAAAAAATCGATTTTTTCTTAATTTCATTTTCGTAATGTAGGTACCTACATATAGTCAAGTACACACACAGAAGGCAATCCGGCGATTATTTTCGAAGTTACACGCATATTTGTAAAGACGTGTCAGAGCGATTGTACTCTATGTAAAGTGCTTTTGAAACTTTAAACGCGTTTTCCTCAAAACTGTGATTTTAAAGTCGGCGACGAAGATTTCTCGGAAACGGCTGAACCGATCAGTCTAAAATTTTAACACAAGCTTCTTAAGTATATTTTTTAGTAATTAATCGAAGGTTCTTTCTCACCGATAAATATTTTTTTATAAACAATTTAAGACCAAAATTTTGGTCAAAAATCGATTTTTTTTTGAGAAGCCGCCATTTTGTCAAACAATTTTATTTTGCTTATTCCTTCGATTAATTAGAAGATTATACATTACTTTAACGAAATCCGTTTGGTTTGTTCATTTTCGATGATCCAGTCCAGAGATATCGTTGTCACCGCAAGATACCTTTTTTGAGAGGAACTCCTGGAGATCAGCTATAGCAGCTTTAAAAATTATTATTTTTACAAATACAAAAATCTTAAAATACAGTTAAACGTTACCATAATATGTGTACAAATTTTTACATTAATAAATTTAAATGCCTTCTTAGGAAAAATTCTTGAAAAATCGCTTTTTTTGGCCTCCTGACGCCTGACTATTTATAACCCCTTAAACACCCTGTGAAGAAATTGAGGCTGTTATTTTTTATACTAACAGTTTCTTGATAAAGTTTCATATATTCCTAACATTTTGTTTTCTGAATCATTACGTTATCTGCATTTTTAGAAGAGATATGCATTTTATAATAAAACTCGGCTGTTTTTAAAGCTTTTTTTATTGAAACAATTTTATAACAGAACGCATTCTGCTAGGTATTAAGTGAATAAGAATGACGATTCTTTCTTGAGGGATTAAATCATATTCTTCAGAAAGTGGTATCCTTAGTTCCTGTAAAGTGCCTGGTTGCCTAGGGCAACCACGAACAGCTCTTTTCAACTGATCCCAGAAATCAGAAATGTCCAATGGGGGTCAAATCCGGACTATATGTAACCCAATCTAACCGTCGAATATCAACCTCATCTAAATATTCGTTTATTGCCTCTTGAAGAATATCTTCAATGTACCAATGGGCATTTAATGTTCCATTTTCCACAAATATTAGTTTAGTAACGGAACCACCACGATAAGATATTAAGTACCTACCTCTGTAATGGCGCATTCGCCAAATCCTTCATTTAGTTTCCTATAGATGCTTTCACGGCCATCCGGCGACCGAAGGCAAACCCTTGACTCATCTGAGAAGAGAACATTACTTCACTGCTCTACAGACCAGTTTAAATGTTCTCTAGAAAATATACAGGGGCGGCTGGTGAAATTTCGAAGTTGTATATCTCTGTTCCTACTTACAGGACCCGAACCGAATTTAAGGGTTTTAATAGTGAGCCCACTGGGAATGTTTTGGTAAAGAAAAAAATCATTTTGTAATTTGCGAAAAAAAGTTAAATTTTTGGTGTGCCCCTCCTAGGAAAAAAATGAAAACGTCTAGGTATTTTATTTATTCTTATTTCTAAACAAATTTTACATCATTCTGTCGACAGTTTTTAAATTTTGAGAGAAAAAAAGGTGTTAGTAGAAAGTTATAGTCATTTGAATTTTTTTAAGCCTAAAATAAAATTTAAGAAAAAATTCAAATGACTATAACTTTCTACTAACACCTTTTTTTCTCTCAAAATTTAAAAACTGTCGACAGAATGATGTAAAATTTGTTTAGAAAAAAGAATAAATAAAATACCTAGACGTTTTCATTTTTTTCCTAGGAGGGGCACACCAAAAATTTAACTTTTTTTCGCAAATTACAAAACGTTTTTTTTCTTTACCAAAACATTCCCAGTGGGCTCACTATTAAAACCCGTAAATTTGGTTCGGGTCCTGTAAGTAGGAACAGAGATATACAACTTTGAAATTTCACCAGCCGCCACTGGAAAATAACAGCCCCAATTTCTCTACAGGGTGTTAAAAACTTAGGACAAAAACACACATTGATTCGCCCTGGTATAATATCGCTCTATCGAAGGTGACCGTCGCCGTCGTTAAAAATAAAATAGCCATTCCAAATGAAATTATCTATAAAATAATAAAATAACTGTAAATATCGGATTAAAAACAAAAAAGTTTTAACTGAATCAAACTTAGCAAATAAGAGTCGCATCATCATCAATATTTATTCTTCTGGCTTTTAACATTAAATTTGGACCTTTTCCAAATCCAATGCTTTTACCTTTGTTGTAGTACTTGTACTTTACTCTACCTTTATTTAGGGAGGCAGAAATCGTTTTAAATACCAGCTATTTGTAAGAGGATCTTATAGATAACAAATTTTAACGTTGTCTGTTAATTGTTTTTTTTTAACAAACCTCCTTTTAATAAAGAACCAGAATAAAAACAGGCATGTGCCTCGATAAAATCGAAAATTCCCAAACCATTCTTATCCCAGCAAATCGAAAAATTAGTATTTCAAAAACAGGTCGACTGCCACGTGACTATTTACAACAACACGTCAATAAAAACGACGATCGCCCGAAACAGGTCCATCAAAAATTAATTCTTCTCAAAAGAGTCGGTCAAACGAGGTAGTAAGTTCAAACGGGGCCCTCCGGCTAATCAGAAGATGCTTTACCCGCTTCACAGGTTATCTCGAAATTTTACGTACGAGGGGCTCCGGAAAAGAAGCGACTTTAAAGACCATGCGAGAGTCCGCCAGTGTCGAAGAGTTTTTTTCCCATTAATTGTGGATCTTTGCTTGTATTTTTTATCAATAATCAATATCATATTTATTTATGTCCGTGGACCGCCTTCTGAAAACCGAAGAGCTTCATCCGTACAAAATAAAACTTGTGCAAGAGCTCTCATAAGATCATTACGACAGGCGCTTGGAATTTTGCGAAACCATGATGGAACGACGTTGCAACGCCAATCCAGATTTTGTCCACCGAATAATTGTCTCTGACGAATCCACATTTTTTTTAAATGGAAAAGTTAATAGGCATAATTGTCGATATTGGGCCAGGGAAAATCCTTACTGGATATGCGAAAATCTACCCAGTTTCCCCAAAAGGTAAATGTTTGTGCTGGTATAATAGGTCGTAGAATAATTGGCCCCTTCTTCAGGCAAGAGACATTAAATGGAGAAAGATATTTGGATCTTCTAAGAAATGAAATTGTCTCGGCTCTTGCACAACTATTTCCAAATAATCGTAAGTGTTATACTACGCCTCTGACTACAAAAATTTACTTGTGAAAGAAAAGCCTTTATGTTTGTAAAGCCGAAATGCATTTAAAAATTTATTTACCCATTCTTCCACTTCTTTTATGTAAAGAAATAGTACTGCAAGAGCATGACCTCGCTTTAAGCGATTTTTTCATGGGTTGTGGTAATCTGCAGTGGTACTCTGTATGAAAAATAGCGATAGCGATCGGGCTCTCTTTGCAAATTCTTACTACGTATCACCGTTCGGTATGTTTCGAAGAGACCCCGGTCGCTATCACTATTTTTCTTACAGAGTGCCACTGCGGAGGACTCTGAGAGGACGAAACGTCATTGTCAAACAGACCCAAGGTTATTTAGCTCACAACATTCTACATGCAAAGCGAAACACTTACAGGTTTGTTCCGGTTTGCTTGGGATTGTTCCTGTCTTTTTTTGGTAGATTATCAGTATACGCTACAACCTATAGGTACTATGTAAAAAAATATAAGAGAATCACCATATAATATTTTGTGTTAATAATTCACCAATATATTTAAGTAAGATTACTGCATTTTCCAACGCTCCCCTGTATACAGCATACCTGAGGCACCACACCTGTTGATTGGTACGACATCGCAGTACCACTTTTCCACCTGTATGGGAGAGAACGCAGGTAAATCCAATAGACAGTACTACTTCGAAATACGACACGACGACGCGACAGTAAACAATTACGACGAAATTTCGGTTCTGTAAACGGTTTTCTAATATTCTCGAGGGATTTTGGTACATTTCTAAAATAATTTTTAAAAAATTTCAAGCTCCGGTGCATTTTATATGAGTTTTATTGCTATTTTCGATAGAAATTGTGACGATTATAGTGATTCCTAGTTATTGTTGTTTATAGACAATAATTACCGATTGGTTCTTACACAGGCAGTGCTTCGTTCGCTAAGAAAAAATTAAGTGACAAATAGTGATGTAGTGAAATTCTTAAGTTTCGATAAGATATACTTATTGCCCCCCGTATAATTGGATTTGATATTTAAAGGTAATATACTTTTAAGTGTTTTTCATTGCACTTCCTTAACTTGTGTGGAACAGAAATTATTCTTTCTAGTTATGTGGCAGACTGTGTCTTAAAATCTATAAAGAGTAAATAATCCTCAGAAAAAAATAAATAGAGACCTTCAAACTTCATTGCATTAAGGTTAATCGTTTAAAAGACGTATCAAATATGAAAAGCCATAAGCTTATCTACTCCCCAATCTTTAAATAAAACCAAATTATTACTCTGGCTTCGTATCTGCCCCTCATCCTCCAATTTCTAATAATTATAATAGGGTTTACCTTTACTAGGTCTAGCAGGTAGTCTGTAATTTTAATTTGTATACCTACCTATCTAACGGTATAAAGAAGATAATACTATTATTACCTTATTGTTTTGTATATTGAAAACACTCAAGATAAGAGAAAAATGTACAATAATATGTTTGACATATTGTGTTCCAAAATTATATATTCTTTCTCAATATTTACAAAGTTTGGTATATTCTCCATAGTTCATTTAATTCTGAAAGGTAGAGTCGTCCTCTTTGATGATGAACAAGAAAATGCTTAAACTAAAACTGTACATTATAATATATGCAATATCAAGAATTACGTTTTCAAGCAGTGTGGCACAACCGTACACCGCTATGAATTTAAAATGCAAATATTTGCTATTAAATAACTATAGAGACAGTACCACAGGTTGAGTTATTTTATTATGGCGTAAAAGACCTTGAATGGCGGATAATTGAACAATATAATGTAAAGAGGTAGAAAAATGCAGTATTAATTGACACTCTAGCGTTTAAACAACCATGTCCTTTCGATTTATGAATAATTTGCAATGCATTCCTTGGCTATGCAGCGTATCTTGAAAGCTGATACGTTGGGCACTTCAAATTGTTTGTTTGTCTGTTCTTGAAGCAAGTTGTGGAAGAAAATTTATATTCTTGCAACCCCCTTTGGATGTTGTAAAATATACAATATTTTTTGTGTAGATGTTGCGTAAAACAATGTTAAATACCCCCAGTCTTATCTATAGCAATTTAAAAACAAATATTTGCATACATGTATATAATTTATAACAGAATTGTTGTGCTATAAACACGACCGTGTACGCAATACTTTAATATTTGTCTGGTATATTGTGTGCTCGTTCCCATTACTTTTGTGTACAATTTACACGTGGTAAAAAATGAAAAACTCGAAAAACAAGTGGTTTATTAATAAAAACCTCCAATATTTACAAAAAAACTCTGTGTCTCTCAACATTGCGTACCTTCAATGCCCGTGGTTAGTGATCTCACGACCTTTTGCACACTCTGTATGTTTAACTTGGTGCATAGTATTGGTAAAACAATAATGCAGTACCCCAGAGCTATATTGTTAGACAGGTACTAATAACCTCAAAACCTAAATAGCGTTTTAATATTTAGTTTTTTGTTTGTTTTGAT